>CAMRHE010001060.1:0-122500 GCA_947044405.1 Leptodactylus fallax | reverse complement strand
AGAGACCCTGCAGCTGCACCTCCCCCCCCCTGCAGGAAGAGACCCTGCAGCTGCACCTCCCCCCACTGTAGGAAGAGACCCTGCAGCTGCACCTCCCCCCACTGTAGGAAGAGACCCTGCAGCTGCACCTCCCCCCCACTGTAGGAAGAGACCCTGCAGCTGCACCTCCCCCCACTGTAGGAAGAGACCCTGCAGCTGCACCTTTCCCCCCCCCTATGCAGGAAGAGACCCTGCAGCTGCACCTTCCCCTCCCACTGTAGGAAGAGACCCTGCAGCTGCACCTCCCCCCTGCAGGAAGAGACCCTGCAGCTGCACCTCCCCCCACTGTAGGAAGAGACCCTGCAGCTGCACCTCCCCCCACTGTAGGAAGAGACCCTGCAGCTGCACCTCCCCCCACTGTAGGAAGAGACCCTGCAGCTGCACCCCCCCCCCACTGTAGGAAGAGACCCTGCAGCTGCACCTCCCCCCCACTGTAGGAAGAGACCCTGCAGCTGCACCTTTCCCCTCCCTCCTATGCAGGAAGAGACCCTGCAGCTGCACCTTCCCCTCCCACTGTAGGAAGAGACCCTGCAGCTGCACCTCCCCCCCCTGCAGGAAGAGACCCTGCAGCTGCACCTCCCCCCACTGTAGGAAGAGACCCTGCAGCTGCACCTCCCCCCACTGTAGGAAGAGACCCTGCAGCTGCACCTCCCCCCCACTGCAGGAATAGACCCTGCAGCTTCCCCCCCCTCCGCACTGCAGGAGGAGAGCCTGAGACCCTGCAGCTGCATACCCCTCCTCCATGTCTAGTGCAGGAAGGTGATGAGATGGACCATGTGTGGATAATGGATGGATCTTCTCTGTACACAGTGTTACTGCAGGTCACTCCCATTCTTAGACCTCTTTGTTGATTTGGGGTCCTATTGGTCGGACCCCCGCTGATTATCTATTGATGGTCTGTACAACAGAATAATAAATACCCCTCCTGCGGGTCATTGGCCCCTTCCACATCTATTCACTTGCAAGAGCTGCCCCACTGAGTACTACACTATATTTGGGCAGACGCCCCGGGTACCCCTAATATTTAGGCCCGATGTCTCCCCCTTACTATTTATTATATTATATTATTATATTATGTATTATAGGAGATCACAGATACTAGTGAGGACCACAGGGGGCAGTATTATAGGAGATCACAGATACTAGTGAGGACCACAGGGGGCAGTATTATAGGAGATCACAGTTACTAGTGAGGACCATGGGGGGCAGTATTATAGGAGATCACAGATACTAGTGAGGACCAAGGGGGGCAGTATTATAGGAGATGACAGATACTAGTGAGGACCACAGGGGGCAGTATTATAGGAGATCACAGATACTAGTGAGGACCATGGGGGGCAGTATTATAGGAGATGACAGATACTAGTGAGGACCATGGGGGGCAGTATTATAGGAGATGACAGATACTAGTGAGGACCATGGGGGGCAGTATTATAGGAGATGACAGATACTAGTGAGGACCACAGGGGGCAGTATTATAGGAGATGACAGATACTAGTGAGGACCACAGGGGGCAGTATTATAGGAGATGACAGATACTAGTGAGGACCACAGGGGGCAGTATTATAGGAGATCACAGATACTAGTGAGGACCACAGGGGGCAGTATTATAGGAGATCACAGATACTAGTGAGGACCACAGGGGGCAGTATTATAGGAGATCACAGATACTAGTGAGGACCACAGGGGGCAGTATTATAGGAGATCACAGATACTAGTGAGGACCACAGGGGGCAGTATTATAGGAGATGACAGATACTAGTGAGGACCACAGGGGGCAGTATTATAGGAGATCACAGATACTAGTGAGGACCACAGGGGGCAGTATTATAGGAAATCACAGATACTAGTGAGGACCACAGGGGGCAGTATTATAGGAGATGACAGATACTAGTGAGGACCATGGGGGGCAGTATTATAGGAGATCACAGATACTAGTGAGGACCATAGGGGGGCAGTATTATAGGAGATCACAGATACTAGTGAGGACCACAGGGGGCAGTATTATAGGAGATGACAGATACTAGTGAGGACCATGGGGGGCAGTATTATAGGAGATGACAGATACTAGTGAGGACCACAGGGGGCAGTATTATAGGAGATGACAGATACTAGTGAGGACCACAGGGGGCAGTATTATAGGAGATCACAGATACTAGTGAGGACCACAGGGGGCAGTATTATAGGAGATCACAGATACTAGTGAGGACCACAGGGGGCAGTATTATAGGAGATGACAGATACTAGTGAGGACCACAGGGGGCAGTATTATAGGAGATGACAGATACTAGTGAGGACCACAGGGGGCAGTATTATAGGAGATCACAGATACTAGTGAGGACCACAGGGGGCAGTATTATAGGAAATCACAGATACTAGTGAGGACCACAGGGGGCAGTATTATAGGAGATGACAGATACTAGTGAGGACCATGGGGGGCAGTATTATAGGAGATCACAGATACTAGTGAGGACCATGGGGGGCAGTATTATAGGAGATCACAGATACTAGTGAGGACCACAGGGGGCAGTATTATAGGAGATCACAGATACTAGTGAGGACCACAGGGGGCAGTATTATAGGAGATCACAGATACTAGTGAGGACCACAGGGGGCAGTATTATAGGAGATCACAGATACTAGTGAGGACCACAGGGGGCAGTATTATAGGAGATGACAGATACTAGTGAGGACCACAGGGGGCAGTATTATAGGAGATGACAGAAACTAGTGAGGACCACAGGGGGCAGTATTATAGGAGATCACAGATACTAGTGAGGACCACAGGGGGCAGTATTATAGGAGATGACAGATACTAGTGAGGACCACAGGGGGCAGTATTATAGGAGATGACAGATACTAGTGAGGACCACAGGGGGCAGTATTATAGGAGATCACAGATACTAGTGAGGACCACAGGTGGCAGTATTATAGGAGATCACAGATACTAGTGAGGACCACAGGGGGCAGTATTATAGGAGATGACAGATACTAGTGAGGACCACAG
Organism: Leptodactylus fallax; assembly: GCA_947044405.1. NCBI lineage: Eukaryota > Metazoa > Chordata > Amphibia > Anura > Leptodactylidae > Leptodactylus > Leptodactylus fallax. Next base: position 119,454 of record CAMRHE010001060.1, on the reverse strand, counting down.
GGGGCAGTATTATAGGAGATCACAGATACTAGTGAGGACCATAGGGGGGCAGTATTATAGGAGATCACAGATACTAGTGAGGACCACAGGGGGCAGTATTATAGGAGATCACAGATACTAGTGAGTACCACAGGGGGCAGTATTATAGGAGATGACAGATACTAGTGAGGACCACAGGGGGCAGTATTATAGGAGATGACAAATACTAGTGAGGACCACGGGGGGCAGTACTATAAGAGATGACAGATACTAGTGAGGACCACAGGGGGCAGTATTATAGGAGATCACAGATACTAGTGAGGACCACAGGGGGCAGTATTATAGGAGATCACAGATACTAGTGAGGACCACAGGGGGCAGTATTATAGGAGATGACAGATACTAGTGAGGACCACAGGGGGCAGTATTATAGGAGATCACAGATACTAGTGAGGACCACAGGGGGCAGTATTATAGGAGATGACAAATACTAGTGAGGACCACGGGGTGGCAGTATTATAGGAGATCACAGATATTAGTGAGGACCACAGGGGGGCAGTATTATAGGAGATCACAGATACTAGTGAGGACCACAGGGGGCAGTATTATAGGAGATGACAGATACTAGTGAGGACCACAGGGGGCAGTATTATAGGAGATGACAGATATTAGTGAGGACCACAGGGGGGCAGTATTATAGGAGATCACAAATACTAGTGAGGACCAAAGGGGGCAGTATTATAGGAGATCACAGATACTAGTGAGGACCACAGTGGGCAGTATTATAGGAGATCACAGATACTAGTGAGGACCACAGGGGGCAGTATTATAGGAGATCACAGATACTAGTGAGGACCACAGGGGGCAGTATTATAGGAGGTCACAGATACTAGTGAGGACCACAGGGGGCAGTATTATAGGAGATCACAGATACCAGTGAGGACCACAGGGGGCAGTATTATAGGAGATCACAGATACTAGTGAGGACCACAGGGGGCAGTATTATAGGAGATCACAGATACTAGTGAGGACCACAGGGGGCAGTATTATAGGAGATCACAGATACTAGTGAGGACCACAGGGGGCAGTATTATAGGAGATGACAGATACTAGTGAGGACCACAGGGGGCAGTATTATAGGAGATGACAGATACTAGTGAGGACCACAGGGGGGCAGTATTATTGGAAATCACAGCTACTAGTGAGGACCACAGGGGGCAGTATTATAGGAGATCACAGATACTAGTTAGGACCACAGGGGGCAGTATTATAGGAGATGACAGATACTAGTGAGGACCACAGGGGGCAGTATTATAGGAGATCACAGATACTAGTGAGGACCACAGGGGGCAGTATTATAGGAGATCACAGATACTAGTGAGGACCACAGGGGGCAGTATTATAGGAGATGACAGATACTAGTGAGGACCACAGGGGGCAGTATTATTGGAAATCACAGATACTAGTGAGGACCACAGGGGGCAGTATTATAGGAGATCACAGATACTAGTGAGGACCACAGGGGGCAGTATTATAGGAGATGACAGATACTAGTGAGGACCACAGGGGGCAGTATTATAGGAGATGACAGATACTAGTGAGGACCACAGGGGGCAGTATTATAGGAGATCACAGATACTAGTGAGGACCACAGGGGACAGTATTATAGGAGATCACAGATACTAGTGAGGACCACAGGGGGCAGTATTATAGGAGATCACAGATACTAGTGAGGACCACAGGGGGCAGTATTATAGGAGATCACAGTTACTAGTGAGGACCACAGGGGGCAGTATTATAGATGACAGATACTAGTGAGGACCACAGGGGGCAGTATTATAGGAGATCACAGATACTAGTGAGGACCACAGGGGGCAGTATTATAGGAGATCACAGATACTAGTGAGGACCACAGGGGGCAGTATTATAGGAGATCACAGTTACTAGTGAGGACCACAGGGGGCAGTATTATAGGAGATCACAGATACTAGTGAGGACCACAGGGGGCAGTATTATAGGAGATGACAGATACTAGTGAGGACCACAGGGGGCAGTATTATTGGAGATGACAGATACTAGTGAGGACCACAGGGGGCAGTATTATAGGAGATCACAGATACTAGTGAGGACCACAGGGGGCAGTATTATAGGAGATCACAGATACTAGTGAGGACCACAGGGGGCAGTATTATAGGAAATCACAGATACTAGTGAGGACCACAGGGGGCAGTATTATAGGAGATGACAGATACTAGTGAGGACCATGGGGGGCAGTATTATAGGAGATCACAGATACTAGTGAGGACCATGGGGGGCAGTATTATAGGAGATCACAGATACTAGTGAGGACCATGGGGGGCAGTATTATAGGAGATCACAGATACTAGTGAGGACCATAGGGGGGCAGTATTATAGGAGATCACAGATACTAGTGAGGACCATGGGGGGCAGTATTATAGGAGATCACAGATACTAGTGAGGACCACAGGGGGCAGTATTATAGGAGATGACAGATACTAGTGAGGACCATGGGGGGCAGTATTATCGGAGATCACAATGCCTACAGTGGCACATTTTTGGATAGTAATCACAGGTGTGGCCCATAGAGGGCAGTATTGAGCCCTGCTCCATGTATTTGTTATTAGTTTGGTCCTCAGTTGCTCGGCACTTCCTGTTTGCAGACGTTATTACGCTCTGCCGGGTAATTGAATCAGATGATGATATTATATTCTATGATATTACAGCGAAATGTGGATGGTCGACCAACCACAAATTACATTTCATTGTATTTTCAGGTCACGCACAAATCACCAATAAAAGGCTCAGATGCCTGAAACTGACCCCGGGCCAGGGGAAAGTAGTGAATAATAATCTGAACGGAAGACTTCAGTGTCAGGCTGCTGCTGTGAAAGCTAAGCTTATGAGATGAATAAGAATTGGGCTTAATTCAGACTGTGTGATGGAATACGACTGTACCTGGTCAGACCGCACTGGACATATCATACTGATTATACAGCACTGGCCATACAGCACTGGTTATACCGCACTGGTCATACAGCACTGGTCATACCGCACTGGTCATACAGCACTGGTCATTCAGCAATGGTCATACAGCACTGGTCATACCGCACTGGTCATACAGCACTGGTCATACAGCACTGATCATACAGCCCTGGTCATACAGCCCTGGTCATACAGCACTTATCATACAGCACTGGTCATTCAGCAATGGTCATACCGCACTGGTCATACAGCACTGATCATACAGCCCTGGTCATACAGCACTGGTCATACTGCACTGGTCATACAGCACTGGTCATACAGCACTGATCATACAGCCCTGGTCATACAGCATTGGTCATACAGCACTGGTCATACAGCCCTGGTTATACCACACTGGTCATACAGCACTGATCATACAGCACTGATCATACAGCACTGGCCGTACCGCACTGGTCATTCCGCACTGGTCATACCGCACTGGTCATTCCGCACTGGTCATACAGCACTGGTCATAAAGCACTGGTCATACAGCACTGATCATACAGCACTGGCCGTACCGCACTGGTCTTACAGCACTGATCATACAGCACTGGTCATACAGCACTGGCCATACCGCACTGGTTATACCGCACTGGTCATACAGCACTGATCATACAGCACTGGCCGTACCGCACTGGTCTTACAGCACTGGTCATACAGCACTGGTCATACAGCACTGGCCATACCGCACTGGTTATACCGCACTGGTCATACAGCACTGGTCATACCGCACTGATCATACAGCACTGGTCATACAGCACTGGTCATATCATACTGATCATACAGCACTGGCCATACAGCACTAGTCATATCACACTGGTCATACAGCACTGATCATACAGCACTGGTCATACCGCACTGGTCATATCGCACTGATCATACAGCACTGATCATACCGCACTGGCCATACCGCACTGGTCATACAGCACTGATCATACCGCACTGGCCATACCGCACTGGCCATACAGCACTGGTCATACAGCACTGGTCATACAGCACTGATCATACAGCCCTGGTCATACCGCACTGGTCATACAGCACTGGTCATACAGCACTGATCATACAGCACTGGCCATACAGCACTGGCCATACAGCACTGGTCATACCGCACTGGTAATACAGCACTGATCATACAACACTGGCCATACCGCACTGATCATATCGCATTGATCATACAGCACTGGCCATATCATACTAATCATAGCGCACTGGCCATACAGCACTGGTCATATCGCACTGGTCATACAGCACTGATCATACAGCACTGGCCATAGCGCACTGATCATATCGCATTGATCATACAGCACTGGCCATATCATACTAATCATAGCGCACTGGCCATACAGCACTGGTCATATCGCACTTGTCATACAGCACTGATCATACAGCACTGGCCATATCATACTAATCATACCGCACTGGTCATACAGCACTGGTCATACAGCACTGATCATACAGCACTGGCCATATCATACTAATCATACCGCACTGGTCATACCGCACTGGTCATACTGCACTGGTCATACAGCACTGGCCATAGCGCACTGGTCATACTGCACTGGTCATACAGCACTGGTCATACAGCATTGGTCATATCGCACTGGTCATACAGCACTGGCCATACAGCACTCGTCATACAGCATTGGTCATATCGCACTGGTCATATCGCACTGGCCATACAGCACTCGTCATACAGCATTGGTCATATCGCATTGGTCATATCGCACTGGTCATACAGCATTGGTCATACAGCACTGGCCATACAGCACTCATCATACAGCATTGGTCATACAGCACTGGTTATACCACACTGGTCATACAGCACTAGCCATATCGCACTGGTCATACAGCACTGGTCGTACTGGACTTGTTATACCGCAACAGCTCCGTCTGCATTATATAGAATATGGAAAAGTTTTGCAGTGATTAAATGATAATTTGACCCAAAGTTATCGCTGCATAAGACGTGTCCGTTAATCTAAAACCGCAACATTGTTACTGAGTCCCCTCAGGAGCTGGGTCTTTACTGTAAGGGCTGTGAATCTGTGGAATAGCCTACTCCAGGAGCTGGTTCTTTACTGTAAGAGCTGTGAATCTGTGGAATAGCCTACCCCAGGAGCTGGTTCTTTACTGTAAGAGCTGTGAATCTGTGGAATAGCCTACTCCAGGAGCTGGTTCTTTACTGTAAGAGCTGTGAATCTGTGGAATAGCCTACTCCAGGAGCTGGTTCTTTACTGTAAGAGCTGTGAATCTGTGGAATAGCCTACTCCAGGAGCTGGTTCTTTACTGTAAGGGCTGTGAATCTGTGGAATAGCCTACTCCAGGAGCTGGTTCTTTACTGTAAGGGCTGTGAATCTGTGGAATAGCCTACCCCAGGAGCTGGTTCTATACTGTAAGGACTGTGAATCTGTGGAATAGCCTACTCCAGGAGCTGGTTCTTTACTGTAAAGACTGTGAATCTGTGGAATAGCCTACTCCAGGAGCTAGTTCTATTCTGTAAGGGCTATGAATCTGTGGAATAGCCTACCTCAGGAGCTGGTTCTTTACTGTAAGAGCTGTGAATCTGTGGAATAGCCTACTCCAGGAGCTGGTTCTTTACTGTAAGAGCTGTGAATCTGTGGAATAGCCTACTCCAGGAGCTGGTTCTTTACTGTAAGGGGTGTGAATCTGTGGAATAGCCTACTTCAGGAGCTGGTTCTTTACTGTAAGAGCTGTAAATCTGTGGAATAGCCTATTCCAGGAGCTGGTTCTTTACTGTAAGGGGTGTGAATCTGTGGAATAGCCTACCTCAGGAGCTGGTTCTTTACTGTAAGAGCTGTGAATCTGTGGAATAGCCTACCCCAGGAGCTGGTTCTTTACTGTAAGGACTGTGAATCTGTGGAATAGCCTACTCCAGGAGCTGGTTCTTTACTGTAAGGGCTGTGAATCTGTGGAATAGCCTACCCCAGGAGCTGGTTCTTTACTGTAAAGACTGTGAATCTGTGGAATAGCCTACTCCAGGAGCTGGTTCTTTACTGTAAGGGCTGTGAATCTGTGGAATAGCCTACTCCAGGAGCTGGTTCTTTACTGTAAGAGCTGTGAATCTGTGGAATAGCCTACTCCAGGAGCTGGTTCTTTACTGTAAGAGCTGTGAATCTGTGGAATAGCCTACTCCAGGAGCTGGTTCTTTACTGTAAGGGGTGTGAATCTGTGGAATAGCCTACTTCAGGAGCTGGTTCTTTACTGTAAGAGCTGTAAATCTGAGGAATAGCCTATTCCAGGAGCTGGTTCTTTACTGTAAGGGGTGTGAATCTGTGGAATAGCCTACCTCAGGAGCTGGTTCTTTACTGTAAGAGCTGTGAATCTGTGGAATAGCCTACCCCAGGAGCTGGTTCTTTACTGTAAGGGCTGTGAATCTGTGGAATAGCCTACTCCAGGAGCTGGTTCTTTACTGTAAGGGCTGTGAATCTGTGGAATAGCCTACCCCAGGAGCTGGTTCTTTACTGTAAAGACTGTGAATCTGTGGAATAGCCTACTCCAGGAGCTGGTTCTTTACTGTAAGGGCTGTGAATCTGTGGAATAGCCTACTTCAGGAGCTGGTTCTTTACTGTAAGAGCTGTAAATCTGAGGAATAGCCTATTCCAGGAGCTGGTTCTTTACTGTAAGGGGTGTGAATCTGTGGAATAGCCTACCTCAGGAGCTGGTTCTTTACTGTAAGAGCTGTGAATCTGTGGAATAGCCTACCCCAGGAGCTGGTTCTTTACTGTAAGGGCTGTGAATCTGTGGAATAGCCTACTCCAGGAGCTGGTTCTTTACTGTAAGGGCTGTGAATCTGTGGAATAGCCTACCCCAGGAGCTGGTTCTTTACTGTAAAGACTGTGAATCTGTGGAATAGCCTACTCCAGGAGCTGGTTCTTTACTGTAAGGGCTGTGAATCTGTGGAATAGCCTACTCCAGGAGCTGGTTCTTTACTGTAAGAGCTGTGAATCTGTGGAATAGCCTACTCCAGGAGCTGGTTCTTTACTGTAAGAGCTGTGAATCTGTGGAATAGCCTACTCCAGGAGCTGGTTCTTTACTGTAAGGGGTGTGAATCTGTGGAATAGCCTACTTCAGGAGCTGGTTCTTTACTGTAAGAGCTGTAAATCTGAGGAATAGCCTATTCCAGGAGCTGGTTCTTTACTGTAAGGGGTGTGAATCTGTGGAATAGCCTACCTCAGGAGCTGGTTCTTTACTGTAAGAGCTGTGAATCTGTGGAATAGCCTACCCCAGGAGCTGGTTCTTTACTGTAAGGGCTGTGAATCTGTGGAATAGCCTACTCCAGGAGCTGGTTCTTTACTGTAAGGGCTGTGAATCTGTGGAATAGCCTACCCCAGGAGCTGGTTCTTTACTGTAAAGACTGTGAATCTGTGGAATAGCCTACTCCAGGAGCTGGTTCTTTACTGTAAGGGCTGTGAATCTGTGGAATAGCCTACTTCAGGAGCTGGTTCTTTACTGTAAGAGCTGTAAATCTGAGGAATAGCCTATTCCAGGAGCTGGTTCTTTACTGTAAGGGGTGTGAATCTGTGGAATAGCCTACCTCAGGAGCTGGTTCTTTACTGTAAGAGCTGTGAATCTGTGGAATAGCCTACCCCAGGAGCTGGTTCTTTACTGTAAGGGCTGTGAATCTGTGGAATAGCCTACTCCAGGAGCTGGTTCTTTACTGTAAGGGCTGTGAATCTGTGGAATAGCCTACCCCAGGAGCTGGTTCTTTACTGTAAAGACTGTGAATCTGTGGAATAGCCTACTCCAGGAGCTGGTTCTTTACTGTAAGGGCTGTGAATCTGTGGAATAGCCTACCCCAGGAGCTGGTTCTTTACTGTAAGGACTGTGGATCTGTGGAATAGCCTACCCCAGGAGCTGGTTCTTTACTGTCAGGACTGTGAATCTGTGGAATAGCCTACCTCAGGAGCTGGTTCTTTACTGTAAGGGCTGTGAATCTGTGGAATAGCCTACCCCAGGAGCTGGTTCTTTACTGTAAAGACTGTGAATCTGTGGAATAGCCTACTCCAGGAGCTGGTTCTTTACTGTAAGGGCTGTGAATCTGTGGAATAGCCTACTTCAGGAGCTGGTTCTTTACTGTAAGAGCTGTAAATCTGAGGAATAGCCTATTCCAGGAGCTGGTTCTTTACTGTAAGGGGTGTGAATCTGTGGAATAGCCTACCTCAGGAGCTGGTTCTTTACTGTAAGAGCTGTGAATCTGTGGAATAGCCTACCCCAGGAGCTGGTTCTTTACTGTAAGGGCTGTGAATCTGTGGAATAGCCTACTCCAGGAGCTGGTTCTTTACTGTAAGGGCTGTGAATCTGTGGAATAGCCTACCCCAGGAGCTGGTTCTTTACTGTAAAGACTGTGAATCTGTGGAATAGCCTACTCCAGGAGCTGGTTCTTTACTGTAAGGGCTGTGAATCTGTGGAATAGCCTACCCCAGGAGCTGGTTCTTTACTGTAAGGACTGTGGATCTGTGGAATAGCCTACCCCAGGAGCTGGTTCTTTACTGTCAGGACTGTGAATCTGTGGAATAGCCTACCTCAGGAGCTGGTTCTTTACTGTAAGGGCTGTGAATCTGTGGAATAGCCTACCCCAGGAGCTGGTTCTTTACTGTAAAGACTGTGAATCTGTGGAATAGCCTACTCCAGGAGCTGGTTCTTTACTGTAAGGGCTGTGAATCTGTGGAATAGCCTACCCCAGGAGCTGGTTCTTTACTGTAAGGACTGTGAATCTGTGGAATAGCCTACTCCAGGAGCTGTTCTTTACTGTAAGAGCTGTGAATCTGTGCAGTAGTGACCTCAGGAGCTGTTTACAGCACAAACAGAAGATTCTTTAGAACAGAATTGTTCTGAATGTTGGTTCAGACTGATCGGATCTACTTTAGATATTAGAAGAGAAATAGCCTGGTCAATGCCTTGCAGTTATGTTTTTTTATCTTTCTCTGGATGAACATGAAGAGACGTCTTTCTACAGTTTACCCTCCCCCATCCCTTCATCTTTCACCTCTCACATATGTAGTTATATCACTCTCCGGAGCTCGGAGTAAGAACAAGACAACCCAGAATGAAATTACCAAAGTAAGGTTGGTGCATATACTGAGGAAGAGCAGAGTGCTGTGTGATTTCAGCTCTGAAGCCTGCAGAATAGTAAATACAGCTCTGGATGTGACTAGAGTATAATGCAGGCTGCAGCTCTGGAATGTTACCAGGTAATAAAGGATGCTGTTCACACAGAATATCATATATTGGAATAATTCAATCTGCTCTGGGATTCTGGGAAATAAGTGGATTTAGTTCTCCAGTCATTAGAATTAAAGTTAATTTATGGTAATTATCTGGTTATAATCACCGGTGTACAACATGTGATGGCTCACCGCGTACTGCACAGTGTGCACAGGAGGGTCTACGTGTGTCTCATGTTATATACAGCGGGATAATAGAAGAGGGCGCCATTATCACAGCCCAGAAGCTTGTACACCTGGATTTGGAGGGGGCCCCTGTTCTGTATCGGCCCCTGATTGTGCTCTGGTAACAGTCAGAATTATGTAATGTGGGGAGGCACAACACTCATCACGCCCGTCCTGTACCTAAGCTCTTCACACCCGTCATCTACCTGATCCCATCACGCCCATCCGCTACCTGATTTCAACACACCAATCCTCTACCTGATCTCATCACACCCGTCCTCTACCTGATCCCATCACGCCCGTCCTCTACCTGATCCCATCACGCCCGTCCTCTACCTGATCCCATCACGCCCATCCTCTACCTGATCTCATCACACCCGTCCTCCACTTCAGCTCATCACGCCCATTCTCTACCTGAGCCCATCACACCCATCATTCCGGATTTAGTTCTGCATTCATTAGAATTAAAGTAAATTTATGGTAATTATCTGGTTATAATCACCGGTGTACAACATGTGATGGCTTGCCGCGTACTGCACAGTGTGCACAGGAGGGTCTACATGTGTGTCTCATGTTATATGTAGCGGGATAATAGAAGAAGGCGACATTATCAAAGCCCAGAAGCTTGTACGCCTGGTGTGAAGGATCCGAGTCTTACCAGCGACCGCGCCTGGCCTACCTAAGATCGCTTCGATTACCTCACACCCACTTTCCGTGAGTGAGGCGGGTCAACAGAGGATAATACGCAAAACGGGCCTTCTAAATTTTATATATTTATTAACCCCTAAATGGGTCGGTACTAGACACTTAACACATACATAGAATACATGCAGTGATTAACAAGCAGATACAAGTGAAAACAGCATAACACGGTACATAAAAATAAAAATGGGGATAAAAGAAAGAAAAGAATATATATTACCAACACCAACTTGTGCAGGTTATCTCTGACTTCCAATGGTTGTCAGGGCCCTTATCTTGTGGACGTCCAGTAGCAGATGACCTTAGTAGGGTAAAATCGCAGAAGACCTTCTGGAACAAGTAGTTAGTCCATTTCTCTGAGCCCATGTGGTAGGCTCAGAGAACAGTCTTGAGCAAAGTATGTGTTGCTTACATGCAGTGGCACCTCTGTTAGGTCCACAACAAGGCCTCAAGCCTAGCTGCATAGGCCGCATGGCAGCCACATGTTGGTCACATGGCTTCCCCCACAGCTCGCCTCCAAGAAGCATGCATCTCCAAATCCACCAGACGACAGAGACTGGTTCAGGCTGGGCGGAGCCCTTTTGTCTCCCCTGGTCTCCTCCAGGAGTGAGGTCACCAGGGGGAGAAGACCCGCCCTCTCTCTACATCTCTCAGAATAACTTTTCAGTATAAGTCTATGCATGATGTTTATAGAGTCTGGCTGGTAGTATAATGGGGTTCCTGGCGAGATCCCCAATACATAGACTCCAAGTTTGACACTCCAGCTCCCTTTGGGTAAGGAGATCAGTGCCTGCACCTTTCCTGGATTTTGAACGGTGACATGTGTATATTCTGAGCGTGCGCCTTGACCTGTCGCAACTGGGGAATTTATCGGATCGACAATAAGATGTTCCCCAGGCCAGATATTGTCATAAATCCATAATTCCTTAGAACTAGCAATGGCGCCACTGAGTCTCTCAGTGATATGCGGATCGTTTGCATAAAGCATCCTGTCTAAATGAACCCCCGCTGGGTTAGTGAGGATGGCAGTCTTATGCAGATGAAGGCTTTTGACCAAATGGCTGATTGCTTCAGGGACAGGACAATAGTAGTTTGACCACCTTCCAGTTGCTCTTCTAAGCCTGATTCTAGGCACCAACCCCCGCTGTGCAGTAATATAGACCAATATTGATATCCTAAGACCATACCTGCACCTAATATCATCACACCTGGATTTGGAGGGGGCGGGATGTGTGATATTTACATAGTAGCCCCTGTTCTGTATTGGCCCCTGATTGTGCTCTGATGACAGTCAGAATTATGTAATGTGGGGAGGCACAACACTCATCCTGTACCTAAGCTCTTCATGCCCGTCATCTACCTGAGCTCATCACACCTGTCCTCTACCTGATCTCATAACACTCGTCCTCTTCCTGAGCCCATCACGCCCGTCCTCTACCTGATCTCATCACTCCCGTCATCTACCTGAGCTCATCACACCTGTCCTCTACCTGATCTCATAACACCCGTCCTCTACCTGATCTCATCACGCCCGTCCTCTACCTGAGCTCATCACGCCTGTCCTCTACCTGATCTCATCACACCCGTCCTCTACCTGAGCTCATCATGCCCATCTTCTACCTGATCTCATCACGCCCGTCCTCTACCTGAGCTCATCACACCTGTCCTCTACCTGATCTCATCACACCCATCCTCTACCTGATCTCATAACACCCGTCCTCTACTTGATCTCATCACACCTGTCCTCTACCTGAGCTCATCATGCTCATCCTCTACCTGAGCCCATCACGCCCGTCCTATACCTGAGCTCATCATGCCCGTCATCTACCTGAGCCCATCATGCCCGTCCTCTACCTGAGCTCATCACACCCATCCTCTACCTGATCTCATCATGCCCATCCTCAACCTGACATCATACCCATCCTCTACCTGATCTCATCACACTCATCCTCTACCTGAGCCCATCATGTCCGTTCTCTACCTAAGCTCATGATACCCGTCCTCTACCTGAGCTTATCACACCCATCCTCTACGTGAGCTCATCACGCCGTCCTCTACCTGAGCGCATCACACTCGTCCTCTATCTGAGCTCATCACACCCATCCTCTACCTGAGCTCATCATGGCCATCCTCTACTTGTGCTCATCACACGCGTCCTCTACCTGAGCCCATCACACCCGTCCTCTACTTGTGCTCATCACACCCGTCCTCTACCTGATCTCAACACACTCATCCTCTACCTGAGCTCATCACGCCTGTCCTCTACCTGAGCCCATCACGCCCGTCCTCTACATGAGCTTATCACACCCGTCCTCTACCTGAGCTCATCATAGCCATTCTCTACCTGAGCCCATCACACCCGTCCTCTACATGAGCCCATCACACAGTCCTCTACCTGAGCCCATCACACCGTCCTCTACCTGATCTCATCATACTCGTCCTCTACCTGAGCTCATGATACCCGTCTTCTACCTGAGCTCATCACACCCATCCCCTACCTGAGCTCATCACAAACGTCCTCTACCTGAGCTCATGATATCCATCCTCTACCTGATCTCATCACGCCCGTCATCTACCTGAGCCCATCATGTCCGTCCTCTACCTGAGCTCATGATACCTGTCTTCTACCTGAGCTCATCACACCCGTCCTCTACCTGAGCTCATCACACCCGTCCTCTACCTTAGCTTATCACACCCGTCCTCTACCTGAGCTCATCACGCCCGTCCTCTACCTGAGCCCATCACGCCCATCCTCTACCTGAGCCCATCACACCTGTCCTCTTCCTGAGCCCATCACACCCGTCCTCTACCTGAACCCATCACACCCATCCTCTACTTGTTCTGATCACACCCGTCCTCTACCTGATCTCAACACACCCATCCTCTACCTGAGCCCATCACACCTGTCCTCTACCTGAACCCATCACACCCATCCTCTACCTGAGCTCATCACGCCCATCCTCTACCTGAACCAATCACGCCCGTCCTCTACCTGAGTTCATCACGGCCGTCTTCTGCCTGAGCCCATCACGCCCATCCTCTACCTGAGCCCATCACGCCCGTCCTCTTCCTGAGCCCATCACGCCCTTCCTCTTCCTGAGCCCATCACACCCGTCCTCTACCTGAGCCCATCACACCCGTCCTCTACTTGTGCTGATCACACCCGTCCTCTACCTGATCCCAACACACCCATCCTCTACCTGAGCTCATCACACCCGTCCTCTACCTGAGCCCATCATGTCTGTCCTCTACCTGAGCCCATCATGTCTGTCCTCTACCTGAACTCATGATGCCTGTCCTCTACCTGAGCTCATCATACTCGTCCTCTACCTGAGCCCATCACACCCGTCCTCTACCTGAACCCATCACGCCCGTCCTCTACCTGAGCCCATCACGCCCGTCCTCTACCTGAGCCCATCACGCCCGTCCTCTACCTGAGCCCATCATGCCCGTCCTCTACATGAGCTTATCACACCCATCCTCTATCTGAGCTCATCACAGCCATCCTCTACCTGAGCTCATCACACCTGTCCTCTACCTGAACCCATCACGCCCGTCCTCTACCTGAGTTCATCACGGCCGTCTTCTGCCTGAGCCCATCACGCCCGTCCTCTACCTGAGCCCATCACGCCCGTCCTCTTCCTGAGCCCATCACGCCCGTCCTCTTCCTGAGCCCATCACACCCGTCCTCTACCTGAGCCTATCACACCCGTCCTCTACTTGTGCTGATCACACCCGTCCTCTACCTGATCCCAACACACCCATCCTCTACCTGAGCTCATCACACCTGTCCTCTACCTGAGCCCATCACGCCCGTCCTCTACCTGAGCCCATCATGCCCGTCCTCTACATGAGCTTATCACACCCGTCCTCTACCTGAGCTCATCACAGCCATTCTCTACCTGAGCCCATCACACCCGTCCTCTACATGTGCCCATCACACCGTCCTCTACCTGAGCCCAACATACCGTCCTCTACCTGATCTCATCATACTCGTCCTCTACCTGATCTCATCATACTCGTCCTCTACCTGAGCCCATCACACCCATCCTCTACCTGATCTCATCATACCCATCCTCTACCTGATCTCATCACACTCGTCCTCTACCTGAGCCCATCATGTCCGTCCTCTACCTGAGCTCATCATACCTGTCCTCTACCTGATTTCATCACACTCGTCCTCTACCTGAGCCCATCATGTCTGTCCTCTACCTGAGCCCATCATGTCTGTCCTCTACCTGAGCTCATGATACCTGTCCTCTACCTGAGCTCATCATACTCGTCCTCTACCTGAGCTTATCACACCCGTCCTCTACCTGAGCCCATCACGCCTGTCCTCTACCTGAGCCCATCACGCCCATCCTCTACCTGAGCCCATCACACCTGTCCTCTTCCTGAGCCCATCACACCCGTCCTCTACCTGAACCCATCACACCCATCCTCTACTTGTGCTGATCACACCCGTCCTCTACCTTATCTCAACACACCCATCCTCTACCTGAGCTCATCACGCCCGTCCTCTACCTGAGCCCATCACGCCCGTCCTCTACCTGAGTTCATCACGGCCGTCTTCTGCCTGAGCCCATCACGCCCATCCTCTACCTGAGCCCATCACGCCCGTCCTCTTCCTGAGCCCATCACGCCCTTCCTCTTCCTGAGCCCATCACACCCGTCCTCTACCTGAGCCCATCACACCCGTCCTCTACTTGTGCTGATCACACCCGTCCTCTACCTGATCCCAACACACCCATCCTCTACCTGAGCTCATCACACCCGTCCTCTACCTGAGCCCATCATGTCTGTCCTCTACCTGAGCCCATCATGTCTGTCCTCTACATGAGCTTATCACACCCGTACTCTACCTGAGCTCATCACAGCCATTCTCTACCTGAGCCCATCACGCCCGTCCTCTTCCTGAGCCCATCACGCCCTTCCTCTTCCTGAGCCCATCACACCCGTCCTCTACCTGATCCCAACACACCCATCCTCTACCTGAGCTCATCACACCTGTCCTCTACCTGAGCCCATCACGCCCGTCATCTACCTGAGCCCATCATGCCCGTCCTCTACATGAGCTTATCACACCAGTCCTCTACCTGAGCTCATCACAGCCATTCTCTACCTGAGCCCATCACACCCGTCCTCTACCTGAACCCATCACGCCCGTCCTCTACCTGAGCCCATCACGCCCATCCTCTACCTGAGCCCATCATGCCCGTCCTCTACATGAGCTTATCACACCCATCCTCTATCTGAGCTCATCACAGCCATCCTCTACCTGAGCTCATCACACCTGTCCTCTACCTGAACCCATCACGCCCATCCTCTACCTGAGTTCATCACGGCCGTCTTCTGCCTGAGCCCATCACGCCCATCCTCTACCTGAGCCCATCACGCCCGTCCTCTTCCTGAGCCCATCACGCCCATCCTCTTCCTGAGCCCATCACACCCGTCCTCTACCTGAGCTTATCACACTCGTCCTCTACATGAGCTTATCACACCCGTCCTCTACCTGAGCTCATCACAGCCATTCTCTACCTGAGCCCATCACACCCATCCTCTACCTGAACCCATCACGCCCGTCCTCTACCTGAGCCCATCACGCCCATCCTCTACCTGAGCCCATCATGCCCGTCCTCTACATGAGCTTATCACAACCGTCCTCTACCTGAGCTCATCACAGCCAACCTCTACCTGAGCTCATCACACCTGTCCTCTACCTGAACCCATCACGCCCATCCTCTACCTGAGTTCATCACGGCCGTCTTCTGCCTGAGCCCATCACGCCCATCCTCTACCTGAGCCCATCACGCCCGTCCTCTTCCTGAGCCCATCACGCCCGTCCTCTTCCTGAGCCCATCACACCCGTCCTCTACCTGAGCCCATCACACCCGTCCTCTACTTGTGCTGATCACACCCGTCCTCTACCTGATCCCAACACACCCATCCTCTACCTGAGCTCATCACACCTGTCCTCTACCTGAGCCCATCACGCCCGTCCTCTACCTGAGCCCATATTGCCCGTCCTCTACATGAGCTTATCACACCCGTCCTCTACCTGAGCTCATCACAGCCATTCTCTACCTGTGTCCATCACACCCGTCCTCTACATGTGCCCATCACACCGTCCTCTACCTGAGCCCATCATGTCCGTCCTCTACCTGAGCTCATCATACCTGTCCTCTACCTGATTTCATCACACTCGTCCTCTACCTGAGCCCATCATGTCTGTCCTCTACCTGAGCCCATCATGTCTGTCCTCTA
Organism: Leptodactylus fallax; assembly: GCA_947044405.1. Lineage (NCBI taxonomy): Eukaryota > Metazoa > Chordata > Amphibia > Anura > Leptodactylidae > Leptodactylus > Leptodactylus fallax. Next base: position 103,057 of record CAMRHE010001060.1, on the reverse strand, counting down.
CCTGAGCTCATGATACCTGTCCTCTACCTGAGCTCATCATACTCGTCCTCTACCTGAGCTTATCACACCCGTCCTCTACCTGAGCCCATCACGCCTGTCCTCTACCTGAGCTCATCACGCCCGTCCTCCATGCCTGTCCTCTACCTGAGCCCATCATGTCCGTCCTCTACCTGAGCTCATCATACCCTTCCTCTACCTGATTTCATCACACTCGTCCTCTACCTGAGCCCATCATGTCCGTCCTCTACCTGAGCTCATCATACCCTTCCTCTACCTGATTTCATCACACTCGTCCTCTACCTGAGCCCATCATGTCTGTCCTCTACCTGAGCTCATGATACCTGTCCTCTACCTGAGCTCATCATACTCGTCCTCTACCTGAGCTCATGACACCCGTCCTCTACCTGAGCTCATCACGCCCGTCCTCTACCTGAGCTCATCATGCCCGTCCTCCATGCCTGTCCTCTATCTGAGCCCATCATGCTTGTTCTTTAGGTCTTTGTTACCCCGCTTTCTGTTCCGCTTTTACCTGACGTCATTGATCTCACTGGTTTTGGAGGAAAACAAGTAATGTGATCCCAGTAAACATATCTCCTGGTCATTGTAACATGGCAGATCCTCCATATTTACATGACCTGGGTCAGTGACACCCAGAACGCCCGCTCCGAGGCTCACAATGATCTCATGAAGGATTTATGATGCATATGGTAGATTTTTAACTTCAGGTTTAGACTCTGTTCACACAGTCTGCTGCAATTTCCCATGCAGTAAAAAGAGGTATGCAGATATATAGAGGCTGCTGTATACCACTGTGATAGAGGCTGCTGTATATCACTGTGATAGAGGCTGCTGTATACCACTGTGATAGAGACTGCCGTATATCACTGTGATAGAGGCTGCCGTATACCACTGTGATAGAGACTGCCGTATATCACTGTGATAGAGGCTGCCGTATACCACTGTGATAGAGGCTGCTGTATATCACTGTGACAGAGGCTGCTGTATACCACTGTGATAAAGGCTGCTGTATACCACTGTGACAGAGGCTGCTGTATACCACTGTGATAAAGGCTGCTGTATACCACTGTGATAGAGACTGCTGTATACCACTGTGATAGAGACTGCCGTATACCACTGTGATAGAGACTGCCGTATACCACTGTGATAGAGGCTGCTGTATATCACTGTGATAGAGACTGCTGTATACCACTGTGATAGAGACTGCCGTATATCACTGTTATAGAGAATGCCGTATACCACTGTGATAGAGGCTGCTGTATATCACTGTGATAGAGACTGCTGTATACCACTGTGATAGAGGCTGCCGTATACCACTGTGATAGAGACTGCTGTATACCACTGTGATAGAGGCTGCTGTATATCACTGTGATAGAGACTGCTGTTTACCACTGTGATAGAGGCTGCTGTATACCACTGTGATAGAGACTGCCATATACCACTGTGATAGAGACTGCCGTATACCACTGTGATGGAGACTGTGTATACCACTGTGATACAGACTGCTGTATACCACTGTGATAGAGACTGCCGTATACCACTGTGATAGAGACTGCCGTATACCACTGTGATAGAGACTGCCGTATACCACTGTGATAGAGGCTGCCGTATACCACTGTGATAGAGGCTGCTGTATACCACTGTGATAGAGACTGCTGTATACCACTGTGATAGAGACTGCCGTATATCACTGTTATAGAGAATGCCGTATACCACTGTGATAGAGGCTGCTGTATATCACTGTGATAGAGACTGCTGTATACCACTGTGATAGAGACTGCCGTATACTACTGTGATAGAGACTGCTGTATACCACTGTGATAGAGACTGCCGTATACCACTGTGATAGAGGCTGCCATATACCACTGTGATAGAGGCTGCTGTATATCACTGTGATAGAGAATGCTGTATACCACTGTGATAGAGACTGTGTATACCACTGTGATAGAGACTGCTGTATACCACTGTGATAGAGACTGCCGTATACCACTGTGATAGAGACTGCTGTATACCACTGTGATAGAGACTTCTGTATACCACTGTGATAGAGACTGCTGTATACCACTGTGATAGAGACTGCCGTATACCACTGTGATAGAGACTGCTGTATACCACTGTGATAGAGGCTGCTGTATACCACTGTGATAGAGACTGCTGTATACCACTGTGATAGAGACTGCCGTATACCACTGTGATAGAGACTGCTGTATACCACTGTGATAGAGGCTGCTGTATATCACTGTGATAGAGACTGCCGTATACCACTGTGATAGAGACTGTGTATACCACTGTGATAGAGACTGTGTATACCACTTAAGCTCAGCTGCTGCCCCAAGGCTTAGTTTTGATCAGGGGATGGATCGTTTATGTGATAATTCCTGATTCTTTCACTGTCTGGCTTTCTCACACAGTCTTCACACCACAGGGACTCAGATTATGGGGCTCACATCACAGGGGCTCAGATTATGGGGCTCACATCACAGGGGCTCAGATTATGGGGCTCACATCACAGGGGCTCAGATTATGGGGCTCACATCACAGGGGCTCAGATTATGGGGCTCACATCACAGGGGCTCAGATTATGGGGCTCACATCACAGGGGCTCAGATTATGGGGCTCACATCACAGGGGCTCACATTATGAGGCTCATATCACAGGGGCTCACATTATGGGGCTCACATTATGGGGATCACATCACATGGGCTCAGATTATGGGACTCATACCTGTTTTGCAGGGTGACCTCAGAAACACTATTGTTCCTGTTTATTTACTTAGTGCTTGGTGTTGAGGGACTCCGCATCTGCTCACCATCTGTCCCAGCACTCCAGGAACTCACAGTACTGTTTGGATCATCGGATGGGCCGAGTCAGTGGTAAGGACAGATGTACGGAGCTCACATGGAACTTTCATGTTTACTAATGGTTTGGTTTCAGTTCACACTGAGCTATCACGTCTGTTTCATGCCCCAAATGGTTGCTATTAACAGAAATGACCTCACATATTAAAGATAGGTCTGCTCTTCCACGAGATAGGCCTGCTCCTCCACTGGATAGGTCTGTTCCACCCCCAGATTGGTCTGTTCCACCCCCAGATAGGTCTTCTCCTCCACCAGATAGGTCTGCTCCTCCACCAGATAGGTCTGCTCCTCCACCAGATAGGCCTGCTCCTCCATCGGATAGGTCTGTTCCACCCCCAGATTGGTCTGTTCCACCCCCAGATAGGTCTTCTCCTCCACCAGATAGGTCTGCTCCTCCACCAGATAGGTCTGCTCCTCCACCGGATAGGTCTGTTCCACGTCCAGATTGGTCTGCTCCTCCAGCGGATTGGTTTGCTTCTCCATCGGATAGGTATGTTCCACCCCTGGATAGGTCTGCACTTACATCGGATAGGTCAGTTCCACCCCCAGATTGGTCTGCTCCTCCAGCAGATAGGTCTGCTCCTCCACCGGTTAGGTCTGCTCCTCCCCTGGATAGGTCTGTTCCACCCCCAGATAGGTCTGTTCCTCCACCAGATAGGTCTGCGCCACCGCCAGATAGGTCTGATTCACCGCCAGATAGGTGTGATTCACCCCCAGATAGGTCTGATTCACCCCCAGATTGGTCTGCTCCTCCAGCAGATAGGTCTGCTCCTCCACCGGTTAGGTCTGCTCCTCCCCTGGATAGGTCTGTTCCACCCCCAGATAGGTCTGTTCCTCCACCAGATAGGTCTGCGCCACCGCCAGATAGGTCTGATTCACCCCCAGATAGGTCTGCTCCACCCCCAGATAGGTCTGCTCCACCACCTTCTTGCAGCAAGACTTACTGAGACCAGGTCTACATATTCATTCCTAGTCTGCTTTATCTCACCCAAGTGTGGACCATTTTGAGGCTGAGTCTACTCCACGTTCTCCCAGTGGTGGAACATATTGCAGTCAGGTCTATCTGTAGTGTGAACATATTGAGGTCAAGTCTATTTCAATGCCTTCCTAAGGTGGAACATATTTAGACCAGGTCTGTTCCACTTCTTCCCTATGGTTAGACATATTGTTGCAGGTCTTCTTCACCTCCTTTTCTCTAAGGTGGGCCATATTGTGGTTGACTCTGCTCTACCTGTAGTGGAGACCAGGTCTATATCACTTACTCCTTATGGTGTAATATGTTGAGGCTCAATATACTCCGCTTTCTCCCTATAGTGGAACATCATGAAGCCAGGTCTACCTCATCTCATCCCTAATGTGGAATACTGTATATTAAGGCCAAGTCTACTCCACCTCTTGTTTATGGTGGAGCATATAAAGGCTAGGTCCACTTCACCTCCTGTCTATGGTGGGATATATTGAGACCAGGTGTATTCCACCATCTCCTTATGCTGGTATATATTGAGGCCAGGTCTACCTTACCTTCTTGTTACGGTAAGACATAGTGAGGCCAGGTCTGCTTCATCACTTCCCTATGGTGGAACATATTGAGACTGGGCCAACTTCACTTCCTCCGTATGGTGAGACATACTGAAGCCAAATCTAGCTGAACTCCTCCCTGTGCTTGGATACATTGAGGTCAGGTCTACAGTACTTCATCTTCTCCATATGGTGGCACATATTGAGACTGGGTCTTTCAGCTCAAAAAGCCAGATGCACAATGGGTTAACTACAGCAAACAGAATGAGATTAACTTGAACGGTGGTGGTGGTGGTAGTGGTGGTTGTAGCAGTGGTGGTGGTAGTAGCAGTGGTGGTGGTGGCAGTTGTGGTGGTGGTAGCGGTGGTGGTGGTGGTAGCAGTGGTGGTGGTGGTAGTAGCAGTGGTGGTGGTGGTGGTAGTAGCAGTGGTGGTGGTGGTGGTAGTAGCAGTGGTGGTGGTAGTAGCAGTGGTGGTGGTGGTAGCGGTGGTGGTGGTAGTGGTGGTGGTGGTAGCACTGGTGATGGTGGTGGTAGTAGCAGTGGTGGTGGTGGTGGTAGTAGCAGTGGTGGTGGTAGTAGCCGTGGTTGTGGTGGCAGCGGTGATGGTGGTAGTAGCAGTGGTGGTGGTGGTAGCGGTGGTGGTGGTAGCAGTGGTGGTGGTAGTAGCAGTTGTGGTGGTAGCAGTGGTGGTGGTGGTGGTAGTAGCAGTGGTGGTGGTGGTAGCAGTGGTGGTGGTAGTAGCAGTGGTGGTGGTGGTTTTAGCAGTGGTGGTGGTAGCAGTGGTGGTGGTAGTAGCAGTTGTAGCAGTGGTGGTGGCAGCAGTTGTGCTAGTAGCAGTGGTGGTGGTAGCAGTGGTGGTGCTAGTAGCAGTGGTGGTGGTGGTGCTAGTAGCAGTGGTGGTGGCTGTGGTAGTAGCAGTGGTGGTGGTGGTGCTAGTAGCAGTGGTGGTGGCAGTGGTAGTAGCAGTGGTGGTGGTGGCAGTGGCGGTGGTAGTAGCAGTGGTGGTAGTAGCAGTGGTGGTGGTGGTGGTGGTGCTGGTAGTAGCAGTGGTGGTGGAATTTTTAGGTGTGATAGCATGGTGTCAGTTGTGGGGCAGTAGTGTTAGTGGCGATGGTCATGGTTTCCTGGTTGGCTGCAGTGTTGGTGGAGGTAATAGTTTTGGTGGTGGCAGTAGTGATGGTGATGGAGATTTTATCTTAGCTGGGGGTGGTAGTCATGTTGATGAATAAGGTCATTGGTTATAGGATAGGGATTGGGCTTTATAACCTGATCTCCACTGCTGTGATCTCAGGCTCAGGAATCTCCTCACATTGTCTTGTCTTCATCGTTACAGATCTCACCGGTCACTCCACACAGGATAAGGATGAAGTGGCTGATTGTCTTTCCTCAGAAACTGCGCCCCTCCTGTCAGTGGTCATTCCTGGTATTGCAGCTCAGCCTCATTCAACTGAATTCAAGTAATCCCTCCAAGCAGGTCTACCATGACAATATCAGGACAGCAGGCAGTAAACTGATCAGGACCCCTGAGGCTATCTCTGGTACTTCACCTGGTAGCCCATCATGTGTATTTGGTGGCCAATTGGGGAGGGGCAGAGGTCACATGATCATCACAAATCTGAGGGAGTAATGAAGAGGGTGGAATGTGACTGGCAGCTCTCACAGTCCTCCGATCCCTTTGTTGGTCCTCCAGTAAGGGTAGAAGATGTGAATAATGCCCCAAATCAGGACGTCGTCTGCTGACAAGTGGACTGGAATTCCCAACATCCGTGGAGTTACTCTGATGGGAGTAGTTGTGATAATAACATGGTATAGGAAGTTATTAATTGTAGCCGCTCCACAGGGGACATTCAGAGGATTCATTTACCAGCTCTTTAAAACAATTGTAATGTGGCCCCTTGAGACGCTGGGGCCTCGTCTTCCTCTCCCCGCTGATCCTCGCAGTCATCAGCCAAATACTCGCTCAGCAAACACATTTACTGACTAATGGAGAAATTGGCACCTGCTGCGGCGTGGCTGATCCCGGCTCTTATCTCGGCCATTATGTCCCTCGCTAGCTGCACAATAGCTTTTTATGTAATGATTGCAGTGCGGGGACCCTCGGGGTCCGCTGATGTCACCGCCTCCCGCTCCCACAAGATTGTGCCGTTTATTGATTCTTGATAAGGAATTAGCCACCACTTTATCTGCAATTACCCTTGAAATTGATAGACTCGGAGCTCGGCGGGCGGAGGTGGGGAGGGCGACGTGTGCCAATGCCGCAGAGATGAGGTGGACTCAAAATCTTCCCCTCTCAGCAAATACAAAAAATATGGCATCTAGAAAACAGCACCGCACTGGCTTGGGGAAAAGTATGTGAACCCCCCTGATGTAAATGGGAGCAGCAAGTGGGGGCTGAAAATACAACGTAATGGAGTGGGGGCGAGGGGGATTTACTAAAACTGCGAATGATGAGCAAAATTACTAAGAGGAAATAATTCTGGTGCACTGAACCGAAATCTGGAACTGGCGTAGATTTGGGGTATAACTCATGCAAGTTTTCTGGGATGTGTCACAGTAAATCGGCCCGGATGCCCCCACTTTTTAAAAAAGTTGGAAAATGTACAAAGTGTTGTATTTTTTGTGCAAACATGAGTTATAGTAAATCTTTGGGGTGTGACATTCCTGTCCCGGCCCGCCATGATCCTGGCCCCTGCCTGCCATGATCCCTGCCCCAGCCCGCCATGATCCCTGCCCTGGCCCGCTATGATCCCTGCCCCGGCCCTCCATGATCCCGGCCCCTGCCTGACATGATCCCGGCCCCTGCCTGCCATGATCCCTGCCCTGGCCCGCCATGATCCCTGCCCTGGCCTGCCATGATCCCTGCCCCGGCCCGCCATGATCCCTGCCCTGGCCTGCTATGATCCCTGCCCCGGCCCTTCATGATCCCGGCCCCTGCCTGCCATGATCCCTGCCCTGGCCCGCCATGAACCCTGCCCCGGCCCTCCATGATCCCTGCCCTGGCCCGCTATTATCCCTGCCCCGGCCCTCCATGATCCCGGCCCCTGCCTGACATGATCCCGGCCCCTGCCTGCCATGATCCCTGTCCTGGCCCGCCATGATCCCTGCTCCGGCCCTCCATGATCCCTGTCCTGGCCTGCCATGACCCCTGCCCCTGCCTGCCATGATCCCTGCGCCGGCCCTCCATGATCCCTGGCCGGCCCGCCATGATCCCGGCCTGCCATGATCCCTGCCCTGGCCCTCCATGATCCCTGCCCCGGCCCTCCATGATCCCTGGCCGGCCCTCCATGATCACTGCCCACTTTGTTAAAAAGTGCTGGGTGAGTTAGAAAATGTACAAAGCAGCAGATTTTTGGTGGAAAGGCCATGTGCCAAAAAACTGCACTGGCCCTTTAATATCTGATGTACCACTTCTGTATTCGGCTACCTCGGGTACCTCCTTGTGTTAAGCCCTCTTAATGAAGGATGCCTTGTCTTCCTCTATGCTTTACACTGCAGCTTCTTTGCACTCCAGCCTCTTGGCCATGTCTTTTGGAAACCCCAGGGGCGTAAATACCGGGATAGCAGCGGTAGCGGCTGCCACAGGGCTCTGCACATTAGGGGGCCCGGAGCCCTGTGGCACCCGCTACCACAAACCCCACAAACCAGTAGCGTAACGATCGTGGTTGCAGGGGGTGCGACCACGACCAAACTTGGCAGAGTACGGGGCCCGCGGCCAGCTGGAGATGGCCGGGTCCTGGACCACTATGATAGTAGTCGGGGAAAACCTGGTTCCCCAACCGCTATACATACTGTTATTGGCATATTGCAGGCCCCTTTCCAATAGATGGCAGGGCACCCAGGGGAGGTGACTGAAAACAATAAATACTTATACTCACCTCTCCTGGGCACAGTGCTCTCTCCGGCTTTCTTCCATCATGTGACTGAGGCCTGTGATTAGGCCCCAGTGGTCACATGGGGGCGCGGCTGTATAATGACGTCAGTGCGCCCCCATGTGACCACTGAGGCCCAATCACAGGCCTCAGCAGCGACGTTGGAAGAGGGCCTGAAGATGCTGAAGACGGCAGGATGGAGCGAGGATGCCAAGGAAAGAGGGGGGCTACTGTGGAGCCTATACTACTGGTTGGAGTGGAGCCACTGTAGAGCATATACTACTGGGTGGGGCCACTGTAGAGCATATACTACTGGGTGGGGCCACTGTAGAGCATATAATACTGGGTGGGGGCCACTGTAGAGCATATAATACTGGGTGGGGGCCACTGTAGAGCATATAATACTGTGTGGGGGCCACTGTAGAGCATATAATACTGTGTGGGGGCCACTGTAGAGCATATAATACTGGGTGGGGGCCACTGTAGAGCATATAATACTGTGTGGGGGCCACTGTAGAGCATATAATACTGGGTGGGGGCCACTGTAGAGCATATAATACTGTGTGGGGGCCACTGTAGAGCATATAATACTGGGTGGGGGCCACTGTAGAGCATATAATACTGTGTGGGGGCCATTGTAGAGCATATAATACTGGGTGGGGCCACTGTAGAGCATATACTACTGGGTGGGGCCACTGCAAAGCATATACTACTGGGTGGAGGCCACTGTGGGAAGCATACAATACTGGTTGGGACCACTGTGTGGAGCATATTATACTGTGTGGGGCCACTATGGGTAGCATATTATACTGTGTGTGGGGCGTGCAATGTAGAGGATATAATGTTGTATGGAGGCCACTGTGGAACATATAATGCTGTGTGGGGGCCACTGTTGAGCTTATAATACTATCTGGGGCCACTGTTGAGCATATTTTACTGTTTGGGTACCCGTAACCGGTTCGGGGGGGGCCCCATGTCAAATGTTCGCCTTGGGGCCCAGCTATTCCTAGTTACGCCACTGGGAAAGCCTCATCAGAGGCTGCTGCTCCATCGCTCTCCCATGCTTTACACTGCAGCTGTGTCCCTACCATCATCATGTTCTGCTATGCTTAGTCTATGGGAGGAGCCATGGTAAGGAGGAGGAGCATGGGGTGTGGTTACTCATCAATCCTGAGAATATCAAATACATTCCCAGCCCCGGAGATTGGCAGCCATGTATCTGACATCATGGTGACTACGCTGACCCCAGGGACACATCACCACCCCCCCCCCCCCCCGCCCTATCACCGTCTCCACCCAGCTCAGAATTCTCCTCATTTCATCCAAACTTTTCTTTTTATAAAATAACTTGACATAAACATAAAAGACGACACAAGTTCTGCCAATTCCCAGAGAAGGATAATCCCTACCAGATGTAAAGAAGGCTCGGGGTGGGTGTGGGGCCCCCAGAGGGACCAGCGGGGTCACACACAAATATGTCCCTAATTTGATCTCCATAATTGTTATCACTCAGGCTTCGTCTTTCTGTGTAGTGGGGGAGGGGCGAGAAAATATCAAAATCCTTGAAGAAGAGGATTTGTCATACAAAAAACTCCACCGAGAGAGCCGTAGACAATGGGGCAGATTTATAAAGACTGGGGCTCTGTAAAGGTCCCGCCTGGTGCAGGGAGCAAGAGATTTATGAGGTTTATGAGGAGGCTCCGGCCCGCGGGCCTGGATGGAGATCTACAGCATTTCCATTATATCTCACATCAGAAAATAATAATCGGTGACCTGGGAAGCGACCGCAGAGCACACAGTCGTAGTCACCTCTCCCGGGCTCAGTCCCTCGGCATCTTCTTCCATCTTCCTGAGTGATGTCAGCAGCCTCTGGGGAACACTAAGGCCTGGATTGGGCCTCACATGTGTCTAAGTGTCATGACATCAGCCCCACATGACTGCTGAGGCCCAATCACAAGGCTCAGCATTGGCCGGCAACTGCTGATGTAATACAGGAGGCTGGAAGAGGACCAAAGACGATACTGATCGAGGGACCACCGGACGCCACAACTAACCCCAGAAAGGTAAGTACGAGAGTTTATATCTACTCTTCCCCCCTGAGGCCTCCACCTATTATACTCTGGGTGGTTCATGGATGTCACCACGTCTTACCATATCTTATGATCACTAAATGTCACCACGTCTTATGGTCACTGAATGTCACCACATCTTATGGTCACTGAATGTCACCACATCTTATGGTCACTGAATGTCACCACATCTTATGGTCACTGAATGTCACCACGTTTTATGGTCACTGAATGTCACCACGTCTTATGGTCACTGAATGTCACCATGTCTTATGGCCACTGAATGTCACCACGTCTGATGGTCACTGAATGTCACCTCATCTTATGGTCACTGAATGTCACTACATCTTATGGTCACTGAATGTCACCACGTCTTATGGTCACTGAATGTCACCACTCCTTATTGTCACTGAATGTCACCACGTCTTATGGTCACTGAATGTCACCATGTCTTATGGTCACTGAATGTGGCCACATCTTATGGCCACTGAATGTCACCACGTCTTATGGTCACTGAATGTCACCACGTCTTATGGTCACTGAATGTCAACACATCTTATGGTCACTGAATGTCACCACGCCTTATGGTCACTGAATGTCACCACGTCTTATGGTCACTGAATGTGGCCACATCTTATGGCCACTGAATGTCACCACGTCTTATGGTCACTGAATGTCAGCACGTCTTATGGTCATTGAATGTCACCTCATCTTATGGTCACTGAATGTCACCTCATCTTATGGTCACTGAATGTCACCTCATCTTAAGGTCACTGAATGTCACCACTCCTTATTGTCACTGAATGTCACCACGTCTTATGGTCACTGAATGTCACCTCATCTTATGGTCACTGAATGTCACCACTCTTTATTGTCACTGAATGTCACCACGTCTTATGGCCACTGAATGTCACCACGTCTTATGGCCACTGAATGTCACTACGTCTTATGTAGTAGTATAATGTTGTACCGTGTTAGCCATTGATAGTAGTGGAAAAGTGAAGAAATCAGGCGATACCTTTTAGAGGCTAACTGAGTATATTTATAAATAAGCTTTCAGGAGTACTCGCTCCCTTCATCAGACATGGTGTGATACAATAACTGAAAATTCACAGATTTTTATACACAAGGTTTTCAAAGCATTTTAGAGTCCTTAAAAAAAGCCAAAACAAAATGCAATCTAAGTAGAGAAGTTATTTACAACAGGTCAAAAAACAATCTGGAAAGTTGTGGTGCGTGACAGAGGGATCTGTTATCTGTTTGCTATCAGGAGGTGATTTGTGACCCTCACAGGTCATACATAGTGTGACATGAAGCTGGCAGGAATATTAAGTCTAAATTGCAGAGTTTGAAATTTTTCCATAAACTTGTATTCTGATTCTTTCCTTTTTTCCTGCGTCTTAAAATGTCCCATTAAAACCACAACCCGCAAATCTTCAATAGAGTGGTTTTCTCCGGAGAAATGTGCGGCCACTGGGAGATCGGTTCTGTTGTTATTAATGTTGGATCTGTGTGAGTTCATTCGCTGACTAAGTCTCTGCCCTGTTTCCCCCACATAGAGGCCTGTGGTGGGACATTGCACACACATTATGAGGTACACCACATTGGAAGACCTGCAGGAGAATGTCCCCCTAATTCTGTGCACCTGTTGTGACTGTGGGATAGGTACACTGTCAGCGGTGTGGATGTGCCTGCAGGTCATGCACCTTTTATGTAGGCAAGGTGAGGCGCCATTTTCAGTTGGGGCCTTCAGGGCACTCCGGACGATAATACGCCTCAGGTTTGGTGGTTGTCGAAAGGAAAGGAGAGGGGGGACTGCAAATATGTCCTTGAGTCTGTTGTCCCTATGTAGCACAGGTTGGAGCTCCTTGGCAATCCTTCGTAGGATCTCCAGCTGTGGGTTGTAGGTGACAACTAGGGGCACTCGGGCTTCTTTCCGGGTCTCTCTATATGTGAGCAGACTGTCTCTGTTAATGGCTGCCGCTTTGTTTAATTGGTTGTCTGTTACTTTTGGTTTGTATCCCAATCGGAGAAATTTCGTCCTCAGATCCAGGAGGTGCTTGTCCAGGTCTGCTTTGTCGGAGCAAATACGATTGTATCGTATAGCCTGGCTGTAGATTATAGATTGTCTTGTGTGCTTGGGGTGGAAGCTGTCGTTTCTCAGGTAGGCCGTTCTGTCTGTGGGTTTGTGGTATATTGATGTGAGTAGCCGGTGGTCCTTGATGTATATTGTGGTATCCAGAAAGTGAATTTCACTCCCTGAATAGCTAAGTTTAAGGTTGATGGTCGGGTGAAAGTCATTGAAGTCATTATGGAATTGAAGTAGGGCCTCCTCACCTGCAGTCCAGATGACAAGGATATCATCGATATAATGGAGGTAAATCATAGGTTTGGTGGCGCATGTTGATAAATATGTTCCTTCCATTTCTGCCATAAAGAGATTTGCATATTGGGGTGCACATCTGGTCCCCATTGAAGTTCCCATTCGCTGTAGATATAGATCCTCTCCAAAGGTAAAATGGTTGTGGCTGAGGATGAATTGTATGAGCTGCGTTACTGGTTCTGTTAGGAGGTTTTGTTTTGCCAGGTGTACCCGACATGCTGCAACTCCATCCTTGTGAGGAATGTTGGTATACAGGGATTCCACATCCATGGTGGCCAAAATGGTACCCTCAGGTAGAGGGCCCAGGGCATTCAGTTTGTTAAGAAGGTCAGTGGTGTCCTGGATATAGCTTGGAGTATCCCTGACAAGGGGTTTTAGGAGATTTTCCACCCAACTTCACTCTTCCACTACTTTCAATGGCTAACACGGTACAACATTATACTACTATCAACTTAGAAGATACCACAATGTACCGCAAAAGAATGGAACTGAAAAACCGGCTTAAGAAACTTGCACAACTCAACAGCGACATCTTCTTCTTAACAAAATGCAAAAAGGAGAGACTCATCCCAAAAGGCTTCAATTTACGTAACCCAACCCGGCACACCTACAACAGCCGATATGCAGAACAACTATGTATTCGGACATCTGAAAGGCTGCGGAACAATATGATAAAAATTTCCTATAACAACAAAAAAAGAACAGAGGAGGAGATACAGGCCCTGAAATCATCATTGGCTAATGACACAGAGGAAATGAAGGCCAGACTCCACACATACTACTGGAAACTTCAGGATATGCTTATTAACAACAAAAAAGAAAAAGCTCCACAGACTGAGACAAAAAGGCCTCATTACTACAACCGCAAGTACTAGCCCAGCTCAGCAAAGCTGTGTTGTGAATCTTTCCTCTTATGAGCCAAACAAACATGAAATGTCAGTTCTCTCCAAAGGTCTCTCCTTCTGCCCCTCAGCACACACTGACCATATCCAACTCTGCAATGATATGGAGGAGTTTTTCAGAAAAATGAGATTAAGGGAATATTTTTATGACAAAGACCCTCCATACAGCAGCGACTCTGAGATGGAACAGCCCATAAGGAATCCTACCAAAAAATCTACCTGGACCCCACGCCCTGGAGCTAATGCAGCACTGGATAAATATATTGACTGTTTCAGAAGCAAAGTAAGATCAGAAATCCTGGAGAAACAAAAGAAACAGGTGCATAACCTAACCCTGCAGGAACAGAAGGCTATTACATCACTGAAAGAAAATCAGGATATAATAATAAAACCGGCTGACAAAGGGGGCGCAATAGTCATAATGAACACCTCAGACTATATCCAGGAAGCAAACAGGCAACTGTCAGATCCCATCCATTACTCCAAACTTGGAAGTGATCCCACAGAGGCCTATATGAAAGAACTAAAGAATATGATCAAGGAGTTTCCAGTCCAGATCCAGAATCAGGTAAAAGGACTTATCCCCCAAGATCCCAGGCCGGGCTGCTTCTATATGCTCCCAAAGATACACAAAGAGGGCAACCCTGGGAGGCCTATAATTTCTGGCATTGGGACACTGACAGAAAACATCTCAGGTTGGGTGGAAAATCTCCTAAAACCCCTTGTCAGGGATACTCCAAGCTATATCCAGGACACCACTGACCTTCTTAACAAACTGAATGCCCTGGGCCCTGCCTACACAAAAGGTGCATGACCTGCAAGCACATCCACACCGCTGACAGTGTACCTATCCCACAGTCACAACAGGTGCACAGAATTAGGGGGACATTCTCCTGCAGGTCTTCCAATGTGGTGTATCTCATAATGTGTGTGCAATGTCCCACCACAGGCCTCTATGTGGGGGAAACAGGGCAGAGACTCAGTCAACGAATGAACTCACACAGATCCACCATTAATAACAGCAGAACCGATCTCCCAGTGGCCGCACATTTCTCCGGAGAAAACCACTCTATTGAAGATTTGCGGGTTGTGGTTTTAATGGGACATTAAACAAGTTTATGGAAAAATTTCAAACTCTGCAATTTGGACTTAATATTCCTGCCAGCTTCATGTCACACTATGTATGACCTGTGAGGGTCACAAATCACCTCCTGATAGCAAACAGATAACAGATCCCTCTGTCACGCACCACAACTTTCCAGATTGTTTTTTGACCTGTTGTAAATAACTTCTCTACTTAGATTGCATTTTGTTTTGGCTTTTTTTAAGGACTCTAAAATGCTTTGAAGACCATGTGTATAAAAATCTGTGAATTTTCAGTTATTGTATCACACCATGTCTGATGAAGGGAGCGAGTACTCCTGAAAGCTTACTTATCAAATATACTCAGTTAGCCTCTAAAAGGTATCGCCTGATTTCTTCACTCTTCCACCACGTCTTATGGTCACTGAATGTCACCATGTGTTATGGTCACTGAATGTCACCACATCTTATGGTCACTGAATGTGGCCACATCTTATGATCACTGAATGTCACCACTCCTTATTGTCACTGAATGTAACCACGTCTTATGGTCATTGAATGTAACCACATCTTATGGTCACTGAATGTCACCACTCCTTATTGTCACTGAATGTAACCACGTCTTATGGTCATTGAATGTAACCACATCTTATAGTCACTGAATGTCACCACATCTTATAGTCACTGAATGTGGACATATCTTACGGTCACTGAATGTCGCCACGTCTTATGGTCACTGAATGTCGCCACGTCTTATGGTTACTGGATGTCACCACGTCTTATAGTCACTGAATGTGGACACGTCTTATGGTCACTGGATGTTGTCATGTCTCATGGTCACTGAATCTCACCACTTCTTATGGTCACTGGTTTGGGATGTGACTTTGCACCTTTGTATCAGAGAGTATCAGGATCTTCTACAAAGCTGAAGGAAAGCTAGAATGGAAGAACCATAAGGACTAGAAAAACTAACCCTTTCCAATGCGATCTTCAAGGGTACCCGTATGGGCATTCTCAGGGCTTGAGCCTTGGCTAAACTTTTTGGCTGTATTTTCAGATAAATATGTCTCCAGTACTATTCACCTATTGAGGGGTTGTCCAGGTAAAAATGGACATTGAATTTATTGTTTAAATAGGCCAGGGGAGGTGAAAAAAAAAAAAAAATCATATTCACCTTTCCCCGGTGCTCTGGCGCCTCCCAGCACAGATTGGTATTCTTGGTCCAGTGCTGACGTCTGACGAAAGTCCCAGCTACGTGTGACCGGTGAGGCCAATCAGTGGCCTCAGTGAAGGGCAGACAATGCCTGTGACATCACAGGTCTCTTCCTGTAGCGACTTCAGCAGAAGGGACCCGTGACATCACAGCCAGTGAGCAGTTTCACTTTGAGAAGACACCGGATCAGCAGGACCCAACCACACTATAAGGACACCGGAGCACCGGGGACAGGTAAGTATGATTTTTTTTTTTCCACCTCCCCCGGCATATTTAATATAAAAAAAAAATTTACCTGGACAATCTCTTTAAGCTCATCAGACTTATCTTGTGATCCGTAGTCTGGTCCTCTGGTCTGGTTCTGATTCACACTTTGGAGATTTCGTCGCACCTTTTGCTTTACCTCTAACCATGGCACAGAATTTCTCAATGGCTTGGCTGAGATAATTGAGGTTGCCCTAGAGACGGCGGAGTATAGGACACTTACAGCTGCTAATGCATTGTGATCGCCGTCATCTCCATCATACATTAAAGGCCGTTCCCTACACTCAATTTATCCATCTCAGGAGAATTAACAGCAATAAGCAGAAGTGAATGAGCTCAAGTCACATTTCATGAATAGAGGTCACCTGAAGAATTGATGGATTCAGCTTAAATATCGCTCTGAAGCTCGGTCATGATAATACTCCGCTGCCTAGATCAAGAAAGGCTAGTAAAAAGGTTTATTTCTTCCCTCACGTATAACCCTCCGTCCTCTGCTATTACATCCACCATCTTAAAGTACTGGCATAGGATTGATGGAGATCCTGCTTTAAGAGAGGTAGCCATGGAAGAGATGTTTAGGTTTGTAGTCGTAGTTCGTAGTCGCGTTGTTGGAACTCCTTCCAGTTGGCTGGAGAGTTTGATTCCAATAGGATGCTATGAATGTGGCCTCTGCTCTTTTTGTAAGAAATTCTTGTAGTGGAGATGTCAATGACATGTAAAGCTCTTCATTTCATTCATTCGGTGCCGTCTTTTGCCCCTGTGGGGTTTCTATGTGGGTCTCGAGAACATTGTAACTCCATCAGCGCAGAGATTGGCTCTCTTCGCCTTTTCTAACATATTTGGGGGAAAAAAATATGAAAGCGCAGATAATATTTAGTAGTTTGCAGGTATTGAGGAACCAAAAGCACGTGCAGATTACCACAAAAATCACAGTGGACTATATGAGCAATAGGCTCGGAGCACTAGGACCACATTATAGAAATGGCGTCTTTCCATAAGTTGCTCAGGAGGGGTACTATGTCTCCTTAAAGGGGGTTTCTAACTGGAAATCCATAAGGGACTGGTGGGGTAAAATAGACAAAGAAGTAAAACTCACCTACCTGGGGTCCTCCGTTCATCACAATTTGGCCCTATTCACAGACGCTCCGATCCTAACACTTGCTTGTTTTTCCTACTTCCAACACATCAAGGACTGACTGTTGACTTACTCCTTGATATATCTGACCTGTGCCAGGCGCCATTGTCACCAGAGGAGCCATGTTGTTTCCTGTTTATACACTCGGTGGACATTTATCATGTTGCTCTGTATACTTGGGGACATTACAAATGGTTCCTGCTGTTCATGCCAAGGCTTGTGTTGGTTTTTGCTTTCTATCATGGTATGTGTAGTGTGTGGAGGGAGGGCGTCCTCAGCACCTCGTGCTCATCACAAGTCTGTTATCTGGACACTGGATCTAGAGATTGGGCAGATAAGCGACTGCTCTCCTTTCCTGACCTTATATGTTAACAATCCCCCAGTCCTTGTCGTGGCTAAGAATAAAGTGAGTTCCATGTTGGGAATGGTGGTGATTTGACTGATGGAGGGAGCGTCTTCCAGTCACCGGCTGCTTCCATCTTGGTGGGCTGGACATCACTTATGGTATCCTCCTGTTACTTTAACAAGCTCTATACATAACACCTGCATGGAGCGCCTCGGGCCGCCACCTCACCTACGACAACTCTATTTATTCTCAAAGACACAAAAAGAAGACGTCACAAGCGGGAGAGAACGTCAAATGAAATCAAGATGCTCCGTGTTGGCTTTTTCTTGTACATCACAGTACATTATGTGTGACTTCAGCTCCAGGCGCCAGAGAGAAACCAGACGGAGCCACAACTACCTGAAATGTGAAGTCATGGACGTCAGCAAGGCTCGGATCATCCCTTAGGACTGACTGTCTGTTTCTTCAGAATCTTACACTGCACTAAGTTTGGACATCTTAAGATACCAACTCTCCTGTGATGGGAATAGGTTACTCCTGTGTCCACCATGTTCTCCATGTTAGATACAAACCTGATACAATATGAGATTATCAAACAACCTGGATGTACATATACAGTTATACAGTCACAGTCGTAAGTGTTGACACCCCTGACATTTTTCCAGAAAATTCTTACAATTGCACATTTTGTTATACTCAGGTTTATTTCCTTTGTGTATATTGGAGCAACTCAAAAAACAGAGAAAAAAAAGCCCAAAATGATTTAATTTCACACAAAGCTACAATATTATTGGCCCCTTCAGCTTAGTATTTGGTTGCACACGCTTTGGAAAAAATAACTGAAGTCAATGGCTTCCTGTACCCATTCACAAGCTTCTTACACCTCTTTCTTTGTAGGCCTCATTCTATTTTTGGTAACCAGTAGAATGATGGCCTTTACCATAAAGCTCTGTCTTGGTTTTCTCTGCCCACAAGATGTTTCCCCAGAAGGATTTTGGCTTACTCCCGTACATTTTGGCTTTTTTCTGTTACTGTGTGAGCAGTGGGGTCCTCCTGGGGCTTCTGATGGACAGCTGGCGCTGACACTGATGCCCCCTGAGCCTGCAGGACAGCTTGGATGTCTCTGGCACTTGCTTGGGGCTGCTCATCCACCATGCGGACTTTCCTGTGTTACAACCTTTCATCAGTTCTTCTCTTCCATCCACGTCCAGGGAGATTAGTTACAAGGCCATGGGGTGTAAATTTCTGGATTATGTAGTGCACTGTAGACAAAGGAACATCCAGATCTCTGGAGATGAACTTGTAACCTTGAGATTTTTTATATTTTTCCACAATTTAGTTCTCAAGTCCTCAGACAGTTCTCTTCTTCTCTTCTTTCTGTTCTTTATGCATAGTGTAGCACACACAGACACACAATGCACAGACTGAGACAACTTCTCTCCTTTGTATCTGGTGTCAGGTGGGATTCTTATATTGCCCACACCTGTTACTTTCCACAGCTGAGTGTGAACCAGCATCACATGCTGGAAACAAAGTTATTTACCCACAATTGTGAAAAGATCCCAACAATTTTGTCCGGACCATTTTTGAGTTTTGTGTGAAATTATGTCCAATTCACCTTTTTTTCTGTTTTTTGGTGTTATTCCAATGCACACAAAGGAAATAAACCTGTGTATAACAAAACACATGGAATTGCTATAATTTTGTGGGAGAAATACTTCATTTTCTGGAAAACTTTCAGGGGTGCCAACACTTACGGCCATGACTATAGGTGCTTGCTGCTGTATTTACTGCCCTTTCATTTTTTATGGGATTATCACATGAGCCCCGCCCATGAGGAGCCAGAACTGAATCTGACAAATTGGTTCCTTATTACTTGAATATTTTTCCATGTCTACATAACTATTTATACCATTCACATAAAAATTGTACAGGAACCGATCCATCAATCTAACAGATCAAAATTGATTTGTATTGTAATGGTGGTGGCCAAATGGACCGGACAGACCCAGGCTGAAGAGGTTATTCATCTTTAACTATTTCCTGTATTAACCCCTTCCCGCTGGTGGCATTTTTTGATTTTCAATTTTCGTTTTTGATTCCCCCGCCTCCCAAACCCCTTAACCTCTATATTTTTCCATTCACAGAGCCCTATGAATTGGAATAAAACTCACGACTTTCTTACGGGCTTCATTTTTTACGCAGTTCACTCTGCAGCCAAACTGACATGTTCCCTGTGTTCTGTGTTTCGATACGATTCCAGGGATACCAAATTTATATAGTTTTATTTACATTTTAACACCTTAACAAAAATCCAAAACTTTGCAAAAAAATTTTTTTTTTCTTAAAGCTGCCATATTCTGAGACCTGTAATTTTTTTTTATATTTCCGTGTAAGGGAATGCATACAGCGTGTTTTTTGCAGGGCCAGGTATACTTTTTAGTTATACCATTTTGGGGAATTGCTATTGCTTTGATCACATTTTATTCACATTTTTATCAGAGGAGAAACAGCGAAAAAAAAACGTCAGTTTGGCACTTTGGATTTTTGATTTTTTTTTCCCATTATGTTGTTCACCGAACGAAAAAAATATTTTTTATAAGTTTGTAGACAGTCATGAGAAAACCGGTGTCCTGAATGAATCCTCAGGTTTACGTATCAGGTCATAATAAGAATCATCTGCTTCTTAGAAAGTCTTAACATTCTGTAAATCCAACCTCAGATGAAGAATACTGAATTTCCCCATTGTGGGACTATTAAAGGACTATTATTATTATTATTATTATTATTATTAGAACATCGGACAACAGATTATTTATCCACCAAAAATTAGGCCAAAAATGGAAAAGCTGTGTCTGAAAAACTCAGTACCCCCCACACACCCTCATGATTCAATATCTTGTAGAACCTCCTTTACTGCAATAATCTGAAGTCCTGGCTTTCTGGATGACTTTATCCATATCTTACATCATTCTGGAGGAATTATGGCTGACTCTTCTTTACACTTCAGGTCATTGAGGTCTGTTCACATTGGTTTCTGCTCAACTCTCTTAGGGTCCATCCACAGTATTTCTATTGGGTTGGGGTCTGGACGGTGACTGGTCCGCTACATCACTGTGGTTCTTTTCTTTTTCAGCCATTGTGCTGTAGATTTGTTGCTGTGTTCGGGGTCATCGTCCTGTTACATGACCAAGTTTCGGCCAAGTGTAAGCTGTTGCATAGACGGCCTCACATCTGACTCTACAATATTTTGGTGTACAAAGGAGTTCATGGCCAGCTCAGTGACTACAAGGTGTCCAGCTCCTGTGACTACAAAACAGGCCAACTCATCATTAGATAATTGCTGATGTCTCTCTTCATTTTCATTGTGTTAATGCACACCAGACCAGAAAACTGCCAAAATGTCTGTTTTTATAGAGATGGTCACACTTGTGGACTTAATTTTTTTATACACTACTTCTGCTTTTTGACCAAGTTTTTGTTCAATAAAAAAAGACCCGGTGGAATCTGTTGTGTGTTTTTGTTCATCTGAGGTTGATTTATGTAATTTTAAGACCAGATATTTACTTATTATGTGCAGACATGGAAGACCCCAGGATGGATTTGCTGCTGTAGACACATGGACTCTATAAGACCCCGGTATGGATGTGCTGCTGTAGATACATGGACCCTATAAGACCGCGGTATGAATGTGCTGCTGTAGATACATGGACCCTATAAGACCCCGGTATGGATGTGCTGCTGTAGATACATGGACCCTATAAGACCCCGGTATGGATGTGCTGCTGTAGACACATGGACCCTATAAGACCCAGGTATGGATGTGCTGATGTAGACACATGGACTCTATAAGATCCCAGTATGGATGTGCTGCTGTAGACACATGGACTCTATAAGATCCCAGTATGGATGTGCTGCTGTAGACACATGGACTCTATAAGACCCCGGTATGGATGTGCTGCTGTAGACACATGGACCCTATAAGACCCTGGTATGGATGTGCTGCTGTAGATACATGCACCCTATAAGACCGCGGTATGAATGTGCTGCTGTAGATACATGGACCCTATAAGACCCCGGTATGGATGTGCTGCTGTAGACACATGGACCCAATAAGACCCAGGTATGAATGTGCTGATGTAGACACATGGACCCTATAAGACCCAGGTATGGATGTGCTGATGTAGACACATGGACTCTATAAGATCCCAGTATGGATGTGCTGCTGTAGACACATGGACCCTATAAGACCGCGGTATGGATGTGCTGATATAGACACATGGACTCTATAAGACCAAGGTATGAATGTGCTGCTGTAGACACATGGACTCTATAAGATCCCAGTATGGATGTGCTGCTGTAGACACATGGACTCTATAAGATCCCAGTATGGATGTGCTGCTGTAGACACATGGACTCTATAAGATCCCAGTATGAATGTGCTGCTAAAGACACATGGACTTCATAAGACCCCAGTACGTATGCGCTGCTGTAGATACAAGGACCCTATAAGACCCCGGGATGGATGTGTTGCTGTAGACACATGGACTGTATAAGACCCCGGGATGGATGTGCTGCTGTAGACACATGGACTCTATAAGACCCCGGTATGAATGTGCTGCTGTAGACACATGGATCCTATAAGACCCAGGTATGGATGTGCTGCTGTAGATACATGGACCCTATAAGACCCCGGTACGTATGTGCTGCTGTAGATACATGGACTCTATAAGACCCCAGTATGGATGTTCAGCTGTAGACACATGGACTCTATAATACCCCGGGATGGATGTGCTGCTGTAGATACATGGACCCTATAAGACCCCGGTATGGATGTGCTGCTGTAGATACATGGACTCTATAAGACCCCGGGATGGATGTGTTGCTGTAGATACATGGACCCTATAAGACCCCGGTACGTATGTGCTACTGTAGATACATGGACCCTATAAGACCCCGGGATGGATGTGTTGCTGTAGACACATGGACCCTATAAGATCCCAGTATGGATGTGCTGCTGTAGATACATGGACCCTATATGACCCTGGTATGCATGTGCTGCTGTAGATACATGGACTCTATAAGACCCCGGTATGGATGTGCTGCTGTAGATACATGGACTCTATAAGACCCCGGTATGGATGTGCTGCTGTAGATACATGGACCCTATAAGACCCCGGTATGGATGTGCTGCTGTAGACACATGGACCCTATAAGACACCAGGATGGATGTGCTGCTGTAGATACATGGACCCTATAAGACCCCGGTACGTATGTGCTGCTGTAGATACATGGACCCTATAAGACTCCGGTATGAATGTGCTGCTGTAGAAACATGGACTCTATAAGACCCCGGTATGGATGTGCTGCTGTAGATACATGGACTCTATAAGACCCCGGGATGGATGTGTTGCTGTAGATACATGGACTCTATAAGACCCCGGGATGGATGTGTTGCTGTAGATACATGGACTCTATAAGACCTCGGGATGGATGTGTTGCTGTAGATACATGGACCCTATAAGACCCCGGTACGTATGTGCTACTGTAGATACATGGACCCTATAAGACCCCGGGATGGATGTGTTGCTGTAGACACATGGACCCTATAAGATCCCAGTATGGATGTGCTGCTGTAGATACATGGACCCTATATGACCCTGGTATGCATGTGCTGCTGTAGATACATGGACTCTATAAGACCCCGGTAT
This sequence comes from Leptodactylus fallax, assembly GCA_947044405.1. Lineage (NCBI taxonomy): Eukaryota > Metazoa > Chordata > Amphibia > Anura > Leptodactylidae > Leptodactylus > Leptodactylus fallax. Next base: position 79,687 of record CAMRHE010001060.1, on the reverse strand, counting down.
GGATGTGCTGCTGTAGATACATGGACCCTATAAGACCCCGGTATGGATGTGCTGCTGTAGACACATGGACCCTATAAGATCCCAGTATGGATGTGCTGCTGTAGACACATGGACCCTATAAGACCACGGTACGTATGTGCTGCTGTAGATACATGGACCCTATAAGACTCCGGTATGAATGTGCTGCTGTAGAAACATGGACTCTATAAGACCCCGGTATGGATGTGCAGCTGTAGATACATGGACTCTATAAGACCCCGGTATGAATGTGCTGCTGTAGACACATGGACCCTACAAGACCCCGGTACGTATGTTCTGCTGTAGATACATGGACTCTATAAGACCCCGGTACGTATGTGCTGCTGTAGATACATGGACCCTATAAGACCCCAGTACATATGTTCTGCTGTAGATACATGGATTCTATAAGACCCCGGTACGTATGTGCTGCTGTAGATATATGGACTCTATAAGACCCCGGGATGGATGTGCTGCTGTAGAAACATGGACTCTATAAGACCCCGGGATGGATGTGTTGCTGTAGACACATGGACTGTATAAGACCCCGGGATGGATGTGCTGCTGTAGATACATGGACTCTATAAGACCCCGGGATGGATGTGTTGCTGTAGACACATGGACTGTATAAGACCCCGGGATGGATGTGCTGCTGTAGACACATGGACCCAATAAGACCCAGGTATGAATGTGCTGATGTAGACACATGGACCCTATAAGACCCCGGTATGAATGTGCTGCTGTAGACACATGGATCCTATAAGACCCCAGTACGTATGTGCTGCTGTAGACACATGGACCCTATAAGACCCCAGTACGTATGTGCTGCTGTAGATACATGGACCCTATAAGATCCCGTGATGGATGTGCTGCTGTAGATACATGGACCCTATAAGACCCCGGTACATATGCACTGCTGTAGATACATGGACCCTATAAGACCCCGGGATGGATGTGCTGCTGTAGATACATGGACCCTGTAAGACCCCGGGATGGATGTGTTGCTGTAGACACATGGACCCTATAAGACCCCGGTACGTATGCATTGCTGTAGATACATGGGCACTATAAGACCCCGGGATGGATGTGCTGCTGTAGACACATGGACCCTATAAGACCCAGGTATGGATGTGCTGCTGTAGATACATGGACCCTATAAGACTCCGGTATGAATGTGCTGCTGTAGATATATGGACTCTATAAGACCCCGGTATGGATGTGCTGCTGTAGATACATGGACTCTATAAGACCCCGGTACGTATGTGCTGCTGTAGATACATGGACCCTATAAGACCCCGGGATGGATGTGCTGCTGTAGATACATGGACCCTATAAGACCCCGGTATGGATGTGTTGCTGTAGATACATGGACCCTATAAGACCCCGGTACGTATGTGCTGCTGTAGATACTGGACCCTATAAGACCCCGGGATGGATGTGTTGCTGTAGACACATGGATTCTATAAGACCCCGGGATGGATGTGTTGCTGTAGACACATGGACTCTATAAGACCCCGGGATGGCTGTGCTGCCGTAGACACATGGACCCTATAAGACCCCGGGATGGATGTGCTGCTGTAGATACATGGACCCTATAAGACCCCGGTATGGATGTGTTGCTGTAGATACATGGACCCTATAAGACCCCGGTACGTATGTGCTGCTGTAGATACTGGACCCTATAAGACCCCGGGATGGATGTGTTGCTGTAGACACATGGATTCTATAAGACCCCGGGATGGATGTGTTGCTGTAGACACATGGACTCTATAAGACCCCGGGATGGCTGTGCTGCCGTAGACACATGGACCCTATAAGACCCCGGGATGGATGTGCTGCTGTAGATACATGGACTCTATAAGACACCAGGATGGATGTGCTGCTGTAGACACATGGACTCTATAAGATCCCAGTATGAATGTGCTGCTGTAGACACATGGACTCTATAAGATCCCAGTATGGATGTGCTTCTGTAGACACATGGACTCTATAAGATCCCAGTATGGATGTGCTTCTGTAGACACATGGACTCTATTAGATCCCAGTATGGATTTGCTGCTGTAGACACATGGACTCTATAAGACCCCGGTATAAATGTGCTGCTGTAGACACATGGACTCTATAAGAACCCAGTATGGATGTGCTGCTGTAGACACATGGATTCTATAAGATCCCAGTATGAATGTGCTGCTAAAGACACATGGACTTTATAAGACCCCAGTACGTTTGCGCTGCTGTAGATACAAGGACCCTATAAGACCCCGGGATGGATTTGTTGCTGTAGACACATGGACTCTATAAGACCCCGGGATGGATGTGCTGCTGTAGACACATGGACTCTATAAGACCCCGGAATGAATGTGCTGCTGTAGACACATGGACCCTATAAGACCCAGGTATGGATGTGCTGCTGTAGATACATGGACCCTATAAGACCCCAGTATGGATGTGCTGCTGTAGATACATGGACCCTATAAGACCCAGGTACGTATGTGTTGCTGTAGATACATGGACTCTATAAGACCCCGGTATGGATGTTCAGCTGTAGATACATGGACTCTATAAGACTCCGGTATGAATGTGCTGCTGTAGACACATGGACCCTATAAGACCCAGGTATGGATGTGCTGCTGTAGATACATGGACCCTATAAGACTCCGGTATGAATGTGCTGCTGTAGATATATGGACTCTATAAGACCCCGGTATGGATGTGCTGCTGTAGATACATGGACTCTATAAGACCCCGGTACGTATGTGCTGCTGTAGATACATGGACTCTATAAGACCCCGGGATGGATGTGTTGCTGTAGACACATGGACCCTATAAGACCCCGGGATGGATGTGCTGCTGTAGATACATGGACCCTATAAGACCCCGGGATGGATGTGCTGCTGTAGACACATGGACTCTATAAGACCCCAGGATGGATATGTTGCTGTAGACACATGGACCCTATAAGACCCCGGGATGGATGTGCTTCTGTAGATACATGGACCCTATAAGACCCCGGTATGTATGTGCTGCTGTAGTTACATGGACCCTATAAGACCCCGGGATGGATGTGTTGCTGTAGGTACATGGACCCTATAAGACCCCGGGATGGATGTGTTGCTGTAGATACATGGACTCTATAAGACCCCGGGATGGATGTGCTGCTGTAGATACATGGACCCTATAAGACCCCGGGATGGATGTGCTGCTATAGACACACAGACTTTGTACAATCTCAGTAGACAATTCTTTTATTCTGGCACAAGAATGGTCACATACAGACAGATTTCACATCATCTACAGCATCATCTCCTTACAAATACTGAAGGGCCTGGAGGTGTCTTAGGCTCATTTTAGTCCTGATATGTAGGGCCTTTTCGATGGTCCCTTCAATGACCAGTGATGACTAAATCTACTGGCCAGTGGGTGATATTGAGACAAGAACATTCCCATATACAATATATAACATAGAGATATCAACATATTTACAACCTGTATCAGTGCAATAAGGACCATGGTGTACGAAATGGGGGGTGAATATGTCTGCTCTCATTGTCACCTACAGACATAAAGGTTCTTATGTACCAACACATGGCATAGTAACATACATGGGGCATTACACCCATCAGACTGTACGTCCCTGTACACATGGAGCAGGGTGAGGACATTGTGTGGTGACAAGAATACAGCGCCAGATCTCGTCCAACTGCGGTCACTATACGTCGAACACACCAGTATATACAGTCACGGCCATAAGTGTTGGCACCCCTGAGATTTCTACAGAAAATGAAGTTTTTCTCTCAGAAAATTATTATACTTCCACATGTTTTCTTATACTCAGGTTTATTTCCTTTGGAACAACACAAAAAAACTGAGAAAAAAAAGGCAAATTTGACAGAATTTCACACAAAACTCCAAAAATGGGTTGGACAAAATTATTGGTAAATAACTTTGTTTCCAGCATGTGATGCGCGTTCAGACTCTTCTGTGGCAAGTAACAGGTGTGGGCAATATAAAAATTGACACTAGATACAAAGACACCAGATACAAAGGAGAGAAGTTGACGTCGTCTTTGCACTGTGTGTCTGTGTGTGCCGCACTAAGCATAGAGGACACAAAGAGGAGAAGAAGAGAACTGTCTGAGGACCTGAGAACAAAAAGTGTGGAGAATATCAACAATCTCAAGGTTACAAGTCCATCTCCAGAGATCTGGATGTTCCTTTGTCCACAGTGCACTACATAATCCAGAAGTTTACACCCCATGGCCCTGTAACTAATCTCCCTGGATGTGGATGGAAGAGAACGGATGAAAGGTTGTAATGCAGGATAGTCTGGATGGTGGATGAGCAGCCCCAACCAAGTGCCAGAGACATCCAAGCTGTCCTGCAGGCTCAGGGGGCAAGAGTGACAGCGCCAACTATCTGTCAGGAGACCCAGGAGGACCCCACTGATGACACAGAGACAAAAAAAAGCCAAAATATACGGGAGTAAGTCAAAATCCTTCTGGGAGAACGTCTTGTAGACAGGGGAGACCAAAAGAAAGTTTTGTGGAAAAGCCCATCATTCTACTGGTTACCAAAAATGGAATGAGGCCTACAAAGAATAGAGCACAGGACCCACAATCACATATGGGGGAGGGGCAGAGAGGGTTTGGGGTTGTTTTGCTGCCTCTTGCACTGGGGGCCCTGACTGTGTATAAGACATCATGAAATCTGAAGATTACCAAAGGATTTTGGTTCTCAATGTAGTGCCTAGTGTCAGAAAGATGGGTTTGTGTCCTAGATCCTGGGTCTTCCAGCAGGACAAAGACCCCAAACATATTTCAAAAAAGCCCCCAGAAATGGATGGAAACAAAGCTGGAGAGTCCTCAAATGGCCACAGTGAGTCAGGATCTAAATCTCATTGATCACCTGTGGAGAGATCTTACAATTACTGGAGGAGAAGAGAAGGCGCCCCCCAAATATGAGAGACCCCGAGCCGTCTGCAGAAGAAGAGGGGCCCCCAAATATGAGAGACCTGGAGCCATCTGCAGAAGAAGAGGGGCCCCCAAATATGAGAGACCTGGAGCCATCTGCAGAAGAAGAGGGGCCCCCAAATATGAGAGACCTGGAGCCGTCTGCAGAAGAGGGGCCCCCAATATGAGAGACCTGGAGCCATCTCCAAAAGAAGAGGGGACAAAATTACTACCTTAGATGTGTAAGAAGCTTGTGGATGGGTATAGGATGCCATTGATTTGTTATTTTTTCCAAAGGGTGTGCAACCAAATATTAAGTTGAGGGGGACAGTAATATTGTCCGGCCCATTTTTGGAGTTTTGCGTGAAATTCTATCATTTATGGGGGATTTTTCTCAGTTTTTTGTGTTGTTCCGATACACACAGAGGAAATGTATAACAAAACATGTAATTGTAGTAATTTTCTGGGAGAAATACTTAATTTTCTTTAAAAATTTCAGGGGTGTCCACACTTATGGCCATAACTATATAGTAGGGATGGGGTCTACAGAGAGGACTGATGAGCTGAACCCAAGATTCTCTGTCTGATAAGTCAATGATTGATAGAGATTTATGGAGATGATCTACTCAATGTTCAGCTTACATTAGATGATGACTATATTAGTAGACTGTTCACACCCACATTACCCTCTATACGACACCATTACCCCTTTACGTCAACATTTCCCTCTTTACACCGAACCTATAGATCTGTAGCGTGGGGACCTTTTATTACAGAACAGTCCTGTCTACCTGACACCACCAATCTTTGTACTATAAATGGCCGTCAACCAAGGATGTGCTTTCTGTATGACTCCGGACAGAAGCCCTTGAATCAGGGACATAACTAAAGGATCACAGGCCTTGTTGCAAAACCTCAGCTTCCCCCCCCCCCCAGGCACACTTCTCATCCAACCCGTCAGCCACATCCCATCCGTACATTTTGGCAGCATTTACATTCCCCTTTATTTTCCATCTGACCCAGACCACCATGACGACTACTTCACACCTTGTCTGTGCACACAAGCTTCCTATCATTCCTATACTCTGTTGATTCCCCCCCACACAGTAACTATGCCCCCATTTGTGCTGCAGCCTTCCCCACAGAATCCCTCCATGACTATATGCTGATAACCAACTGTTATTTTTTCCATTAAAGTGTTAATTTTCTCTCTCAATGCTCTCTTTTCTGGCAGTGGAAGGCTGTGTATCACAAATCTGCTCACTGCAGTGCACCAGAGGACAGGGGGAATACATTTACAATGTACAGACTGCCGGTTATCAAAGGAGACCAGGAAAGTGATAAAAGAAGTTCATCTAGTCCTAATGTGGAGGACCTGTGGCCCCCTGGACTCTGGGCCCAGTGGCAGCAGCAATCACTCTCAGTGGAACCCAGCATATATGGCCCCAGAAGAATGGGCACATGTGGAGAGCTGTGGGATGAGTTTTAGTCCATTGGATGAATAGGATCTGTCAGCAGAATCATTGACATTTTCTTCTCCAGAAGGTCCTTGGAGTCTCCTGCATAAAACCTTCATCATTAAAAACCTCACAAATCTGATGTTAAGACTCTGTTCACATCACATTTGAGCCCTTTGATTGCATTCTGGCAGGACAATCCATAGAGCTGGTATATTAGGTAGACTTATGTCTATTGTATAGAACAGTCAACTGGGAGCCTATGGGCAAGGTCGGATACTGGACGCCAATGTAGTGGCATGGTCAGAGCCCTTCACTGGGGTTATACTGTATTATATATATAAGCTCAGGCGTGATGTGAACAGATCTTAAAGAGGATGTTCAGGATGATAAAAACATCACAGCTGCTTCTTTAAATAATGGCTCCCCTCATGTCCATAGGTTGCAAGCGGTATTGCAGTTTAGTTACATTCACTTCAAAAGAGTTGAGCCTGCTGGACCACAACAGCTAGGTCCAGACTAGACATGGGTGGAACCAGTTCATATCAAGCCGGGTCCGTTCCAAATTCTCCAAAATTTTCAAGTTCTGGTGAAATTTTTTGGGTTCCCACTCACAAATCATTATTATACTCTAGGGTCTCTTTAGACCTCTTAGTATACAAAGTGGAGGCCCCGGGGACGTGTAGACAAAAATAAAACCACTGATACTCACCTTCCCTCACATTTTTTGGGAATCCGTTTTTTCCCATTATCTGCTCTTCACTCGGTCTTGCAGGCTCTCCCGGAGTCTTCTTTAACATCACACGTCCTGGGGTCACCCCTAAGACCTGAGATGGAGTCTCAGTGGTCATGTGGGGTGCACAATGTCATGATGCCCCACATGACCACTGACATCCTCACCGACTTCACCGGTGACCCTGCGGTGGATGACATTGAAGAAGATTCTAGAAGAGGTCACAAGAGCAAGTGAAGACCGGAAACTGGGAAAGAAGACGCCCAAGAGTGGTGAGATAAGGTGAGTATCGATGCTTATTAGGTTTCCGCATACTAAGCCACCCAACACCCGATCCCCTGCCTGGTGGATGGACCCCCAAGTATTCGCAGAGTTTGCCCATCTCTAATCCAGACCATTTGCACCTATGCTGTGATGTAGGTGGCACCATTGTTCTGAGATCTGTTGGGGCCTCCTGAGTGGCTGCCATGTCTCCCAAGGACTCTGATCACCTGTCACCTTAGACCGCCAGGATCTCCTTACACATTAACCACTGATTATTCGGGCTCTTTCCCAGAGCTACAGGGCAGGTTACACCGAACATCCCCAGCTCTGCTATAAAGGGTGTGTAACAGGACCTCTCCCTACAAGGCCGCAGCACACGGGGCCCGCACAGCGTCGTGGGTGTTACAGTGTGGCACTGGGGATATCGGTGACCTCAGTCTTAGCAACACTTAATCTACTTGGCAAGGACATCTCGGGGCTGATGGGGAGTTACAGCTCAGGAGGGTTAATGCTGCAGTCACGTAAGAGCCGCCGGTTACTTCTACTCGGTTAGAATATTCCTCGAATAACCCTGACAGAGACAAAAGAGACGGATAAAACCAGACAAGAAGTGACAGATCACAAGCTGAGAAGGGAATCAGCGGGAAAAGCTGCGGCAAAAAGACAAGGAAAGTGAAACTGGGTGAATGGATGTGACAACCCGGCCTCGACCTGCCCTACCTGGACAATATCTCCTATATACCTTATCATACCACCCCTATATACTCTATCAGAGAATACCACCCCTATATGCTCTATCAGAGAATACCACCCCTATATACTCTATCAGAGCATACCAACCCCATATACTCTATCAGAGCATACCACCGCTATATACTCTATCAGAGCATACCACCCCTATATACTCTATCAGAGCATACCAACCCCATATATTCTATCAGAGCATACCACCCCTATATACTCTATCAGAGCATACCACCCCTATATACTCTATCAGAGCATGCCAACCACATATACTCTATCAGAGCATACCACCCCTATATACTCTATCAGAGCATGCCAACCACATATACTCTATCAGAGCATACCACCCCTATATACTCTATCAGAGCATACCACCCCTATATACTCTATCAGAGCATACCACCCCATATACTCTATCAGAGCATACCAACCCCATATACTCTATCAGAGCATACCACCCCTATATGCTCTATCAGAGAATACCACCCCTATATGCTCTATCAGAGAATACCACCCCCTATATACTCTATCAGAGCATACCACCCCTATATACTCTATCAGAGCATACCACCGCTATATACTCTATCAGAGCATACCACCCCTATATACTCTATCAGAGCATACCACCCCTATATACTCTATCAGTGCATACCACCCCTATATACTCTATCAGAGCATACCAACCCCATATACTCTATCAGAGCATACCAACCACATATACTCTATCAGAGCATACCACCCCCATATACTCTATCAGAGCATACCACCCCTATATACTCTGTCAGAGCATAGCACCCCTATATACTCTGTCAGAGCATACCACCGCTATATACTCTATCAGAGCATACCACCGCTATATACTCTATCAGAGCATACCAACCCCATATACTCTATCAGAGCATACCACCCCTATATGCTCTATCAGAGAATACCACCCCTATATACTCTATCAGAGCATACCAACCCCATATACTCTATCAGAGCATACCACCGCTATATACTCTATCAGAGCATACCACCCCTATATACTCTATCAGAGCATACCACCCCATATACTCTATCAGAGCATACCAACCCCATATACTCTATCAGAGCATACCACCCCTATATACTCTGTCAGAGCATACCACCCCTATATACTCTATCAGAGCATACCACCCCTATATACTCTGTCAGAGCATAGCACCCCTATATACTCTGTCAGAGCATACCACCGCTATATACTCTATCAGAGCATACCACCCCTATATACTCTATCAGAGCATACCACCCCTATATACTCTATCAGAGCATACCAACCACATATACTCTATCAGAGCATACCACCCCCATATACTCTATCAGAGCATACCAACCACATATACTCTATCAGAGCATACCACCCCCATATACTCTATCAGAGCATACCACCCCCATATACTCTATCAGAGCATACCAACCCCATATACTCTATCAGAGCATACCAACCCCATATACTCTATCAGAGCATACCAACCCCATATACTCTATCAGAGCATACCACCCCTATATACTCTATCAGAGCATACCACCCCTATATACTCTATCAGAGCATACCACCCCTATATACTCTATCAGAGCATACCAACCACATATACTCTATCAGAGCATACCACCCCCATATACTCTATCAGAGCATACCACCCCTATATACTCTATCAGAGCATACCACCCCTATATACTCTATCAGAGCATACCACCCCTATATACTCTATCAGTGCATACCACCCCTATATACTCTATCAGAGCATACCACCCCTATATACTCTATCAGAGCATACCACCCCTATATACTCTATCAGTGCATACCACCCCTATATACTCTATCAGTGCATACCACCCCTATATACTCTATCAGAGCATACCAACCCCATATACTCTATCAGAGCATACCACCCCTATATACTCTATCAGAGCATACCAACCCCATATACTCTATCAGAGCATACCAACCCTATATACTCTATCAGTGCATACCACCCCTATATACTCTATCAGAGCATACCAACCACATATACTCTATCAGAGCATACCAACCCCATATACTCTATCAGAGCATACCACCCCATATACTCTATCAGTGCATACCACCCCTATATACTCTATCAGTGCATACCACCCCTATATACTCTATCAGAGCATACCAACCACATATACTCTATCAGAGCATACCAACCCCATATACTCTATCAGAGCATACCACCCCTATATACTCTATCAGAGCATACCACCCCCTATATACTCTATCAGAGCATACCAACCACATATACTCTATCAGAGCATACCACCCCTATATACTCTATCAGTGCATACCACCCCTATATACTCTGTCAGAGCATACCACCCCTATATACTCTATCAGAGCATACCAACCACATATACTCTATCAGAGCATACCACCCCCATATACTCTATCAGAGCATACCACCCCTATATACTCTATCAGAGCATACCACCCCTATATACTCTATCAGAGCATACCACCCCTATATACTCTATCAGTGCATACCACCCCTATATACTCTATCAGAGCATACCACCCCTATATACTCTATCAGAGCATACCACCCCTATATACTCTATCAGTGCATACCACCCCTATATACTCTATCAGTGCATACCACCCCTATATACTCTATCAGAGCATACCAACCCCATATACTCTATCAGAGCATACCACCCCTATATACTCTATCAGTGCATACCACCCCTATATACTCTATCAGAGCATACAACCCCATATACTCTATCAGAGCATACCAACCCCATATACTCTATCAGAGCATACCACCCCTATATACTATATCAGTGCATACCACCCCTATATACTCTATCAGAGCATACCACCCCTATATACTCTATCAGAGCATACCAACCCCATATACTCTATCAGAGCATACCAACCCTATATGCTCTGTCAGAGCATACCACCCCTATATACTCTATCAGTGCATACCACCCCTATATGCTCTGTCAGAGCATACCACCCCTATATACTCTATCAGAGCATACCACCCCTATATACTCTATCAGTGCATACCACCCCTATATGCTCTGTCAGAGCATACCAACCCCTTATACACTAACAGGGCATACCACCCCTATATACTCAGTGAGACGATCAACCCAAAATAAGCTAGAGTTGTAAAATTGTGATTTTAATTGTTTTTAACCCTTTTTGCCAATAAAGTATGAGATTTTAATAACTATAGCTCATTCTGGGTTGAGCGTCACATTTATTTGTATCTTTTCTTTGGTTTCATACGGATTTGATTTCAGCATACATGAGACGACCCCCTCTATCAGTACATATGGACATATTGACCACCCCCTATATATCCCATCAGTACATATAAATATATTGACCACCCCCTATATATCCCATCAGTACATATGGACATCAAATCGAGGATCTCAGGATCGGTTTGGGTCTCAGCGGTCCCATCAATCAGCTATTTTTGTTCTATCCTAAGGATGGAGGACAAATATTATTCGTGGCATAACCCCTTTAATGTGGCATCTTAACGAAAACCAGGCTCGAGCAGATGTAGCAGAGCAGATGTAGCAGAGCAGATGTAGCAGTGCAGATGTAGCAGAGCAGATGTAGCAGAGCAGATGTAGCAGTGCAGATGTAGCAGAGCAGATGTAGCAGAGCTGTGCTACTCATTAGGCGCAGTCATTTCACAATGTGTTAACTATCGTGTTACATAAAACTGCAGGTACTGTGAAGTGGGGCCAAAGAAATGACACGTTCAGCTCTGCTACATCTGCATACATTTCAGTCTGCCTGTCCCTCTAGGTTCCATCATTGCTGGCACACACACAGCTCGCCCTGCCCTGCGCTGCCCCATTAGAAGAAGAATAAATGTGTTTCTTGAGTCGCCCGTCCATGCGTGTGATGCGCCCGGATTCCTGCCCAGTGCTGGGATATCAGGGGGATATCGCCGCTCTCCACTCATAAATAATTCATTGGCGCTGGTGAAATATTCATTGCTGATGTTGGAGGGAAACAAGGAGCAACCGAGAAATCCAGCTGTGCGAGCGCGGATACCCCATGAGCAACCGCAAACTTAACACAGACCGCCGACCGGACCCCTGCGGTAAATACCAGCCATGATGCATCTCTGCACTAACCACCAGCTGCATTGAATCACCTACCCTGCCTGCCAGCAACACTGCACCCCTGCACTGACCGCCAGCAACACTGCATCCCTGCACTGACCGCCAGCAACACTGCATCCCTGCACTGACCGCCAGCCACACTACACCCCTGCACTGACCGCCAGCAACACTGCACCCCTGCACTGACCGCCAGCAACACTGCATCCCTGCACTGATCGCCAGTCACACTACACCCCTGCACTGACTGCCAGCCACACTGCACCCCTGCACTGACCGCCAGCCACACTGCATCCCTGCACTGACCGCCAGTCACACTGCAACCCTGCACTGACCACCAGTCACACTGCACCCCTGCACTGACCGCCAGTCACACTGCACCCCTGCACTGACCGCCAGTTACACTGCACCCCTGCACTGACTGCCAGCCACACTGCACCCCTGCACTGACCGCCAGTCACACTGCACCCCTGCACTGACCGCCAGCAACACTGCATCCCTGCACTGACCGCCAGTCACACTGCAACCCTGCACTGACCACCAGTCACACTGCAACCCTGCACTGACCACCAGTCACACTGCACCCCTGCACTGACCGCCAGCAACACTGCATCCCTGCACTGACCACCAGTCACACTGCAACCCTGCACTGACCACCAGTCACACTGCACCCCTGCACTGACCGCCAGTCACACTGCACCCCTGCACTGACCGCCAGTCACACTGCACCCCTGCACTGATCGCCAGTCACACTACACCCCTGCACTGACCGCCAGTCACACTGCACCCCTGCACTGATCGCCAGTCACACTGCACCCCTGCACTGACCGCCAGTCACACTGCACCCCTGCACTGACCGCCAGTCACACTGCACCCCTGTACGGCCCACCAGCTGCATTTTTCCTGCCCCCAGGGGCTCCCAATATACCACACACTGGATCCAGTCATCCTATCAGTATATTTTTTGGAGTGTGGGGGAAACTCAGGAGAACACGGGAAGAACATACGGATGTGCCCTCTGGCCTCAACTAAAGGATGATGTAGACCCAAGTGGTGGAGCGCTGTGCCTGATAATAAAGACTGTATATATAGAAATATATATATATATACTAGTACACAGCGCTGACTGCCCGCAGTTTCTTCACTTATTTATGGGATTTTAATATTGATCTGAAAAAAAGAGTAATTTTAGGGTAATAACATCAAAATGGGTAAAACTGAATTGAGCAAGAATTACCCAGATCCCAGCTTGGGGGAAGAGGCTTATGACAACATATATGTCCCCAGAGCAGACTGCTGACCCCAGCGCTGACCTTTCACCACCAATAGACCCACATTCCTGGTTCTGATGGGACAGATTATCCATATGGTACATAACAACATCCTCAAAATGGTTGACTCCACTGAGAATCCAAATATACAGTAAATGCCCCCATCACATGGGAGTCATCACCCCCGATTCCAGTGACACCAGGACCTTCATGTCCGCCTGCAGCCTACACTTCATATATTACACTATATTACATCAGAGAGGTATGACATCACCGATTGTGTCTTGCGGGACTCCGGACCCACACTTATGTTATGTGTCTATGATACTGGTTCCTGTGAACACACAACAAGACGGCACCATAGAAACAGGAGGAACCAGTCGGGTGATCCATCAATGCTGCTCCTTAAGGCATTCAGTGCCCGGGCAATCTCTGAGATCCTTCAAGCAGTACATTCTGCACTTTTCATGGGGCCACGATGGGTCAGTGTGTGGCGTTGGTCTTTATTGGGGTGTTGGTCCTGAGATGGGATGCAAAATACTTTTTGAAGCCGCGCTCAGGAAGGTCCTAAACTGCTGACAGTAGTGTAGCTGAACTTGGAAAGGGAGACCCCTGTGGCCCCTATATCCTCCTCAGGCTCACGAAAACGCCGGCAAGGCTTGATACAACTGGCGAATGTTGAGAGAAATGCCTTACGAAAGCGTTTGTTCATGAAGCAGTAGATGATTGGGTTGACACAAGCGGACGTATAAGACAGCAGGTGGATGAAGGATATGGGGGCCCCCGACAGCATATTAAAGGCAGACATCTCATCAAAGGCCTTCCAGGTGTTGGCAATGTAAATGGGCATCCAGCAGATGAAGAACATGGCCACGATGACGATCAGCATGCGGATGACACGCTTCTTAGCGATAAGCTTGGCCTCTGAGTTGTTAATGCGGGCACGGTCCATGTTGGTGCAGCCGCTCGGAGTCAGGGTCGACATCTCCATGGTGTTACGTCGTTTGTTGACTTGGATGTAGCAGCCGTCGCCCTCGTCACAGTTGGCGGCAGATGTTGATATGGCAACACCAACACCGTTCTTATTAGCTGTGAGATTAAAGAAACAACATAAAGATTACCAATGGAAGAAGAAACTGAAGGAAGTGGAAGGGGCAACAAGTACCCAGGCTACAGGACCATGAGGGAGATTCAACATGTCTATACCATATCCAAGCATTTATGGCTTTACAACATGACTATGGTTGCCTCATCTCTCACACATGAGCCGCAGAAGTGTCCTGAACAATGTCATGGCAAAACCATATCCTCTCCCATTCTATGATATCATCCAACATCAGTCTAAACACCCAATTAAAGGATATGCAGGTGCCAAAAAAAGTGTCTGGATCTCTCTAATATCTGCAAGAGATAAGAGGTGCAAATAGGACCTCTCATACTGGTGGATCTGGTGAGCCCACACTGGTGGATCTGATATATCTATACCAGTGCATTTGGTAATCCATAATGGAGGATCTCTTCCATCTACACTGGTGGATCTGGTGAGTCCACACCTCCGAATCTGGTAGTCCAAACTGGAGGATCTGGTCCATTCACACAAGTGAATTTGGTATTCTATAATGGAGGAACTGGTGCATCTACACTGGTGGATTTGGTACATTTACACTGGAGGATCTGGTACATCAACACTGGTGGATCTGGTACATCTATACTAGAGAATCTGGTGAATGTATACCGGAGGATCTAGTACAAGCTGTTATGGGTCAATCAGAGCCTCCTCTCACAACTGTTATATGGGATTTAGATCAGTCCACTGCAGGGAATGCTGGGAGTGAACATAGAAGAACAGATTTAATCTCTTTATAGCCACCATAATTCATAGTGGTAGCCTCATGATGAAGACACTGGGGGTTATATATGTGCCTGGAGACCTACTGATCTATACAGTGGTATCCTGGGCTCTAACTAGATGTGCTCTAACCTACAGCTATCACATTATGGCTAGAGAAGGTCTCTTAATGCATCCACTCAATAGCTCCAGGGATTGTAAGATGTTCTATTAGTTCCCGTCTAAAAGATCATGTTGAAAGAAAAGTAAAAAAAAAAAAACAAAACTTTTGGCTCAGCTCCTGGATAGAATTGATTAAGTTTAGGAATAAAATTCTGGAGATTGGGAGGCGTTTCATACCTTTGGCCTCTTTGTTTAAGTCCATCTCAAACTGAATGCCTCTGTAGAGCTCATGAGAGATGAGTCCATAGGCCACAATCATCACCACCCCAGGGATGAAGAAGAGCACAGTGAGTAGGATGACGTACCTGGACACAAGAGACAAGAACATAAGGATGAGCAAGGGAGCCCAGGAAGGGGCACAGGCTGCACAATACATACAGGCCCAGGTCCTGATAGTGGAATCTTATCACCCATCAAGATGGGCCCTGACATTACCAGATTGGTAAAATCATCTCATCTTGCAGGGTACGCACATACATTAGTCACATGATTATGATAGACACAAAATATTCCAATAGTCATACAGAAGACAACTTCATCCACCATGGAGGTCACAACGGCATCGCTCCTTCATATATCTGAGAAAGAAGAATCAGGCTATCAGGTTCCAACATGTCCAATCCTTTAGTTCTCAAAAGAGATAAGTCAAAGGTGGGGATAGAGGAGCCCGGGGATGGAAGGGAGGGGATCAGAATATCTGTGGGGGGAGAGGAGTCTGGAGGGGAGAATGGGAGGGGAAAGATAGATTTCAGAGGGATAGAAGAGTTTGGAGGGAATGGAGGAGTCTGGAGGTGGCAGAAATGTCTGGAAAGGAAGGAAGAGTCTAAGGAGGGAAATGGAGTCAGAGGTATGTTGAGGCGACAAAGGTATTTGGAGAGATCAGAGGTGTCTAGAGAGGTTAGCGGAGTCTGGTGGAGACAGAGGAGTTTGGAGGGGACATAAGGGGTCTGATGTGTCTATATAGAGGACAGAGGCATCTGGAGAGCATAGAGGGGATCTAGAGAGGGGCAGAGTCGTCTGGAGGATAGAAGTGTCAGAGATATACAGAGGAGACAAAGATGTTTGGAGGAGTCAGAGGTGTCTAGAGGGGATAGAGGGATCTGGAAGAGGCAGAGGAGAATGGAGAAGACAGAGGGGTCTGGAGGGAGCACTGAAGCCTGGAGAGAACATTGGGGTCTGGCAGCAGCTTATTCCCTTCACCCTACTGAGAACACATCCATGTTTGGCTGAGGAAGTGTGCATAGAAAGTTATAAATTATAGAAATTTTTCACTACAAACTACAATAAAGATAAAACCATAAATACTCTGGCTCCATCGGGACATGTGTAGAGGTGAATTCTGTTACTAGTGACCTCTAGTGTATAATATAACCAGCAGGCGTCTGGATACAGTGCAGGGATAGGACAGCCGGATAAGTTACTCTGTCCTATCAGAATACAGACGCAGGATGTAGCTGCCTTCCTACTGGGAGATGGCTCCCGTAACGTAGAGGTCACACACTGGTAGCAGCTCCGTTATCTGGGATCTCCGCCCAGAGAATTCTCTCAGGCGCTCTTCCTGGGGTGGCGGTCTGTGGCTGTCACTAACATTGCTGCCATTCCTTTACTGTTTACTAAGAGCTTGTAATCTAGAAGTAAACACAAGATATGACGCCCTTGAGGAGCTTTACGACCTTCTCCGGCCTAACGTTCTGAGAAGAACGTGGAGGGCATTGTCCTATCAAACCCGATTCGCCCTCATTACTGTTCACACTGAATTATTGGGGGGCTCCAGTATCATTGTGTGCCCTCAGAGGTGTTCACTGTGCTAAATCTGGACTCAGAAATGTAGCAGTGACCAGATTCCTATCATCACCGCCAAACTGGAGAAGAGCCATCAAAGCTCCGCACGTCACAGCACCTCCAGAAACCCTGCAGCGATCCTGCTCATGGAACATGGAGGCAACTAGAGACTTATCTATCTCGAGCACATAGACTGATAAATGGCCAAGATGTTCTAGAACACTGTCTGGAGATGGGAGTAGTGTAGGAGTCTGTCATCTAGAAGATTCAGTGGGTACGGAAAGTATTCAGACCCCTTTAAATTTTTCACTCTTTGTTTCATTGCAGCCATTTGCTAAAAGTAAAAAAGTTCCTTTTATTTCCCATTAATGTACAATCAGCTCCCCATCTTGTCAGAAAACAACAGAAATGTAGATATTTTTGCAAATTTATTAAAAAAGAAACCCTGCAATCTCCCATGGCCATAAGTATTCGGAGCCTTTGCTCAGTACTGAGTAGAAGCCGCTTCCTTCTGAGCTAGTACAGCCAGGAGTCTTCTTGGGAATGATACAACAAGTTTGTCACATCTGGATTTGGGGATCCTCGGCCATTCTTCCTTGCAGATCCTCTCCAGTTCCGTCAGGTTGGATGGTGAACGTTGGTGGAGCCATTTTCAGGTCTCTCCAGAGATGCTCAGTTGGGTTGAGGTCCGGGCTCTGGCTGGGCCAGTCAGGAATGGTCACAGAGTTGTTCCTTTGTTATTTTAGCTGTGTGCTTAGGGTCATTGTTTTGTTGGAAGGTGAACCTTCGGCCCAGTCTGAGGTCCAGAGCATTCTGCAGAGGTTTTCTTCCAGGATATCTCTGTACTTGGCCGCATTCATCTTTCCTACAATTACAACCAGTCGTCCTGTCCCCATAGCATGATGCTGCCACCGCCATGTCTCACTGTTGGGATTGTATTGGGCAGGTGATGAGCAGGGCCTGGTTTTCTCCACACATACCGCTTAGAATTAATGCCAAAAAGTTCAATCTTCGTCTCCTCAGAGCAGAGAATCTTATTTCTCATAGTCTGGGAGTCCTTCATGTGTTTTTTGGCTTTCATATGTCTTGCACTGAGGAGAGGCTTCCTTCAGGCCTCTCTGCCATAAAGCCCCGACTGGTGGAGGCTGCAGTGATAGTGACTTTGTGGAACTTTCTCCCATCTCCCTACTGCATCTCTGGAGCTCGGCCACAGTCATCTTTGGCTTCTTCTTTACCTCTCTCACCAAGGCTCTTCTCCCACCATTGCTCAGTTTGGCTGGACGGCCAGGTCTAGGAAGAGTTCTGGTCGTCCCAAACTTCTTCCATGTAAGGATTATGGAGACCGCTGTGCTCTTAGGAACCTTGAGTGCTGCAGAAATTCTTTTGTAACCTTGGCCAGTTCTGTGCCTTGCCACGATTCTGTCTCTGAGCTCCTTGGGCAGTTCCTTTGACCTCCTGATTCTCATTTGCTGTGACATGCACTGTGAGCTGTGAGGTCTTATATAGACAGGTGGGCGCCTTTCCTAATCAAGTCCAATCAGTTTAATTAAACACAGCTGGACTCCAATGAAGGAGTAGAACCATCTCAAGGAGGATCAGAAGGAGATGGACAGCAGTGAGTTATATATGAGGGTCACAGCAAAGGCTCTGAATACTTATGGCCATGGGAGATTTCAGTTTTTCTTTTTTAATAAATTTGCAAAAATATCTACATTTCTGTTTTTTCTGTCTAGATGTGGAGCTGAGTGTACATTAATGAGGAATAAAAGGAACTTTTTTTGCTTTTAGCAAATGGCTGCAATGAAACAAAGAGTGAAACATTTAAAGGGGTCTGAATACTTTCCGTACCCACTGTACATATGGGTATACTGATGACAATGCTCACCATGCCTGCTGCACCTGGTCATTGGGCCACTTGAGCCGGCACTGATAGCCCTCTTGGTTCCCGGCCATGGGGAAGCTCACCAGTGTGTTGTACACAGGGTAGGGGATCATTATTATGACAGACAGGATCCAGGTGGCAGCGATGACCTTGTAGGCGTGGGATCGGGTCTGCCAGACTCTGGATTTCAAGGGATTGCAAATAGCGCTGTAGCGTTCAATGGCGATGGCCACCAGGTTGAAGGTGGAGACGCTGACGGAGATACCTGCAAGGTGAGGAGAGATGATCAGTGAGGAGCAGACCAGAAGCTTATAACACTCACTAAGGGACAGTCCATAATATGTGGGGCAGCATCTAGGGGTAAAGCCCCTTCAGACACAAGGTTAATACAAGTAAGAGGTCAGGGGGACAAACACTAAATCCTGCTGACATATCAACTGATAAGTCTACCTTATTATCTCTGAGCTCTTCCTTATTATCCCTCAGATCTGCTATATTATCTCTTAGCTCTACTTTATTATCTCTCAGCCCTTCCTTATCATTTCTCAGATCTACCTTATCTCTAAGCTCTACCATATTATCTATCTTATTATCTCTGAGCTCTTCCTTATTATCTCTCAGATCAACCTTATTATCTCAAAGATCTACCTTATTATTTCTCATATATACCTTATTATCTCAAAGCTCTACCTTATTATCTCTCAGCCCTACTTTATTATCTCAAATCTCTATTTTATTATTGCTCAGCTCTACCTTATTATCTCAAATCCCCACCTTATAATCTAACAGCTCAACATTAGTATCTCTTAGTTCTAGCATATTATCTCTCAGCTCTGCCTTATTATCTATCACATCTACCTTACTATCTCTCAGATCTACATTATCTCAAAGCTCTATCTTACTATCTATCAGCTTTACCTTATTATCTCTGAGCTCTACCTTATTATCTCAAAGCTCGACCATATTATATCAAAGATCTACATTATCTATCAGCTTAACCTTATTATCACCTAATTCTACCATATTATCTCTCAGCTCTGCCTTATTATCTCTGAGCTTTACCTTATTATCTCTCTATTCTACATTATCATCTATCAGCTCTACCTTATTACCTCAAAGCTGTACCTTATTATCTCTGAGCTATACTTTATTATCTCACATCTCTTCCTTATTATCTATCACCTCCATCTTATGATCTCAAATCTCTACCTTATTATCTCTAACCTCTACTGTATTATCTCTAAGCTCTACTGTATTATCTTTAAGCTCTAATGTATTATTTCTCATCTCTACGTTATTATTTCTCAGCTCTACCTTATTATCTATCAACTCTATCATATTATCTATCAGCTTTCCTTATTATCTCAAAGCTCTACCTTATTATCTATCAGCTCTACCTTATTATCTCTCAACTCTACATTATTATCTGAAAGCTCTAGCTTATTATTTCTCAGCTCTACTTTATCTCACCTCAGCTGTATTACTTCTTAGCTCTACCTTATTATCTCTTAGTTCTACCATATTATCTCTCAGCTCTGCCTTATTAACTCAAAGCTCTGCTTTATAATGTCTCAGCTTCACCTTACTATCTCTCAGCTCTACCTTAATATCTCTCAGATATATCTTATCTATCAGCTCTACATTATTACCTATCAGCTCTGCCATATTATTTCTCAGCTCTACATTCTTATTCATCACCTCTACCTTATTATATCTCAAGTCCAACTTGTTATCTTTGAGTTCTACCTTATTATCTCAGAGCTCTGCCTTATTATCCCTGAGTTCAATCTTATCATCTATGGGCTCTACATATAAGCTCAAGTCTCTGACATATAATATCCTGTGCCTTATATTCTTAGAGCTCTGCCTTTTTATCTCAGCCCTGCTACATCATATCACCCCAATAATGTATGTCAGTTCATCTGTTTCATTTAGGGAATGTCAAATTATTGTATCTCATGAATGCCTCTTTATCTCAGGGTGTTGTCATTCTTATTACTGTCACAGGGCTAGACATTATTATCTCAGGACTCCACATTATTATCTCATGGTTCTATATTATTATCCTGTGGCCTGAACTATTATCTCAGAGATTTGCATTATTACTTCTAGACTTTGTATTATAATCAGGTTTCTACATAATCATCTAATAGCCTTGTGTTATTTTAAGGCCTGAAACATTATTTTAGTCCTCTGCGCTATTATCCCAGGGTTATGAATTCCTATCTCAGAGCTCTGATTTATTATTTCAGGGCTCTAAATTATTATCTTACAGCTCTGCATTATTATATCATAGTAAATTAACTATTTCATCAGGTTTTTGGATAATGTCAGGGTTCTGCATTATTATCCTGGTAATCTGCATTATTATTTCAGGGCTCTACATTATTATATTATTGCCTGAACTACGACCACAGGGTACTGCATTATTATCTCAGGTATCTGTATTATTACCACATTGTTCTGCATGATTATCTTAGGGCTTTGTATTGTTATACCATGGCCTGAATTACTATCACAGATCTCTGCCTTGTCTAAAATATCTGTATTATCTCAGGGCTCTGCATTATTATACCATGGCCTGAATTTTTATGTCGGACTCTGCATTATTATACTATAGGTCTGCATTATTTTCTCAGGACTTTGCACTAATAATAATATTTACTCTGCACTAAAAATAATAATAATAATAATAATACTAAATACAAACTAATAAATCCAGGGCTCTGCATTATTATCTCAGGGTTCTGGATTATTTCAGGACTTTGCATCATTATATCAGAACTCTGCATTATTATCTCAGGGCTCTGGATTATTTCAGGGCTCTGAATTATTATCTCAGGGTTCTGGATTATTATCTCAGGACTCTGCACTAATAGTAATAATAATAATAATAATAATAATAATAATAATAATAGTATTAACAAATCTAAAATAATAATTTCAGGACTCTGCATTATTATCTCAAGGGTCTGGATTATTATATCAGGGCTCTGGATTATTTCAGGACTCTGCATCATTATATCAGAACTCTGCATTATAACTGTTGCTCATATAATGCAGGAAATGCTGCAGAGAATTTCTGACCAATGAGGATGATTCAGGGACTAATATTTACTGCAGATTTTACTCTCAGACGTTTCTGATGGGGGCCGTACTGATTGTCACCCAGCTCTACCAGGAACAGAAATAAGAAACGTCTGAGGAAAAAGTTCATATCATAGGTAAAGAGGGCGCAACTTCTGCAAGCTCCAGGGTCAGACTTTGTGGTTCAGTTTCTCATCATTTTCGAGATCTCGGCTTTCTGTGTGTGAATAGAAACATCATTGTCTTCACCCAGATGCTGAGTACCCTCGTTGACTTAGTCCTGCTCACACAGCTGATGGGTTCTACAATGTATCAGGGGAAGGTTTAAACAGTCACTTTCTTTTCAGCAAACTGAAATCAATAGTACAAGTGAATATAAGAAAATGTGATGTATCCGAGAGAAATAATAATAGTCCTTTAATAGTCCCACAGTGGGGAAATTCAGTGTAAATGAATGCCTCATTGTCCACATTACTGCCCCTCACTGCAAGAACCCCAGAGGTATCTGATAACATAGACGTGTATGGAGAGGGTAGGGGAGGAGTAAGCAACAGATGAGCGAGAGAGAGAGACACAGGCGTGGACAGAGGCCCCAGAAGAGGAACAGAATGCTTCTATCTCATCCCAAGTGCTTTATTTACTTGACTGCTGCTCAGGGCTTCTGTATAATGCTCTATATGACCCGGCTGATGTTTCTAAGGGAATGAGAGTGGAGTTTGCAGGAGAGGAATAGAAAGATTCTACCTTGCCCCAAATGCTTTATTTACATGAGTGCAGCTCAGTGTTTCTGTATAATGTTATACATGATCTTGCTGATGTTTCTCAGTGAGAGAAGAGAGACCCAGGGGTGGACAAAGGTTGCTGAAGGTCAATAGAAAGTTTCTATCTCGCCCCATGTGCTTTATCTACAGCTCAGGGCTTCTCAACAATGTCCTATATGACTCTACTGCAGATTCTAAGTGAGACAGGGTTATGGGACAGATTGTCCTCTACTTTCTGTGTGCAATGTATGGCAGACATCACAGCAGCTAGTGTATAGTCATCAGCTCAGGGAGAACTGAAAACTGCTGAAATGCAGAATACAAGTCATGTGATAGCCAGACATAATATTACGCTCCGTGTACACACACTGTAGTGCTGGTTTATGGAACGTTTGCTGGAAGGGTAGGTATGTCTTAACTTGAAGTCGCCAAACACCTTGTACCACTTGCAGTACTGGTTTTACAATTTGTAGTACTGGGGTTGTCTTCGGTGAGGCAGTACAGCCCGGCTATGACTGCAAGATCCTACATCACCTATAGCTAAGCTTCTCTGTCCAGTCTAGACAATCCTCTGTGAGCTCAATAGCTTGGTCTCCAGACTGATACACTGTAACAAACAGGTGAGGAGAGAGATATGAGCTGTTTATAGAGGATTATCTAGACTGGATACATTGTAACAAACCTTCTGCTGTCTGAAGTGTTAGATCAGGATGGATTTTTACATTCACAGAAAGCAGAGATCTTGAAGATGTGGAAGAGGAAACACTAAGACCATGATAAGTCTTCATTCCTTCCACCTTGACAAGTGACGGGCAGGAGTCATTACCCATGAAGTACGCCGCCGTCTTGCAGATGACTTCTCCAAAGATGAAGTTGCCCATGAGGTTGGGGATGAGGGTGAAGGGCATGCACAGTAGGGACACCATGATGTCACTGACGGCCAGGGAGAGCAGGAAGCAGTTGGTGATGGTGCGCAGGCGCTTGTTCATCAGCAGCACGATGATGATGAGAGTATTCCCGAAGACGCTGAGGAGAAAGATGACGCAGTACAGGAGGATCCGCACCCAGTTCAGATCTGAAAGGAAAAGGAGACCTGATGTCAGTACTGCTATATCCACCCCCTATCGTGTCTTATACTCTAGTCACAGCCAGAGCTGCGGTCACAATTCTAATGATACATCACGTCTTATACAATAGTCACAGCCAGAGCTGCGGTCACAATTCTAATGATACATCACGTCTTATACAATAGTCATACTACATCTCCCAGCAGTTTTCTGCATTATACAATATATACTAATCTATTATTGGTGTGTCAGTACATGCTGGCAGCTCTGGATGTGACTAGAGTATAAAATCTGGTGTAATTCAAAATCAGCAAAAATTACATCACCGCAGATGAGTCTGCAGATCATTACACCAATGCAAGGATGATGACTCTGCACACGTCTGATATATTTTTGTGCCCTGTGTTGTTGGTGTATGGCTGGACCCCTGTACATGGTCACCCCTCCCTTTGGCTTGGCTTTGCCCCCGTCCACACATCTGGTGTATTTTTGTGCCCTGTGTTGTTGGTGTATGGCGGGGCCCCTGTACATGGTCACCCCTCCCTTTGGCTTAGCTTTGCACCCGTCCACACATCTGGTGTATTTTTGTGCCCTGTGTTGCTGGTGTATGGCGGGGCTCCGGTACATGGTCTCCCCTCCCTTTGGCGTAGCTTTGCCCCTGTCCACATGTCTGGTGTATTTTTGTGCCCTGTGTTGCTGGTGTATGGCAGGGCCCCTGTACATGGTCTCCCCTCCCTTTGGTTTAGCTTTGCCCCCGTCCACACATCTGGTGTATTTTTGTGCCCTGTGTTGTTGGTGTATGGCGGGGCCCCTGTACATGGTCTCCCCTCCCTTTGGTTTAGCTTTGACCCCGTCCACACATCTGGCGTATTTTTGTGCCCTGTGTTGTTGGTGTATGGCGGGGCCCCTGCACATGGCCTCCCCCTCCCTTTGGTTTAGCTTTGCCCCAGTCCACACGTCTGATATATTTTTGTGCCCTGTGTTGTTGATGTATGGAGGGGCCCCTGAACATGGTCTCCCCTCCCTTTGGTGTAGCTTTGCCCCTGTCCACACGTCTGGTGTATTTTTGTGCCCTGTGTTGCTGGTGTATGGCGGGGCCCCTGTACATGGTCACCCCTCCCTTTGGCTTGGCTTTGCCCCCGTCCACACATCTGGTGTATTTTTGTGCCCTGTGTTGTTGGTGTATGGCGAGGGCCCTGTACATGGTCTCCCCTCCCTTTGGCGTAGCTTTGCCCCCGTCCACACATCTGGTGTATTTTTGTGCCCTGTGTTGTTGGTGTATGGCGGGGCCCCTGTACATGGTCACCCCTCCCTTTGGCTTAGCTTTGCACCCGTCCACACATCTGGTGTATTTTTGTGCCCTGTGTTGCTGGTGTATGGCGGGGCTCCGGTACATGGTCTCCCCTCCCTTTGGCGTAGCTTTGCCCCTGTCCACATGTCTGGTGTATTTTTGTGCCCTGTGTTGCTGGTGTATGGCAGGGCCCCTGTACATGGTCTCCCCTCCCTTTGGTTTAGCTTTGCCCCCGTCCACACATCTGGTGTATTTTTGTGCCCTGTGTTGTTGGTGTATGGCGGGGCCCCTGTACATGGTCTCCCCTCCCTTTGGTTTAGCTTTGACCCCGTCCACACATCTGGCGTATTTTTGTGCCCTGTGTTGTTGGTGTATGGCGGGGCCCCTGCACATGGCCTCCCCTCCCTTTGGTTTAGCTTTGCCCCAGTCCACACGTCTGATATATTTTTGTGCCCTGTGTTGTTGATGTATGGAGGGGCCCCTGTACATGGTCTCCCCTCCCTTTGTTGTAGCTTTGCCCCTGTCCACACGTCTGGTGTATTTTTGTGCCCTGTGTTGTTGGTGTATGGCGGGGCTCCTGTACATGGTCTCCCCTCCCTTTGGTTTAGCTTTGCCCCCGTCCACACGTCTGGTGTATTTTTGTGCCCTGTGTTGCTGGTGTACGGCGGGGCCCCTGTACATGGTCTCCCCTCCCTTTGGTTTAGCTTTGCCCCCGTCCACACGTCTGGTGTATTTTTGTGCCCTGTGTTGCTGGTGTATGGCGGGGCCCCTGTACATGGTCTCCCCTCCCTTTGGTTTAGCTTTGCCCCAGTCCACACGTCTGATATATTTTTGTGCCCTGTGTTGTTGGTGTATGGAGGGGCCCCTGTACATGGTCTCCCCTCCCTTTGGTGTAGCTTTGCCCCTGTCCACACGTCTGGTGTATTTTTGTGCCCTGTGTTGTTGGTGTATGGCGGGGCCCCTGTACATGGTCTCCCCTCCCTTTGGCGTAGCTTTGCCCCTGTCCACATGTCTGGTGTATTTTTGTGCCCTGTGTTGTTGGTGTATGGCGGGGCCCCTGTACATGGTCACCCCTCCCTTTGGTTTAGCTTTGCCCCCGTCCACACGTCTGGTGTATTTTTGTGCCCTGTGTTGCTGGTGTATGGCGGGGCCCCTGTACATGGTCTCCCCTCCCTTTGGTTTAGCTTTGCCCCAGTCCACACGTCTGATATATTTTTGTGCCCTGTGTTGTTGGTGTATGGAGGGGCCCCTGTACATGGTCTCCCCTCCCTTTGGTGTAGCTTTGCCCCTGTCCACACGTCTGGTGTATTTTTGTGCCCTGTGTTGTTGGTGTATGGCGGGGTCCCTGTATATGGTCTCCCCTCCCTTTGGCGTAGCTTTGCCCCCGTCCACATGTCTGGTGTATTTTTGTGCCCTGTGTTGTTGGTGTATGGTGGGGCCCCTGTACATGGTCACCCCTCCCTTTGGTTTAGCTTTGCCCCCCGTCCACACGTCTGGTGTATTTTTGTGCCCTGTGTTGTTGGTGTATGGCGGGGCCCCTGTACATGGTCTCCCCTCCCTTTGGCGTAGCTTTGCCCCCGTCCACACGTCTGGCGTATTTTTGTGCCCTGTGTTGTTGGTGTATGGCGGGGCCCCTGTACATGGTCTCCCCTCCCTTTGGCGTAGCTTTGCCCCTGTCCACATGTCTGGTGTATTTTTGTGCCCTGTGTTGCTGGTGTATGGCAGGGCCCCTGTACATGGTCTCCCCTCCCTTTGGTTTAGCTTTGCCCCCGTCCACACATCTGGTGTATTTTTGTGCCCTGTGTTGTTGGTGTATGGCGGGGCCCCTGTACATGGTCTCCCCTCCCTTTGGTTTAGCTTTGACCCCCGTCCACACATCTGGCGTATTTTTGTGCCCTGTGTTGTTGGTGTATGGCGGGGCCCCTGCACATGGCCTCCCCTCCCTTTGGTTTAGCTTTGCCCCAGTCCACACGTCTGATATATTTTTGTGCCCTGTGTTGTTGATGTATGGAGGGGCCCCTGTACATGGTCTCCCCTCCCTTTGTTGTAGCTTTGCCCCTGTCCACACGTCTGGTGTATTTTTGTGCCCTGTGTTGTTGGTGTATGGCGGGGGCTCCTGTACATGGTCTCCCCTCCCTTTGGTTTAGCTTTGCCCCCGTCCACACGTCTGGTGTATTTTTGTGCCCTGTGTTGCTGGTGTACGGCGGGGCCCCTGTACATGGTCTCCCCTCCCTTTGGTTTAGCTTTGCCCCCGTCCACACGTCTGGTGTATTTTTGTGCCCTGTGTTGCTGGTGTATGGCGGGGCCCCTGTACATGGTCTCCCCTCCCTTTGGTTTAGCTTTGCCCCAGTCCACACGTCTGATATATTTTTGTGCCCTGTGTTGTTGGTGTATGGAGGGGCCCCTGTACATGGTCTCCCCTCCCTTTGGTGTAGCTTTGCCCCTGTCCACACGTCTGGTGTATTTTTGTGCCCTGTGTTGTTGGTGTATGGCGGGGCCCCTGTACATGGTCTCCCCTCCCTTTGGCGTAGCTTTGCCCCTGTCCACATGTCTGGTGTATTTTTGTGCCCTGTGTTGTTGGTGTATGGCGGGGCCCCTGTACATGGTCACCCCTCCCTTTGGTTTAGCTTTGCCCCCGTCCACACGTCTGGTGTATTTTTGTGCCCTGTGTTGCTGGTGTATGGCGGGGCCCCTGTACATGGTCTCCCCTCCCTTTGGTTTAGCTTTGCCCCAGTCCACACGTCTGATATATTTTTGTGCCCTGTGTTGTTGGTGTATGGAGGGGCCCCTGTACATGGTCTCCCCTCCCTTTGGTGTAGCTTTGCCCCTGTCCACACGTCTGGTGTATTTTTGTGCCCTGTGTTGTTGGTGTATGGCGGGGTCCCTGTATATGGTCTCCCCTCCCTTTGGCGTAGCTTTGCCCCCGTCCACATGTCTGGTGTATTTTTGTGCCCTGTGTTGTTGGTGTATGGTGGGGCCCCTGTACATGGTCACCCCTCCCTTTGGTTTAGCTTTGCCCCCGTCCACACGTCTGGTGTATTTTTGTGCCCTGTGTTGTTGGTGTATGGCGGGGCCCCTGTACATGGTCTCCCCTCCCTTTGGCGTAGCTTTGCCCCCGTCCACACGTCTGGCGTATTTTTGTGCCCTGTGTTGTTGGTGTATGGCGGGGCCCCTGTACATGGTCTCCCCTCCCTTTGGCGTAGCTTTGCCCCCGTCCACACGTCTGGCGTATTTTTGTGCCCTGTGTTGTTGGTGTATGGCGGGGCCCCTGTACATGGTCTCCCCTCCCTTTGACGTAGCTTTGCCCCGTCCACACGTCTGGCGTATTTTTGTGCCCTGTGTTGTTGGTGTATGGCGGGGTCCCTGTATATGGTCTCCCCTCCCTTTGGCGTAGCTTTGCCCCCGTCCACATGTCTGGCGTATTTTTGTGCCCTGTGCTGTTGGTGTATGGTGGGGCCCCTGTACATGGTCTCCCCTCCCTTTGGCGTAGCTTTGCCCCCGTCCACACGTCTGGCGTATTTTTGTGCCCTGTGTTGTTGGTGTATGGCGGGGCCCCTGTACATGGTCTCCCCTCCCTTTGGCGTAGCTTTGCCCCGTCCACACGTCTGGCGTATTTTTGTGCCCTGTGTTGTTGGTGTATGGCGGGGTCCCTGTATATGGTCTCCCCTCCCTTTGGCGTAGCTTTGCCCCCGTCCACATATCTGGCGTATTTTTGTGCCCTGTGCTGTTGGTGTATGGTGGGGCCCCTGTACATGGTCTCCCCTCCCTTTGGCGTAGCTTTGCCCCCGTCCACACGTCTGGCGTATTTTTGTGCCCTGTGTTGTTGGTGTATGGCGGGGCCCCTGTACATGGTCTCCCTCCCTTTGGCGTAGCTTTGCCCCCGTCCACACGTCTGGCGTATTTTTGTGCCCTGTATCTCTCCTTCCATTAATCCTGTACAGCAGATAAATCCTCGGCCTATAGAGCGTGTGGCCGATAATCCTTTATTATCCCTGCTGTTCAGAGCTGTCATATTCTACATACACATCTCAGGCCAAAACACCAGATCTATCATGTGACAGTGACACATGACAAGAATCACACACGGTGCTGCAGGACGAGGCCTCCGCCACCCCCACCGCCGCCAGCTGCCACATATGCTGCCCTGTGCCCAGACTGATGGACACATACATAACAACTAGTATATTCTATGAAGGATATGCAGTGATCGAGTCACAACTGATCATTTACAGGAGTCTCCTGACTACCATGTACAGCTTAGGGCACCACCGAATAAAAAGACCGCCCAGTTGTAGCCATCACCAGGGTGCAATACATGAGACTCTTACTCTTACGAAAGGTCACATGACAGGAAGTCTATGCAGAGTGTTCAGAGCAAGCAGGATATTTCCATGAATCAGTTAAGAGATATGGAGAGAGACACAAAAGCATGGAAAAAATTGGGGATTCTCAAAATTGTCTGTACCTAAATAGTTTGAGGGTCTCGGCCTCGGATGGGGGGTAATGACTTGATAATATGGCAGAGCTGCCCCTGGTCTCTATATTTCTTCAGGAGTCAATAAACAAGGTGTCTGTACTGAGTGATCTAGAATTGGGATTCAGATGTCAGGAATCACCCCATAATCTGACCAGGCAAAGAACTCAGCATAGACAGACTGAAGCCAACACCTATAATGAGGACATCAAAGTCAATCAGATTCTGGAAGCGTCTGGTGGTGACACGTACTCGGTGATATTATTATACAATCAGTGCCGAGGCTTCAATGTAGAGAAGGACAGGAGACATTGGCCTCACTTCTGGAGACACTACTGGTGGTCACATGTACTCGGTGATATTATTATACAATCAGTGACGAGGCTTCCTTGTAGACAAGGACAGGAGACATTGGCCTCACTTCTGGAGACACTACTGGTGGTCACATGTACTCGGTGATATTATTATACAATCAGTGACGAGGCTTCCTTGTAGACAAGGACAGGAGACATTGGCCTCACTTCTGGAGACACTACTGGTGGTCACATGTACTCGGTGATATTATTATACTCTCAGTACCAAAGCTTCCTTGTAGACAAGTACAGGAGACATTGGCCTCATTTCTGGAGACACTACTGGTGGTCACATGTACTCGGTGATATTATTATACAATCAGTGACGAGGCTTCCTTGTAGACAAGGACAGGAGACATTGGCCTCACTTCTGGAGACACCACTGGTGGTCACATGTACTCGGTGATATTATTATACTCTCAGTACCAAAGCTTCCTTGTAGACAAGTACAGGAGACATTGGCCTCACTTCTGGAGACACTACTGGTGGTCACATGTACTCGGTGATATTATTATACAATCAGTGATGAGGCTTCCTTGTAGACAAGGACAGGAGACATTGGCCTCACTTCTGGAGACACCACTGGTGGTCACATGTACTCGGTGATATTATTATACTCTCAGTACCAAAGCTTCCTTGTAGACAAGTACAGGAGACATTGGCCTCATTTCTGGAGACACTACTGGTGGTCACATGTACTCGGAGATATTATTACACACTCAGTGCCGAGGCTTCCTTGTAGACAAGGAAAGAAGACGTTGGCCTCACTTCTGGAGACACTACTAGTGGTCACATGTACTCGGAGATATTATTACACACTCAGTGCCGAGGCTTCCTTGTAGACAAGTACAGGAGATGCTAGTCTCTTTACTCAAGACATTACTGGTGGCCACATGTACTCGGTGATATTACTATACACTCAGTGCCGAGGCTTCCTTGTAGACAAGGAAAGAAGACGTTGGCCTCACTTCTGGAGACACTACTGGTGGTCACATGTAATCGGTGATATCATTATACAGTCAGTACTGAGGCTTCCTTGTACACAAGTACAGGAGACTTTGGCCTCACTTCTCTAGTCCATTCCAGTAGACATTTAATCTTATCTTGTTTCAGAATAAACATTTGATGCTTGTTCTGCATAGCTCAGGAATGACACCATTGACCATGTCAGTCCTGGATGGCGAGGACACCACAATGCACACTAACTATATCACTGACATTACAATCTGTGTAACATATCAGGGCCAGATCTAGTGGTGCACCTATGAGACCAGTGATCTCCCACCTGTGACTCTTCTGACTACTGAAGATAAAGCTGATGGAAAAAAAGAAATCCTTCTGGAAAACTACTGATCAAGCCATCACACGCCTCTAGCATCACGATGAAGTTTTATAGTCGTCAATATTTGTGTGACTTAGACGACATTTTTCAGCAATAAATTATAAGCCCCCCCTTCTCCGCAGGTTGCGGGCTCCCGCTTACCAGATGTTCACTGAGCTGATTGACGTCTTAAGAGTCGGCGCACCTCTTATCATTGCAAGCATATCGTACAGCTCTGCCAACTCGCCTGGCCTTGCTAGCTATTGCCTCTTCCAATTGACCCTCCAACGCCAAATTGACCTCTTGCCCCTATAAGCTATCTTTCCATCTTACCTCAAGCCATCTCCTAGTCCTACAGAGAACGGGAGCAGCCCTTAAATAGAGAGCCATCTCCCTCTCTGGGTTGCACAGGTAACACAAAGTCAAACAGGATGCACCATGGGAGAGCAACACAAAACTTGTCCTGCAGTGCAACTCATTGGTGCAACTTAGTTGTGCCAATAAGGAATCATCACATGATCCTATTCCTGAAAATAGCAGGACATGTGACACCAAATAAAGCAGCCTGTGCATGGTATATAACATGTCATCTAAGATAGAGCAAGAACATCACGATCCACAATATAACACAACCAATGAAGTGCACTACGCCCAGTTATGGCACGCTAACTTTACTAATATAATAGGTATATTATCAGCACATCCAAGGCTCCATCTGCTCTCTATATGTCACTCGATTACAGAATTGAGACAACTACGGACCTTTGTCCAAAATTTTTGGAATATTTGGTCAGCACCATACACAATTCTGCCTGATCTATTAATACAGTATGCATATACAGCTTTTATATATTTATTTCTCTTACTTACTGTATATAGCGCCATCATATTCCGCAGCGCTGTACAGACATTGTCACTCACTGCCCCATATAGGGCTCATAATCTACATTCCCTATCAGGATGTCTTTGGAGTGTAGGAGGAAAATGGAGATAGCCACCAGACATGTTATAGATATACCTGACGGTTTTCTCTACTAAGCTCTTCAGATCTTCCTCACCTGCCTTTTTCAGATATTACAATCTCACCTGGCGATGACGATTTACCTGCCTCATAAGAAGATATTAGACCCCCTATCTAGCTTATTATTAATCTGTTATCAAAAGGAAAGAGTACTGCAGTGGTGTTATAATAGTCCCCTATATAATATAGTACTGAGGTGGTGTTATAATAGTCCCCTATATAATAGAGTACTGAGGTGGTGTTATAATAGTCCCCTATATAATAGAGTACTGAGGTGGTGTTATAATAGTCCCCTATATAATATAGTACTGCAGTGGTGTTATAATAGTCCCCTATATAATATAGTACTGAGGTGGTGTTATAATAGTCCCCTATATAATATAGTACTGCGGTGGTGTTATAATAGTCCCCTATATAATATAGTACTGCGGTGGTGTTATAATAGTCCCCTATATAATATAGTACTGAGGTGGTGTTATAATAGTCCCCTATATAATATAGTACTGAGGTGGTGTTATAATAGTCCCCTATATAATAGAGTACTGAGGTGGTGTTATAATAGCCCCCTATATAATATAGTACAGCGGTGGTGTTATAATAGTCCCCTATATAATAGAGTACTGAGGTGGTGTTATAATAGCCCCCTATATAATATAGTACAGCGGTGGTGTTATAATAGTCCCCTATATAATATACTACTGTGGTGTTATAATAGTCCCCTATATAATATAGTATTGTGGTGGTGTTATAATAGTTCTCCATATAATATAGTACTGAGGTGGTGTTATAATAGTCCCCTATATAATATAGTACTGCAGTGGTGTTATAATAGTCCCTTATATAATATAGTACTGAGGTGGTGTTATAATAGTCCCCTATATAATATAGTACTGAGGTGGTGTTATAATAGTCCCCTATATAATATAGTACTTCAGTGGTGCTATAATAGTCCCCTATATAATATAGTACTGAGGTGGTGTTATAATAGTCCCTTACATAATATAGCGCTGCAAAGGTGTTATAACAGTCCCCTACATAATATAGTACTGAGGTGGTGTTATAATAGTCCCCTATATAATATAGAACTGAGGTGGTGTTATAATAGCCCCCTATATAATATAGTACTGCAGTGGTGCTATAATAGTTCCCTATATAATATAGTACTGTGGTGGTGCTATAATAGTCCCCTATAGTAATAGTCCCTTATATAATATAGTACTGAGGTAGTGTTATAATAGTCTCCTATATAATATAGTACTGAGGTAGTGTTATAATAGTCCCCTATATAATATAGTACTGAGGTGGTGTTATAATAGTCCCCTATATAATATAGTACTGAGGTGGTGTTATAATAGTCCCCTATATAATATAGTACTGAGGTGGTGTTATAATAGTCCCCTATATAATATAGTACTGCAGTGGTGTTATAATAGTCCCCTATATAATATACTACTGTGGTGGTGTTATAATAGTCCCCTATATAATATAGTACTGTGGTGGTGTTATAATAGTTCCCCATATAATATAGTACTGAGGTGGTGTTATAATAGTCCCCTATAGTAATAGTCCCCTATATAATATAGTACTGAGGTGGTGTTATAATAGTCCCCTATATAATATAGTGCTGCAGTGGTGTTGTAATAGTTCCCTATATAATATAGTACTACGGTGGTGTTATAATAGTCCCCTATATAATATAGTACTGAGGTGGTGTTATAATAGTCCCCTATATAATATAGTACTGAGGTGGTGTTATAATAGTCCCCTATATAATATAGTACTGCGGTGGTGTTATAATAGTCCCCTATATAATATACTACTGTGGTGGTGTTATAATAGTCCCCTATATAATATAGTACTGAGGTGGTGTTGTAATAGTTCCCTATATAATATAGTACTGAGGTGGTGTTATAATAGTCCCCTATATAATATAGTACTGCGGTGGTGTTATAATAGTCCCCTATATAATATACTACTGTGGTGGTGTTATAATAGTCCCCTATATAATATAGTACTGAGGTGGAGTTGTAATAGTTCCCTATATAATATAGTACTACGGTGGTGTTATAATAGTCCCCTATATAATATAGTACTGCGGTGGTGTTATAATAGTCCCCTATATAATATACTACTGAGGTGGTGTTATAATAGTCCCCTATATAATATACTACTGAGGTGGTGTTATAATAGTCCCCTATATAATATAGTACTGAGGTGGTGTTATAATAGTCCCCTATATAATATAGTACTGAGGTGGTGTTATAATAGTCCCCTATATAATATAGTACTGAGGTGGTGTTATCTGCTCATCCTCAGCATGCAGTTAATCCACATGTCCTGACTGTTCTGATCATTTTCTTAATGGAAGCCAAATTATCAATTACCAGGTTCGTCCACTAAGAAATCCCATCATAGACGGGCCCGGGTTCAGCTTCACTGCTCTGTAATAACAGCTTGACAACACGACAGCAACAGAATTGCCAAGAAGCCATCAGCGCGCCTGAGCCCTGGACTTCTCATCTACAGTATAATGTGGAGAAGATTCAGCCCACCAATAACTGGAGGCGCCCGGGGGTTTACAGGGTCAGGAAAATAATGTTTTTACTACATTGTCCTAAATAACATTACGTGGGTCACAGAGCTAAGGGCACAGTATATGGTGCTGCACACGTATCCAAACATAACTGGGGACCATATCTGCCACATGAAGCGTTTCATCATCGCTATGATATTTTCTGGGCCAAAAATCACACACGGCCAACATGCTTAAGGCTAAGCCACAAGTCAGCACTAAAAGATAGGATGAAGCTGATAAGTGATGTGTATAGATCAGATACTGAGAGGATGAAGCTGATAAGTGATAGATGTCTATAGGTCAGATACTGATAGGATGAAGCTGATAAGTGATAGATGTCTATAGGTCACATACTGAGAGGATGAAGCTGATAAGTGATAGATGTCTGTAGGTCAGATGCTGATAGGATGAAGCTGATAAGTGATAGGTGTCTATAGGTCAGATACTGAGAGGATGAAGCTGATAAGTGATAGATGTCTATAGGTCAGATACTGATAGGATGAAGCTGATAAGTGATAGATGTCTATAGGTCACATACTGAGAGGATGAAGCTGATAAGTGATAGATGTCTGTAGGTCAGATGCTGATAGGATGAAGCTGATAAGTGATGTGTATAGATCAGATACTGAGAGGATGAAGCTGATAAGTGATAGATGTCTATAGGTCAGATACTGATAGGATGAAGCTGATAAGTGATAGATGTCTATAGGTCACATACGGAGAGGATGAAGCTGATAAGTGATAGATGTCTGTAGGTCAGATACTGATAGGATGAAGCTGATAAGTGATGTGTATAGATCAGATACTGAGAGGATGAAGCTGATAAGTGATAGATGTCTATAGGTCAGATACTGATAGGATGAAGCTGATAAGTGATAGATGTCTATAGGTCACATACTGAGAGGATGAAGCTGATAAGTGATAGATGTCTGTAGGTCAGATACTGATAGGATGAAGCTGATAAGTGATGTGTATAGATCAGATACTGAGAGGATGAAGCTGATAAGTGATAGATGTCTATAGGTCAGATACTGATAGGATGAAGCTGATAAGTGATAGATGCCTATAGGTCACATACTGAGAGGATGAAGCTGATAAGTGATAGATGTCTGTAGGTCAGATACTGATAGGATGAAGCTGATAAGTGATGTGTATAGATCAGATACTGAGAGGATGAAGCTGATAAGTGATAGATGTCTATAGGTCAGATACTGATAAGATGAAGCCGATAAGTGATAGGTGTCTATAGGTCAGATACTGAAAGGATGAAGCTGATAAGTAATAGATGTCTATAGGTCAGATACTGATAGGATGAAGCTGATAAGTGATAGATGTCTATAGATCAGATACTGATAGGATGAGGCTGATAAGTGATAGATGTCAATAGATCAGATACTGAAAGGATGAAGCTGATAAGTGATAGATGTCTATAGGTCAGATACTGAGAGGATGGAGCTGATAAGTGATAGATGTCTATAGGTCAGATACTGAGAGGATGAAGCTGATAAGTGATAGATGTCTATAGGTCAGATACTGAAAGGATGAAGCTGATAAGTAATAGATGTCTATAGGTCAGATACTGATAGGATGAAGCTGATAAGTGATAGATGTCTATAGATCAGATACTGATAGGATGAGGCTGATAAGTGATAGATGTCTATAGGTCACATACTGAGAGGATGAAGCTGATAAGTGATAGATGTCTGTAGGTCAGATACTGAAAGGATGAAGCTGATAAGTGATAGATGTCTATAGGTCAGATACTGAGAGGATGGAGCTGATAAGTGATAGATGTCTGTAGGTCAGATGCTGATAGGATGAAGCTGATAAGTGATAGGTGTCTATAGGTCAGATGCTGATAGGATGAAGCTGATAAGTGATGTGTATAGATCAGATACTGAGAGGATGAAGCTGATAAGTGATAGATGTCTATAGGTCAGATACTGATAGGATGAAGCTGATAAGTGATAGATGTCTATAGGTCACATACTGAGAGGATGAAGCTGATAAGTGATAGATGTCTGTAGGTCAGATACTGATAGGATGAAGCTGATAAGTGATGTGTATAGATCAGATACTGAGAGGATGAAGCTGATAAGTGATAGATGTCTATAGGTCAGATACTGATAGGATGAAGCTGATAAGTGATAGATGTCTATAGGTCACATACTGAGAGGATGAAGCTGATAAGTGATAGATGTCTGTAGGTCAGATACTGATAGGATGAAGCTGATAAGTGATGTGTATAGATCAGATACTGAGAGGATGAAGCTGATAAGTGATAGATGTCTATAGGTCAGATACTGATAGGATGAAGCTGATAAGTGATAGATGTCTATAGGTCACATACTGAGAGGATGAAGCTGATAAGTGATAGATGTCTGTAGCTCAGATACTGATAGGATGAAGCTGATAAGTGATGTGTATAGATCAGATACTGAGAGGATGAAGCTGATAAGTGATAGATGTCTATAGGTCAGATACTGATAAGATGAAGCCGATAAGTGATAGGTGTCTATAGGTCAGATACTGAAAGGATGAAGCTGATAAGTAATAGATGTCTATAGGTCAGATACTGATAGGATGAGGCTGATAAGTGATAGATGTCTGTAGGTCAGATGCTGATAGGATGAAGCTGATAAGTAATAGATGTCTATCGGTCAGATACTGATAGGATGAAGCTGATAAGTGATAGATGTCTATAGATCAGATACTGATAGGATGAGGCTGATAAGTGATAGATGTCTATAGGTCACATACTGAGAGGATGAAGCTGATAAGTGATAGATGTCTGTAGGTCAGATACTGAAAGGATGAAGCTGATAAGTGATAGATGTCTATAGGTCAGATACTGAGAGGATGGAGCTGATAAGTGATAGATGTCTGTAGGTCAGATGCTGATAGGATGAAGCTGATAAGTGATAGGTGTCTATAGGTCAGATGCTGATAGGATGAGGCTGATAAGTGATAGATGTCAATAGATCAGATACTGAAAGGATGAAGCTGATAAGTGATAGATGTCTATAGGTCAGATACTGAGAGGATGGAGCTGATAAGTGATAGATGTCTATAGGTCAGATACTGAGAGGATGAAGCTGATAAGTGATAGATGTCTATAGGTCAGATACTGAAAGGATGAAGCTGATAAGTAATAGATGTCTATAGGTCAGATACTGATAGGATGAAGCTGATAAGTGATAGATGTCTATAGATCAGATACTGATAGGATGAGGCTGATAAGTGATAGATGTCAATAGATGAGATACTGAAAGGATGAAGCTGATAAGTGATAGATGTCTATAGGTCAGATACTGATAGGATGAAGCTGATAAGTGATAGATGTCTATAGATCAGATACTGATAGGATGAGGCTGATAAGTGATAGATGTCTATAGGTCACATACTGAGAGGATGAAGCTGATAAGTGATAGATGTCTGTAGGTCAGATACTGAAAGGATGAAGCTGATAAGTGATAGATGTCTATAGGTCAGATACTGAGAGGATGGAGCTGATAAGTGATAGATGTCTGTAGGTCAGATGCTGATAGGATGAAGCTGATAAGTGATAGGTGTCTATAGGTCAGATGCTGATAGGATGAAGCTGATAAGTGATAGATGTCTATAGGTCAGATACTGATAGGATGACGCTGATAAGTGATGTCTATAGGTCACATACTGAGAGGATGAAGCTGATAAGTGATAGATGTCTATAGATCAGATACTGATAGGATGAGGCTGATAAGTGATAGGTGTCTATAGGTCACATACTGAAAGGATGAAGCTGATAAGTGATAGATGTCTATAGAGCAAATGATGATAATATATATGATTATTGTACACTGATGTCAGTTACAATCACATATGTCTGTACGTATTATTAGATATTATTACATACATTGATAATTGTGACTGTCTGGGAATGTATTGACAGATGACGTCTCTGTATACAATACAGCAGATACACTGAGATATCATTATACACAGGGATCAGCCTGACACAAGGCGACACGACCTGGAATATTCTACAGTCATGGCCAAAAGTTTTGAGAATGACACAAATATTGTATTTTCACATGATCTGCTGCCCTCTGGTTTTTATGTGTGTTTGTCAGATGTTTTTATCACATACAGAAATAGAATTGCATTCATATTATGAGTAACAGAAGCTTATATTGACAGTTAGAATGAGTTAATGCAGCAAGTCAATATTTGCAGTGTTGACCCTTCTTCTTCAGGACCTCTGCAATTCTCCCTGGCATGCTCTCAATCAACTTCTGGACCAAATCCTGACTGATAGCAGTCCATTCTTGCAGAATCAATGCTTTCATTTTGTCTGAATTTGTTGGTTTTTGTTTGTCCACCCGTCTCTTGATGATTGACCACAAGTTCTCAATGGGATTAAGATCTGGGGAGTTTCCAGGCCATGGACCCAAAATCTCTATGTTTTGTTCCCTGAGCCATTTAGTTATCACCTTTGCTTTATGGCAAGGTGCTCCATCATGCTGGAAAAGGCATTGTTGAGCGCCAAACTGCTCTTGGACGGTTGGGAGAAGTTGCTCTTGGAGGACATTCTGGTACCATTCTTTATTCATGGCAAGACTGTGAGAGAGCCGATTCCCTTGGCTGAGAAGCAACCCCACACATGAATGGTTTCAGGATGCTTTACAGTTGGCATGAGACAAGACTGGTGGTAGCGCTCATCTCTTCTTCTCCGAATAAGCTGTTTTCCAGATGTTCCAAACAATGGAAAAGGGGATTCATCAGAGAAAATGACTTTACCCCAGTCCTCAGCAGTCCACTCCCTGTACCTTTTGCAGAATATCAGTCTGTCCCTGATGTTTTTTCTGGAGAGAAGTGGCTTCTTTGCTGCCCTCCTTGAGACCAGGCCTTGCTCCAAGAGTCTCCGCCTCACAGTGCGTGCAGATACACTCACACCTGCCTGCTGCCATTCCTCAGCAAGCTCTGCACTGCTGGTAGCCCCATCCCGCAGCTGAAACACTTTTAAGAGACGGTCCTGCCGCTTGCTGTTCTTTCTTGGGCGCCCTGGAGCCTTTTTGGCACCAATGGAACCTCTCTCCTTGAAGTTCTTGATGATGCCATAGATTGTTGACTGAGGTGCAATCTTTCTAGCTGCAATACTCTTCCCAGTTAGGCCATTTTTGTGCAGTGCAATGATGACTGCACGTGTTTCTTTAGAGATAACCATGGTTAACAGAAGAGAAACAATGATGGCAAGCACCAGCCTCTTTTTAAAGTGTCCAGTGGTGTCATTCTTACTTAATCATGACAGATTGATCTCCAGCCCTGTCCTCATCAACACCCACACCTGTGTTAATGGAGCAATCACTGAAACCATGTTAGGTGGTCCTTTTAAGGAAGGGCTGCAATGATGTTGAAATGTGTTTTGGGGGATAAAGTTCATTTTCTAGGCAAATATTGACTTTGCAAGTAATTGCTGTTAAGCTGATCACTCTTTATAACATTCTGGAGTATATGCAAATTGCCATTAGAAAAGCTGAAGCAGTAGACTTTGTAAAAATTAATATTTGTATCATTCTCAAAACTTTTGGCCATGACTGTATGATCGCACATTTTATATGTCTTATATGAAGACATATAAGTAGTCGGCTCATCAGGAGGTCTCTCTATATCCCATAGGATGGATCCAGATGAAGACTCTACAGGGAATATTTATCACTGCTGGTGCGTCTCAGAGCGGTTCGCCCCTGTACATACTGTGCTGATGAATGCGGCGCAGCGACGGTGCTCTGACAGGTATTCCGCAGAGGACAGCCGCACTTCTCCCAGCTCTGCACTATAATGCCGGTTTTTCTCACACTTATGGCTCGGTATACCGTACATGGTGTTCATTAATCCACCGCACCGAGGCTCTGCTACAATCTGTGCCTTCCAGACCTCACAATTTATCATCCTCGATGTTTTGGTCCTGGGGGAAAGTACATTATTTTACAACAGATTATGGTCAATAAGGCGAGAACAGAAGAGATTTCGTAAGGCGATATGGCGTAGTGCGGTATATAAACACAACCTGAAGGGCCGCTTTATATCTATATACTCAGGAAAATAAAGAACCAGAAAATGTGACACCAAAACCCAGCACTTAACATAATGAAATCACACGCAGCCGTGCCCCGGCACCAGCACCCCCATCATGGCTCCTGTGGACGTCCTCCCCGCACTGCATTAGTCATTCATCTGGAGGATCTATCCCTCGCTTCGCCGCCTTCGTTCATCCAACCGATCTATTTGTCGTAGCCCCAGGCTTTGTCCATGATGAAATGGGGTGGAAATGTCCCTACAGTGAACTCTGGATTGGGTGTCAGTGTCTGGGAGTCGCTCGCATTCCGCTCGCTCCCGGCATTCTCCACACAAACTCTCACTTTGATCAAACTTAAAGCTGCAGAGGAAAGCGCTGGGTACAGAAGTGATCATGAATTAGTAATCACCACAAAATCACCACATCGTATCCGAGCCAAGATTTGCTGCAAGGACTTGTAAGGAGAAGTGAAAATCTCTTCACAGGAAATTAATTTACTTTGTTTCTTTTCTGTTTCTATCCAGTTTTCAGGCATTAGTCATGAGGATGGCGACTGCAGCAAGCGAGACATTAGCATCTACTAACAGAGTCACCGTGTATATACATAACAGCACTTACCCTGTATTATACTCCAGAGCTGCGCTCACTATTCTGCTGGTGCAGTCACTGTGTCTATACATTACATTACTTATCCTGTACTGATCCTGAGCTACATCCTGTATTATACTCCAGAGCTGCGCTCACTATTCTGCTGGTGCAGTCACTGTGTACATACATTACATTACTTATCCTGTACTGATCCTGAGTTACATCCTGTATTATACTCCAGAGCTGCGCTCACTATTCTGCTGGTGCAGTCACTGTGTACATACATTACATTACTTATCCTGTACTGATCCTGAGTTACATCCTGTATTATACTCCAGAGCTGCGCTCACTATTCTGCTGGTGCAGTCACTGTGTACATACATTACATTACTTATCCTGTACTGATCCTGAGTTACATCCTGTATTATACTCCAGAGCTGCGCTCACTATTCTGCTGGTGCAGTCACTGTGTACATACATTACATTACTTATCCTGTACTGATCCTGAGTTACATCCTGTATTATACAACAGAGCTGCGCTCACTATTCTGCTGGTGCAGTCACTGTGTACATACATTACATTACTTATCCTGTACTGATCCTGAGTTACATCCTGTATTATACTCCAGAGCTGCGCTCACTATTCTGCTGGTGCAGTCACTGTGTACATACATTACATTACTTATCCTGCACTGATCCTGAGTTACATCCTGTATTATACTCCAGAGCTGCGCTCACTATTCTGCTGGTGCAGTCACTGTGTACATACATTACATTACTTATCCTGTACTGATCCTGAGTTACATCCTGTATTATACTCCAGAGCTGCGCTCACTATTCTGCTGGTGCAGTCACTGTGTACATACATTACATTACTTATCCTGTACTGATCCTGAGTTACATCCTGTATTATACTCCAGAGCTGCGCTCACTATTCTGCTGGTACAGTCACTGTGTACATACATTACATTACTTATCCTGTACTGATCCTGAGTTACATCCTGTATTATACAACAGAGCTGCGCTCACTATTCTGCTGGTGCAGTCACTGTGTACATACATTACATTACTTATCCTGTACTGATCCTGAGTTACATCCTGTATTATACTCCAGAGCTGCGCTCACTATTCTGCTGGTGCAGTCACTGTGTACATACATTACATTACTTATCCTGTACTGATCCTGAGTTACATCCTGTATTATACAACAGAGCTGCGCTCACTATTCTGCTGGTGCAGTCACTGTGTACATACATTACATTACTTATCCTGTACTGATCCTGAGTTACATCCTGTATTATACTCCAGAGCTGCGCTCACTATTCTGCTGGTGCAGTCACTGTGTACATACATTACATTACTTATCCTGTACTGATCCTGAGTTACATCCTGTATTATACTCCAGAGCTGCGCTCACTATTCTGCTGGTGCAGTCACTGTGTACATACATTACATTACTTATCCTGTACTGATCCTGAGTTACATCCTGTATTATACTCCAGAGCTGCGCTCACTATTCTACTTATCAATATTGGAAACAATCAGCAAGCATGTGGACATATGACACCTTATTTTGTTTTTTCATTCTCTGTTGGGTGTACAGTATTTTGTATATTAGGAGGACATGTATGTGACAGCTCAGACCTTTCCTTTATGTCATAACCTCTCATATCTTCTAGTATTTGCACCTTATATCAGTCACACTGCGAGGTCAAACATTGTGTATTGGCACGAGAGACTAAGAGCAAGGGAAGAGAGGAGAGGAGAGCGCACACATGGTGGAAACCAGGGAAGAGGCCAAAGTACACAGATGACATG
The DNA here is from genome assembly GCA_947044405.1 of Leptodactylus fallax. Classification (NCBI taxonomy): domain Eukaryota; kingdom Metazoa; phylum Chordata; class Amphibia; order Anura; family Leptodactylidae; genus Leptodactylus; species Leptodactylus fallax. Next base: position 36,026 of record CAMRHE010001060.1, on the reverse strand, counting down.
ATATGGAATAATGTAAGATAATATCTGCCGTCCAATAGTCTGCAGGCCCGAGCCATCACTAAATCACTGTGACAGGACGCAGGCCCGGCTGTCAGCATGACACATGTACCTGCCCGGGTACGTCACAGACCTGGCACACTCTATACACAACATCTTCCAGACCAGGAAAGGAATTCCCAGTTAGCAGCTGTGGTGCTGGAATCTGTAGCACAGTATTGTCTGTAGCTCCATCCCTGCTGTATTATCACAGATGGCACCGGATAGGCCGGGCACTCCTGAAGTACAGACAAAGAGATCCCGCACCACATCAGTGCCCACTGGTATTATCCAGTCTGACATGAAACAGGCTGAAAACAGATGAAGATGAGCAGCTGGTGTCAGTCACACACCTGACCTCAATGTCACTGTGCCAGAGGGTCCCAATAAATCCATATTATTTTCCCTTATTAAACAGATGGGCTCACCGACAGATGTTACAACAGCAGTACCATAGAATTTACAGCAGCACCATATGTATCAAGTTAAAGCAGCACCATGTATGACATTAAAATGGTAATAAATATATCAAGTTACAGCAGCACCATCTGTATCAGGTTACAGCAGCACCATGTATGAAATTACAATAGTAAAACATACATTAAGTTACAGCAGCAACATCTGTATCAAGTTACAGCAGCACCATGTATGAAATTACAATGGTAATACATATATCAAGTTACAGCAGCAACATCTGTATCAAGTTACAGCAGTACCATGTATGAAATTACAATAGTAATACGTATATCAAGTTACAGCAGCACCATATATGACATTATCATGGTAATACGTATATCAAGTTACAGCAGCACCACATGTATCAAGTTACAGCAGCACCATGTATGACATTACAATGGTAATACGTATATCAAGTTACAGCAGCACCATGTATGACATTACTATAGTAATACATATATCAAGTTACAGCAGCAACATCTGTATCAAGTTACAGCAGCACCATGTATGACATTAAAATGGTAATACATATATCAAGTTACTGCAGCACTATGTATGACATTACAATGGTAGTACATATATCAAGTTACAGCAGCACCATATGTATCAAGTTACAGCAGCACCATCTGTATCAAGTTACAGCAGCACCATGAATGACATTAAAATAGTAATACATATATCAAGTTACAGCAGCAACATCTGTATCATGTTACAGCAGCACCATGTATGACACTACAATGGTAATATGTATATCAAGTTACAGCAGCACCATGTATGACATTACAATGGTAATACATATATCAAGTTACAGCAGCACCATGTATGACATTACAATGGTAATACATATATCAAGTTACAGCAGCACCATGTATGACATTACAATTGTAATATGCATAACAAGTTACAGCAGCAACATCTGTATCAAGTTACAGCAGCACCATCTGTATCAAGTTAGAGCAGCACCATATATAACATTACAATGGTAATACATATATCAAGTTACAGCAGCCCCATCTGTATCAGGTTACAGCAGCACCATGTATGACATTACAATGGTAATACATATATCAATTTACAGCAGCACCATGCATGACATTACAATGGTAATACATATATCAAGTTACAGCAGTACCATGTATGACATTACAATAGTAATACATATATCAAGTTACAGCAGCAACATCTGTATCATGTTACAGCAGCACCATGTATGACACTACAATGGTAATACGTATGTCAAGTTACAGCAGTACCATGTATGACATTACAATGGTAATAAATATATCAAGTTACAGCAGCACCATGTATGACATTACAATGGTAATATGTATATTAAGTTACAGCAGCACCATGTATGACACTACAATGGTGATACATATATCAAGTTACAGCAGCACCATGTATGACATTTCAATGGTAATATGTATATCAAGTTACAGCAGCCCCATCTGTATCAGGTTACAGCAGCACCATGTATGACATTACAATGGTAATACATATATCAATTTACAGCAGCACCATGTATGACATTACAATGGTAATATATATATCAAGTTACAGCAGTACCATGTATGACATTAAAATGGTAATACATATATCAATTTACAGCAGCACCATGTATGACATTACAATGGTAATACGTATGTCAAGCTACAGCAGTACCATGTATGGCAATACAATGGTAATATGTATATCAAGTTACAGCAGCAACATACGTATCAAGATACAGTAGCACCATGTATGACATTACAATGGTAATATATATATCAAGTTACAGAAGCACCATGTAGGACATTACAATAGTAATACATATATCAAGTTACAGCAGCAACATCTGTATCATGTTACAGCAGCACCATGTATGACACTACAATGGTGATACATATATCAAGTTACAGCAGTACCATGTATGACATTTCAATGGTAATACATATATCAAGTTACAGCAGCACCATGTATGACATTTCAATGGTAATACGTATATCAAGTTACAGCAGCACCATGTAGGGCATTACAATCGTAATATATATATCAAGTTACAGCAGCAGCATGTAGGACATTACAATGGTAATACATATATCAAGTTACAGCAGCAGCATGTAGGGCATTCCAATGGTAATAAATATATCAAGTTACAGTAGCACCATGTAGGACATTACAATAGTAATATATATATCAAGTTACAGCAACAATGTAGGACATTACAATAGTAAAACATATATCAAGTTACAGCAGCACAATGTTTAACATTACAATGCTAATACATATATCAAGTTACAGCAGCCCCATGTATGACACTACAACGGTAATACGTATATCAAATTACAGCAGCACCATGTATGACATTACAATGGTAATATATATATATATATATATATATATATATATATATCAAGTTACAGCAGCAGCATGTAGGACATTACAATGGTAATACATACTGTATATCAAGTTACAGCAGCACCCTGTAGGACATTACAATAGTAATACATATATCAAGTTACAGCAGCAGCATCTGTATCAAGTTACAGCAGCACCATGTATGACATTACAATGGTAATATGTATATCAAGCTACAGCAGCACCATGTAGGACATTACAATAGTAATACATATATCAAGTTACAGCAGCACCATGTAGGACACTACAATGGTAATACATATATCAAGTTACAGCAGCACCATGTATGACATTACAATGGTAATACATATATCAAGCTACACCAGCACCATGTAGGACATTACAATAGTAATACATATATCAAGTTACAGCAGCACAATGTATGACATTATAATCATAATACATATATCAAGTTACAGCAGCACCATGTATGACACTATAATGGTAATACATATATCAAGTTACAGCAGCACCATGTATGACATTACAATGGTAATATATATATATATATATATATATATATATATATATATATATACATATATATACATATATCAAGTTACAGCAGCACCATGTAGGACATTACAATGGTAATACATACTGTATATAAAGTTACAGCAGCACCCTGTAGGACATTACAATAGTAATACCTATATCAAGTTATAGCAGCAGCATGTATGACACTACAATGGTAATACATATATCAAGTTGCAGCAGCACCATGTAAGACACTACAATGGTAATACATATATCAAGTTACAGCAGCACCATGTAGGGCATTACAATGGTAATACATACTGTATATCAAGTTACAGCAGCACCCTGTAGGACATTACAATAGTAATACATATATCAAGTTACAGCAGCAGCATCTGTATCAAGTTACAGCAGCACCATGTATGACATTACAATGGTAATATGTATATTAAGCTACAGCAGCAACATGTAGGACATTACAATAGTAATACATATATCAAATTACAGCAGCACTATGTATGACACTACAATGGTAATACATATATCAAGTTACAGCAGCACCATGTATGACATTACAATGGTAATACATATATCAAGCTACAGCAGCACCATGTATGACATTACAATGGTAATACGTATATCAAGTTACAGCAGCACTATGTATGACACTACAATGGTAATACATATATCAAGTTACAGCAGCACCATGTATGACATTACAATGGTAATACATATATCAAGCTACAGCAGCACCATGTATGACATTACAATAGTAATACATATATCAAGTTACAGCAGCACCATGTATGACACTACAATGGTTATACGTATATCAAGTTACAGCAGCACCATGTATGACATTGCAATTGTAATATATATATATATATATATATATATATATATATATATATATATATCAAGCTACAGCAGCACCATGTAGGACATTACAATAGTAATTCATATATCAAGTTACAGCAGCACCATGTATGACATTACAATGGTAATACATATATCAAGCTACAGCACCACCATGTATGACATTACAATAGTAATACATATATCAAGTTACAGCAGCACCATGTATGACACTACAATGGTTATACGTATATCAAGTTACAGCAGCACCATGTATGACATTGCAATTGTAATATATATATATATATATATATATATATATATATATATATATCAAGCTACAGCAGCACCATGTAGGACATTACAATAGTAATTCATATATCAAGTTACAGCAGCACCATGTATGACATTACAATGGTAATACATATATCAAGTTACAGCAGCACCATGTATGACGTTACAATGGTAATACATACAGTGCCTTGCGAAAGTATTCGGCCCCCTTGAACTTTTCAACCTTTTGCCACATTTCAGGCTTCAAACATAAAGATATAAAATTTTAAATTTTTGGTGAAGAATCAACAACAAGTGGGACACAATCGTGAAGTGGAACGAAATTTATTGGATATTTTAAACTTTTGTAAAAAATAAAAAACTGAAAAGTGGGGCGTGCAATATTATTCGGCCCCCTTAAGTTAATACTTTGTAGCGCCCCCTTTTGCTGCGATTACAGCTACAAGTCGCTTGGGGTATGTCTCTATCAGTTCTTGCCCATTCTTCCTTGGAAAACAGCTGGAGCTCAGTGAGGTTGGATGGAGAGCGTTTGTGAACAGCAGTTTTCAGCTCTTCCCACAGATTCTCGATTGGATTCAGGTCTGGACTGTGACTTGGCCATTCTAACACCTGGATACGTTTATTTGTGAACCATTCCATTGTAGATTTGGCTTTATGTTTGGGATCATTGTCTTGTTGGAAGATAAATCTCCGTCCCAGTCTCTGGTCTTTTGCAGACTCCAACAGGTTTTCTTCCAGAATGGTCCTGTATTTGGCTCCATCCATCTTCCCATCAATTTTAACCATCTTCCCTGTCCCTGCTGAAGAAAAGCAGGCCCAAACCATGACGCTGCCCCCACCATGTGTGACAGTGGGGATGGTGTGTTCAGGGGGATGAGCTGTGTTGCTTTTACGCCAAACGTATCGTTTTGCATTGTGGCCAAAAAGTTGGATTTTGGTTCCATCTGAGCAGAGCACCTTCTTCCACATGTTTGGTGTCTCCCAGGTGACTTTTATGGATATCTTTGAGAAATGGCTTTCTTCTTGCCACTCTTCCATAAAGGCCAGATTTGTGCAGTGTACGACTGATTGTTGTCCTATGGACAGACTCTCCCACCTCAGCTGTAGATCTCTGCAGGTCATCCAGAGTGATCATGGGCCTCTTGGCTGCATCTCTGATCAGTCTTCTCCTTGTTTGAGATGAAAGTTTAGAGGGACGGCCGGGTCTTGGTAGATTTGCAGTGGTCTGATACTCCTTCCATTTCAATATGATCGCTTGCACAGTGCTCCTTGGGATGTTTAAAGTTTGGGAAATCTTTTTGTATCCAAATCCGGCTTGAAACTTCTCCACAACAGTATCACGGACCTGCCTGGTGTGTTCCTTGGTCTTCATGATGCTCTCTGCGCTTTAAACAGAACCCTGAGCCTATCACAGAGCAGGTGCATTTATACGGAGACTTGTACACACAGGTGGATTATATTTATCATCATCAGTCATTTAGGACAACATTGGATCATTCAGAGATCCTCACTGAACTTCTGGAGTGAGTTTGCTGCACTGAAAGTAAAGGGGCCGAATAATTTTGCACGCCCCACTTTTCAGTTTTTTATTTTTTACAAAAGTTTAAAATAACCAATAAATTTCGTTCCACTTCACAATTGTGTCCCACTTGTTGATTCTTCACCAAAAAATTAAAAGGGAAAGACCCCCCCCGACCTGTTTCGCTGTGTACCAGGGTCCTCAGGGGTAACAGAGTATAGATCACCTCAGCCATGTGTTGTGCTATAGACAGTCCTTACTAGCTCAGGGCAGCACAATCAATATTTCCTATCTCAGACAATTTTTCTAAACATTTTAAAGTTTCTCTTTGGCTCTATAATAAATTGTTTTATTTATACTGCACGTAATAAACATTATGTTTTAGAAGAATATTATACACAAATGGGAATTTTTTTTTTTTTTTCACAAAGGCAATTGTATTTTGATTATGATTTGACCTACTATTCATGAGGGTTACTGATTTTTTTGTTCCTGTAAGTTACAGCAGCAACACCTGTATCAAGTGACAATAACAACATGTATGGCATATTACAGTGGTAATAAGTATATCAAGTTACAGCAACACCCTGTATATCAAGTTACAGCAACACCTTGTGTATCAAGTTACAGCAACACCCTGTGTATCAAGTTACAGCAGCACACTGTGTATCAAGTTACAACAGTGCCATGTGTATCAAGTTACAACAACACCATGTGTATAAGGTTACAGCAGCACCCTGTGTATCAAGTTACAACACCATGTGTATCAAGTTGCAACAACACCATGTGTATCAAGTTACAGCAACACCGTGTATGACATTACAGTGGTAATAAATATGTCAACTTACTGCAATGCCATGTGTTTCAAGTTACAGGAATACCCTTTGTATCAAGTTACAGAAACACCATGTGTATCAAGTTACAGCAACACCTTGTGTATCAAGTTACAGCAGCACCCAGTGTATCAAGTTACAATAGCGCCATGTGTATCAAGTTACAGCAGCACCCTGTGTATCAAGATACAACAGCACCATGTGTATCAAGTTACAGCAACACCCTGTGTATCAACTTGCAGCAACACCATGGATGACATTACAGTGGAAATAGGTATGTCAAGTTACTGCAATGCCATGTGTTTCAAGTTACAGCAATACCCTGTGTATCAAGTTACAGCAACACGATGTGTATCAAGTTACAGCAACACCATGTGTAGCAAATTACAGCAACACCATATGTATCAAGTGACAGCAACACCATATGTATCAAGTTACAGCAGTACCATGTATGACACTACAATGGTAATAAATATATGAAGTTAGAGCAGCACCATGTATAACAGAATACAGTGGTACTAAGTATATCAAGTTACAGCAGCACCATGTGCATGAACTTACAGCAGCACTATGTGTATCAAGTTACAGCAGCATCATGTATGATATTACAGTGGTAATAAGTATGTCAAGTTACAGCAATGCCATGTATGACATTACAGTGGTAATAAATATATGAAGGTACAGCAGCACCATGTATGATATATTACAGTGGTACTAAGCATATCAAGTTACAGCAGCTCCATGTGTATCATGTTACAGCAGTACCAAATATGTCAGATTACAGTGGCACCAGGTATATCAGTATACAGCAATGTCACATGTATCAATTTACAGCAATACCAAGTATAACAGATTACAGTGAAACTAAGTATAACACGTTACAACAGCTTCAGGTATAACAAATTACAGGACTACTGTGTATAACCAGCTGCAGTGGACTGCATATATCAGTTTAGAGCAGCACCAAAAGTATCATGTTACAGTAACAACAATTATAACAGATTACAATGGCACCAAGTATGGTAAATCAGGTTACAACAGTGCAACACCAAGTATAACAGATTATAGTGATAATAAATATAGCAGGTTACAAGAGCTCTAGATATAACAAATTATAGGAGTACTGAGTATAACCAGCTTCAGTGGCACTGCATATATCAGATGACAGCAACAACAAGTATATGAGGTTAAGGTGGCACCAAGTATATCAGGTTACAGAGTAACTGAGTATAACAAGTTATGGTAGCACCATTTGTAACAGGCTACAGTGGTACCAAGCATAACAGGTTACAATGGTATTGTAACAAGTTACAACAGTGTCACTGCTGTTATGGTGACAACAAGTATAACAGGTTACAACACTATTTAATATAGCAGGTTACAGGAGCATCACTTGGATAATGTTACAGTGGCACCAAGTATAAAAGATTACAAATATACTGAGTATAACAAGTTACAGCAGCACTATATATAACACATTAAAGCACCACTAAGTATAACACGTTAAATCACCACGAAGTATAACAGGTTACAACAGCACTAAGTATAAGAGGTTACAGCAGCACTTAGTATAACAGGTTATAGCAGCACTAAGTACAACAGGTTAAAGCAGCACTAAGTACAACAGGTTACAGCACCAGTGAGTATAACAGGTTACAACAGCATTAAGTATAACAGGTTACATCCCCAATGAGTATAACAGGTTACAGCACCAGTGAGTATAACAGGTTACAGCAGCATGAAGTATAACAGGTTACATCCCCAATGAGTATAACAGGTTACAGCACCAGTGAGTATAACAGGTTACAGCAGCATGAAGTATAACAGGTTACATCCCCAATGAGCATAACAGGTTACAGCACCAGTGAGTATAACAGGTTACAGCAGCATGAAGTATAACAGGTTACATCCCCAATGAGTATAACAGGTTACAGCACCAGTGAGTATAACAGGTTACAGCAGCATGAAGTATAACAGGTTACATCCCCAATGAGTATAACAGGTTACAGCCCCAATTAGTATAACAGGTTACAGTGGCACTGACTATAAACAGTTTAGAGCCAGTGGTAATGTTATATGAGGAAAAATGTAGATATAGAAGAGTCAGTGAAATAGGAGACGAGAAACAGGGATAAAAGAGAAGACAGTGGGATATGAGAGATCATAGTGTGAGATAAGAGGAGACAGTGACATATGATGAAAGATAATAGAATATGAGAGCAGATAGTAGGATATGAGAGAAGATAGTGTAATATGAGAGGAGAGAGTGGGATATGAAAGAAGATAATGTCAGAGGAGACAGTGGGATATAAGAATTGATAGTGGGATATAAGAGGAAACAGTGGAATACTAAAAACAATAGTGGGATAATGGAGGAAGGCAGCGGGATATAAGTGGAGATAGTGGGATATAAGAGGAGACAGTGGGGTATAAGAGGAGACAGTGGGATATAAGAGGAGACAGTGGGATATAAGAGGAGATAGTGGGATATAAGAGGAGAAAGTGGGCTATAAGAGGAGACAGTGGGATATAAGAGGAAACAGTGGGGTATAAGAGGAGAAAGAGGGATATAAGAGGAGAAAGTGAGCTATAAGAGGAGACAGTGGGATATAAGAGGAGACAGTGGGATATAAGAGGAGATAGTGGGATATAAGAGGAGAAAGAGGGATATAAGAGGAGAAAGTGAGCTATAAGAGGAGACAGTGGGATATAAGAGGAGACAGTGGGATATAAGAGGAGATAGTGGGATATAAGAGGAGACAGTGGGGAATAAGAGGAGACAGTGGGATATAAGAGGAGACAGTGGGGTATAAGAGGAGACAGTGGGATATAAGAGGAGACAGTGGGGTATAAGAGGAGACAGTGGGATATAAGAGGAGATAGTGGGATATAAGAGGAGAAAGTGGGCTATAAGAGGAGACAGTGGGATATAAGAGGAGACAGTGGGGAATAAGAGGAGATAGTGGGATATAAGAGGAGACAGTGGGATCTAATAGAAGACAGTGGGGTATAAGAGGAGACAGTGGGATATAAGAGGAGATGGTGGGAAATAAGAGAAGACAGTGGGATATCAGAGGAGATAGTGGGATATGAGAGGAGACAGTGGGATATAACAGAAAACATAGGGGTATAAGAGGAGACAGTGGGATATAAGAGGAGACAGTGGGGTATAAGAAGAGACAGTGGGGTATAAGAGGAGATAGTGGGGTATAAGAGGAGACAGTGGGATATAAGAGGAGACAGTGGGATATAAGAGGAGACAGTGGGATATAAGAGAAGATAGTGGGGTATAAGAAGAGACAGTGGGATATAAGAGAAGATAGTGGGATATAAGAGGAGACAGTGGGGTATAAGAAGAGATAGTGGGGTAGAAGAGGAGATAGTGGGATACAAGATGAGACAGTGGGATATAAGAGGAGACAGTGGGATATAAGAGGAAATAGTGGGATATAAGAGGAGATAGTGGGATATAAGAGGAGACAGTGGGATATTAGAGGAGACAGTGGGATATAAGAGAAAATGGTGGGGTATAAGAGGAGATAGTGGGATATGACATAGTGGGATATGAGAGGAGACAGTGGGATATAAGAGGAGACAGTGGAATATAAGAGGAGACAGTGGGATATAAGAGGAGACAGTGGGATATAAGAGAAGACAGTGGGATATAAAATGAGATAGTGGGATATAATATAAGAGAAGATAGTGGGACATAAGAGGGGACAGTGGGACATAAGAGGAGACAGTGGGATATAAGAGAAGATAGTGGGGTATAAGAAGAGACAGTGGGATATAAGAGGAGATAGTGGGATATAAGATGAGACAGTGGGATATAAGAGGAGATAGTGAGATATGAGGAGACAGTGGGATATAAGAGGAGACAGTGGGATATAAGAGGAGATAGTGGGGTATAAGAGGAGACAATGGGATATAAAAGGAGATAGTGGGATATAAGAGGAGATAGTGAGATATAAGAGGAGACAGTGGGATATAAGAGGAGACAGTGGGATATAAGAGGAGATAGTGGGGTATAATAGGAGACAGTGGGATATAAGTGGAGATAGTGGGATATAAGAGGAGACAGTGGGATATAAGAGGAGACAGTGGGATATAAGAGGAGATAGTGGGGTATAAGAGGAGACAGTGGGATATAAGAGGAGATAGTGGAATATAAGAGGAGACAGTGGGATATAAGAGGTGACAGAGGGGTATAAGAAGAGACAGTGGGATATAAGAGGAGACAGTGGGATATAAAATGAGACAGTGGGATATAAGAGGAGACAGTGGGATATAAGAGAAGACGGTGGGGTATAAGAGGAGATAGTGGGATATGAGATAGTGGGATATAAGAGGAGACAGCGGGATATAAGAGGAAACAGTGGGGCATAAGAGGAGATAGTGGGGTATAAGAGGAGACAGTGGGATATGAGAGGAGATAGTGGGATATAAGAGGAGACAGTGGGATATAAGAGGAGATAGTGGGATATAAGAGGAGACAGTGGGATATAAGAGGAGATAGTGGGATATAAGAGAAGACGGTGGGGTATAAGAGGAGATAGTGGGATATGAGATAGTGGGATATAAGAGGAGACAGCGGGATATAAGAGGAAACAGTGGGGTATAAGAGGAGATAGTGGGGTATAAGAGGAGACAGTGGGATTTAAGAGGAGACGGTGGGGTATAAGAGAAGACAGTGAGATATAAGAGGAGATAGTGGGATATAAGAGGAGACAGTGGGATATAAGAGGAGATAGTGGGATATAAGAGGAGACAGTGGGATATAAGAGGAGATAGTGGGATATAAGACGAGACAGTGGGGTATAAGAGGAGATAGTGGGATATAAGAGGAGACAGTGGGATAAAAGAGGAGATAGTGGGATATAAGAGGAGACAGTGGGATATAAGAGGAGATAGTGGGATATAAGAGAAGACGGTGGGGTATAAGAGGAGATAGTGGGATATGAGATAGTGGGATATAAGAGGAGACAGCGGGATATAAGAGGAAACAGTGGGGTATAAGAGGAGATAGTGGGGTATAAGAGGAGACAGTGGGATTTAAGAGGAGACGGTGGGGTATAAGAGAAGACAGTGAGATATAAGAGGAGATAGTGGGATATAAGAGGAGATAGTGGGATATAAGAGGAGATAGTGGGATATAAGAGGAGACAGTGGGATATAAGAGGAGATAGTGGGATATAAGACGAGACAGTGGGGTATAAGAGGAGATAGTGGGATATAAGAGGAGACAGTGGGATATAAGAGGAGATAGTGGGATATAAGAGGAGACAGTGGGATATAAGAGGAGACAGTGGGATATAAGAGGAGACAGTGGGATATAAGAGGAGATGGTGGGAAATAAGAGAAGACAGTGGATATGAGAGTAGAGAGTGGGATATAATAGAAGACAGTGGGATATAAGAGGAGACAGTGGGATATAAGAGGAGACAGTGGGATACAAGATGAGACAGTGGGATATAAGAGAAGACGGTGGGGAATAAGAGGCAATATTGGGATATGAGATAGTGGGATATAAAATGAGACAGTGGGATATAAGAGGAAACAGTGGGATATAAGAATGAGACAGTGGGATATAAGAGGGGACAGTGGGGTATAAGAGAAGACAGTGGGATATGACAGGAGACAGTGGGGTATAAGAGGAGACAGTGGGATATAAGAGGAGATAGTGGGGTATAAGAGGAGACAGTGGGATATAAGAGGAGACAGTGGGATATAAAATGAGACAGTGGGATATAAGAGGAAACAGTGGGATACAAGAATGAGACAGTGGGATATAAGAATGAGACAGTGGGATATAAGAGAAGACAGTGGGATATGAGAGGAGACAGTGGGATATAAGAGGAGACAGTGGGATATAAGAGGAGACAGTGGGATATAAGAGGGGATAGTGGGATATAAGAGGAGATAGTGGGATATAAGAGGAGACAGTGGGATATAAGAGGAGACAGTGGGATATAAGAGAAGATGGTGGGGTATAAGAGGAGATATTGGGATATGAGATCGTGGGATATAAAATGAGACAGTGGGATATAAGAGGAGACAGTGGGATATAAGTGGAGACAGTGGGATACAAGATGAGACAGTGGGATATAAGAGAAGATGGTGGGGTATAAGAGGAGATATTGGGATATGAGATCGTGGGATATAAAATGAGACAGTGGGATATAAGAGGAAACAGTGGAATATAAGAATGAGACAGTGGGATATGAGAGGAGATAGTGGGATATGAGAGGAGACAGTGGGATATAAGAGGAGATAGTGAGATATAAGAGGAGACAGTGGGATATAAGGGGAGACAGTGGGATATAAGAGGAGATAGTGGGGTATAAGAGGAGACAGTGGGATATAAGAGGAGATAGTGGGATATAAGAGGAGACAGTGGGGTATAAGAGGAGACAGTGGGATATAAGAGGAGACAGTGGGATATAAGAGGAGATAGTGGGGTATAAGAGGAGACAGTGGGATATAAGAGGAGACAGTGGGATATAAGAGGAGACAGTGGGATATAAGAGGAGACAGTGGGGAATAAGAGGAGATAGTGGGATATAAGAGGAGATAGTGGGGTATAAGAGGAGACAGTGGGATATAAGAGGAGATAGTGAGATATAAGAGGAGACAGTGGGATATAAGAGGTAACAGTGGGGTATAAGAAGAGACAGTGGGATATAAGAGGAGACAGTGGGATATAAAATGAGACAGTGGGATATAAGAGGAGACAGTGGGATATAAGAGGAGATAGTGGGATATAAGAGAAGACGGTGGGGTATAAGAGGAGAAAGTGGGATATGAGATAGTGGGATATAAGAGGAGACAGCGGGATATAAGCGGAAACAGTGGGATATAAGACGAGACAGTGGGATATAAGAGGAGACAGTGGGATATAAGAGGAGACAGTGGGATACAAGATGAGACAGTGGGATATAAGAGAAGACGGTGGGGAATAAGAGGCAATATTGGGATATGAGATAGTGGGATATAAAATGAGACAGTGGGATATAAGAGGAAACAGTGGGATATAAAAATGAGACAGTGGGATATAAGAATGAGACAGTGGGATATAAGAGAAGACAGTGGGATATGAGAGGAGACAGTGGGATATAAGAGGAGACAGTGGGATATAAGAGGAGACAGTGGGATATAAGAGGAGACAGTGGGATATAAGAGGAGATGGTGGGAAATAAGAGAAGACAGTGGATATGAGAGGAGAGAGTGGGATAAAATAGAAGACAGTGGGATATAAGAGGAGACAGTGGGATATAAGAGGAGACAGTGGGATACAAGATGAGACAGTGGGATATAAGAGAAGATGGTGGGGTATAAGAGGAGATATTGGGATATGAGATCGTGGGATATAAAATGAGACAGTGGGATATAAGAGGAAACAGTGGAATATAAGAATGAGACAGTGGGATATAAGAGGAGACAGTGGGATATAAGAGGAGACAGTGGGATATAAGAGGAGATAGTGGGGTATAAGAGGAGACAGTGGGGTATAAGAGGAGACAGTGGGATATAAGAGGAGACAGTGGGATATAAGAGGAGATAGTGGGGTATAAGAGGAGACAGTGGGATATAAGAGGAGACAGTGGGATATAAGAGGAGACAGTGGGATATAAGAGGAGACAGTGGGGAATAAGAGGAGATAGTGGGATATAAGAGGAGATAGTGGGGTATAAGAGGAGACAGTGGGATATAAGAGGAGATAGTGAGATATAAGAGGAGACAGTGGGATATAAGAGGTAACAGTGGGGTATAAGAAGAGACAGTGGGATATAAGAGGAGACAGTGGGATATAAAATGAGACAGTGGGATATAAGAGGAGACAGTGGGATATAAGAGGAGATAGTGGGATATAAGAGAAGACGGTGGGGTATAAGAGGAGAAAGTGGGATATGAGATAGTGGGATATAAGAGGAGACAGCGGGATATAAGCGGAAACAGTGGGATATAAGACGAGACAGTGGGATATAAGAGGAGACAGTGGGATATAAGAGGAGACAGTGGGATACAAGATGAGACAGTGGGATATAAGAGAAGACGGTGGGGAATAAGAGGCAATATTGGGATATGAGATAGTGGGATATAAAATGAGACAGTGGGATATAAGAGGAAACAGTGGGATATAAAAATGAGACAGTGGGATATAAGAATGAGACAGTGGGATATAAGAGAAGACAGTGGGATATGAGAGGAGACAGTGGGATATAAGAGGAGACAGTGGGATATAAGAGGAGACAGTGGGATATAAGAGGAGATGGTGGGAAATAAGAGAAGACAGTGGATATGAGAGGAGAGAGTGGGATAAAATAGAAGACAGTGGGATATAAGAGGAGACAGTGGGATATAAGAGGAGACAGTGGGATACAAGATGAGACAGTGGGATATAAGAGAAGATGGTGGGGTATAAGAGGAGATATTGGGATATGAGATCGTGAGATATAAAATGAGACAGTGGGATATAAGAGGAAACAGTGGAATATAAGAATGAGACAGTGGGATATAAGAGGAGACAGTGGGATATAAGAGGAGACAGTGGGATATAAGAGGAGATAGTGGGGTATAAGAGGAGACAGTGGGATATAAGAGGAGACAGTGGGATATAAGAGGAGATAGTGGGGTATAAGAGGAGACAGTGGGGTATAAGAGGAGAATAGTGGGGTATAAGAGGAGACAGTGGGGTATAAGAGGAGACAGTGGGATATAAGAGGAGATAGTGAGATATAAGAGGAGACAGTGGGATATAAGAGGTGACAGTGGGGTATAAGAAGAGACAGTGGGATATAAGAGGAGACAGTGGGATATAAAATGAGACAGTGGGATATAAGAGGAGGCAGTGGGATATAAGAGGAGATAGTGGGATATAAGAGAAGACGGTGGGGTATAAGAGGAGAAAGTGGGATATGAGATAGTGGGATATAAGAGGAGACAGCGGGATATAAGAGGAAACAGTGGGGTATAAGAGGAGACAGTGGGATTTAAGAGGAGACGGTGATATATAAGAGAAGACAGTGAGATATAAGAGGAGATAGTGGGATATAAGAGGAGACAGTGGGATATAAGAGGAGATAGTGGGATATAAGAGGAGACAGTGGGATATAAGATGAGATAGTGGGATATAAGAGGAGACAGTGGGATATAAGAGGAGATAGTGGGATATAAGAGGAGACAGTGGGATATAAGAGGAGATAGTGGGATATAAGAGGAGACAGTGGGATATAAGAGGAGACAGTGGGATATAAGAGGAGATAGTGGGATATAAGAGGAGACAGTGGAATATAAGAGGAGATAGTGGGATATAAGAGGAGACAGTGGGATATAAGAGGAGATGGTGGGAAATAAGAGAAGACAGTGGGATATAAGAGGAGACAGTGGAATATAAAATGAGACAGTGGGATATAAGAGGAAACAGTGGGATATAAGAATGAGACAGTGGGATATAAGAGAAGACAGTGGGATATGAGAGGAGACAGTGGGATATAAGAGGAGACAGTGGGATATAAGAGGAGACAGTGGGATATAAGAGGGGATAGTGGGATATAAGAGGAAACAGTGGGATATAAGAATGAGACAGTGGGATATAAGAATGAGACAGTGGGATATAAGAGAAGACAGTGGGATATGAGAGGAGACAGTGGGATATAAGAGGAGACAGTGGGATATAAGAGGAGACAGTGGGATATAAGAGGAGATGGTGGGAAATAAGAGAAGACAGTGGATATGAGAGGAGAGAGTGGGATAAAATAGAAGACAGTGGGATATAAGAGGAGACAGTGGGATATAAGAGGAGACAGTGGGATACAAGATGAGACAGTGGGATATAAGAGAAGATGGTGGGGTATAAGAGGAGATATTGGGATATGAGATCGTGGGATATAAAATGAGACAGTGGGATATAAGAGGAAACAGTGGAATATAAGAATGAGACAGTGGGATATAAGAGGAGACAGTGGGATATAAGAGGAGACAGTGGGATATAAGAGGAGATAGTGGGGTATAAGAGGAGACAGTGGGATATAAGAGGAGATAGTGGGATATAAGAGGAGACAGTGGGGTATAAGAGGAGACAGTGGGATATAAGAGGAGACAGTGGGATATAAGAGGAGACAGTGGGATATAAGAGGAGACAGTGGGGTATAAGAGGAGATAGTGGGGTATAAGAGGAGACAGTGGGGTATAAGAGGAGACAGTGGGATATAAGAGGAGATAGTGAGATATAAGAGGAGACAGTGGGATATAAGAGGTGACAGTGGGGTATAAGAAGAGATAGTGGGATATAAGAGAAGACGGTGGGGTATAAGAGGAGAAAGTGGGATATGAGATAGTGGGATATAAGAGGAGACAGCGGGATATAAGAGGAAACAGTGGGGTATAAGAGGAGACAGTGGGATTTAAGAGGAGACGGTGGGATATAAGAGAAGACAGTGAGATATAAGAGGAGATAGTGGGATATAAGAGGAGACAGTGGGATATAAGAGGAGATAGTGGGATATAAGAGGAGACAGTGGGATATAAGAGGAGACAGTGGGATATAAGAGGAGATAGTGGGATATAAGAGGAGACAGTGGAATATAAGAGGAGATAGTGGGATATAAGAGGAGACAGTGGGATATAAGAGGAGATGGTGGGAAATAAGAGAAGACAGTGGGATACAAGAGGAGACAGTGGGATATAAAATGAGA
Organism: Leptodactylus fallax; assembly: GCA_947044405.1. Lineage (NCBI taxonomy): Eukaryota > Metazoa > Chordata > Amphibia > Anura > Leptodactylidae > Leptodactylus > Leptodactylus fallax. Next base: position 18,465 of record CAMRHE010001060.1, on the reverse strand, counting down.
CAGTGGGATATAAGAGGAAACAGTGGGATATAAGAATGAGACAGTGGGATATAAGAGAAGACAGTGGGATATGAGAGGAGACAGTGGGATATAAGAGGAGACAGTGGGATATAAGAGGAGACAGTGGGATATAAGAGGGGATAGTGGGATATAAGAGGAGATAGTGGGATATAAGAGGAAACAGTGGGATATAAGAGGAGATGGTGGGAAATAAGAGAAGAAAGTGGATATGAGAGGAGAGAGTGGGATAAAATAGAAGACAGTGGGATATAAGAGGAGACAGTGGGATATAAGAGGAGACAGTGGGATATAAGAGGAGATAGTGGGATATAAGAGGAAACAGTGGGATATAAGAGGAGATGGTGGGAAATAAGAGAAGACAGTGGATATGAGAGGAGACAGTGGGATATAAGAGGAGACAGTGGGATAAAATAGAAGACAGTGGAATATAAGAGGAGATAGTGGGGTATAAGAGGAAACAGTGGGATATAAGAGGAAACAGTGGGATATAAGAGAAGACAGTGGGATATAAGAGGAGACAGTGGGATATAAGAGGAGACAGTGGGATATAAGAGGAGACAGTGGGATATAAGAGGGGATAGTAGGATATAAGAGGAGATAGTGGGATATAAGAGGAGACAGTGGGGTATAAGAGAAGATGGTGGGGTATAAGAGGAGATATTGGGATATGAGATAGTGGGATATAAAATGAGACAGTGGGATATAAGAGGAAACAGTGGGATATAAGAATGAGACAGTGGGATATAAGAGGAGACAGTGGGGTATAAGAGAAGACAGTGGGATATGAGAGGAGACAGTGGGATATAAGAGGAGACAGTGGGATATAAGAGGGGATAGTGGGATATAAGAGGAGACAGTGGGATATAAGAGGAGACAGTGGGATATAAGAGGTGACAGTGGGATATAAGAGGAGACAGTGGGATATAAAAGGTGACAGTGGGATATAAGAGGAGACAGTGGGGTATAAGAGGAGATAGTGGGATATAAGAGAAGACGGTGGGGTATAAGAGGAGATAGTGGGATATGAGATAGTGGGATATAAGAGGAGACAGTGGGATATAAGAGGAGACAGTGGGATATAAGAGAAGATGGTGGGGTATAAGAGGAGATATTGGGATATGAGATAGTGGGATATAAAATGAGACAGTGGGATATAAGAGGAGATAGTGAGATATAAGAGGAGACAGTGGGGTATAAGAGGAGATAGTGAGATATAAGAGGAGACAGTGGGATATAAGAGGAGATAGTGGGGTATAAGAGGAGACAGTGGGATATAAGAGGAGATAGTGAGATATAAGAGGAGACAGTGGGATATAAGAGGAGATAGTGGGGTATAAGAGGAGACAGTGGGATATAAAATGAGACAGTGGGATATAAGAGGGGTAGTGGGATATAAGAGGAGACAGTGGGATATAAGAGGAAACAGTGGGATATAAGAGGAGACAGTGGGATATAAGAGGAGACAGTGGGATATAAGAGGAGATAGTGGGGTATAAGAGGAGACAGTGGGATATAAAATGAGACAGTGGGATATAAGAGGGGATAGTGGGATATAAGAGGAGACAGTGGGATATAAGAGGAGATAGTGGGGTATAAGAGGAGACAGTGGGATATAAAATGAGACAGTGGGATATAAGAGGAGACAGTGGGATATAAAATGAGACAGTGGGATATAAGAGGAAACAGTGGGGTATAAGAGAAGACAGTGGGATATAAGAGGAGATAGTGGGATATAAGAGGAGACAGTGGGATATAAGAGGGGATAGTGGGGTATAAGAGGAGACAGTGGGATATAAGAGGAGACAGTGGGATATAAGAGGAGATATTGGGATATGAGAGTGGGATATAAGAGGAGACAGTGGGATATAAGTGGAGACAGTGGGATATATGGGATATAAGAGGAGACAGTGGGATATATGGGATATAAGAGGAGACAGTGGGATATAAGAGGAGACAGTGGGATATAAGTGGAGACAGTGGGATATAAGAGGAAACAGTGGGATATATGGGATATAAGAGGGGATAGTGGGATATAAGAGGGGATAGTGGGATATAAGAGGAGACAGTGGGATATAAGAGGAGACAGTGGGATATAAGAGGAGATAGTGGGATATAAGAGGAGACAGTGGGGTATAAGAGGAGACAGTGGGGTATAAGAGAAGACAGTGGGGTATAAGAGGAGACAGTGGGATATAAGAGGAGATAGTGGGGTATAAGAGGAGACAGTGGGATATAAGAGGAGATATTGGGATATAAGAGGAGATAGTGGGGTATAAGATGAGGCAGTGGGATATAAGTGGAGACAGTGGGATATATGGGATATAAGAGGAGACAGTGGGATATAAGAGGAGAAAGTGGGATATAAGAGGAGACAGTGGGGTATAAGAGGAGACAGTGGGATAGAAGAGGAGACAGTGGGATAGAAGAGGAGACAGTGGGATATAAGAGGAGACAGTGGGATATAAGAGGAGACAGTGGGATATAAGAGGAGACAGTGGGATATATGGGATATAAGAGGAGACAGTGGGATATAAGAGGAGACAGTGGGATATAAGAGGAGACAGTGGGGTATAAGAGGAGACAGTGGGATATAAGAGGAGACAGTGGGATAGAAGAGGAGACAGTGGGATATAAGAGGAGACAGTGGGATATAAGAGGAGACAGTGGGATATAAGTGGATATAGTGGGGTATAAGAGGAGACTTTGGGATATAAGAGGGGATAGTGGGATATAAGAGGGGATAGTGGGATATAAGAGAAGACGGTGGGGTATAAGAGGAGAAAGTGGGATATGAGATAGTGGGATATAAGAGGAGACAGCGGGATATAAGAGGAAACAGTGGGGTATAAGAGGAGACAGTGGGATTTAAGAGGAGACGGTGGGATATAAGAGAAGACAGTGAGATATAAGAGGAGATAGTGGGATATAAGAGGAGACAGTGGGATATAAGAGGAGATAGTGGGATATAAGAGGAGACAGTGGGATATAAGATGAGATAGTGGGATATAAGAGGAGACAGTGGGATATAAGAGGAGATAGTGGGATATAAGAGGAGACAGTGGGATATAAGAGGAGATAGTGGGATATAAGAGGAGACAGTGGGATATAAGAGGAGACAGTGGGATATAAGAGGAGATAGTGGGATATAAGAGGAGACAGTGGAATATAAGAGGAGATAGTGGGATATAAGAGGAGACAGTGGGATATAAGAGGAGACAGTGGGATATAAGAGGAAACAGTGGGATATAAGAGGAAACAGTGGGATATAAGAGAAGACAGTGGGATATAAGAGGAGACAGTGGGATATAAGAGGAGACAGTGGGATATAAGAGGAGACAGTGGGATATAAGAGGGGATAGTAGGATATAAGAGGAGATAGTGGGATATAAGAGGAGACAGTGGGGTATAAGAGAAGATGGTGGGGTATAAGAGGAGATATTGGGATATGAGATAGTGGGATATAAAATGAGACAGTGGGATATAAGAGGAAACAGTGGGATATAAGAATGAGACAGTGGGATATAAGAGGAGACAGTGGGGTATAAGAGAAGACAGTGGGATATGAGAGGAGATAGTGGGATATGAGAGGAGACAGTGGAGTATAAGAGGAGATAGTGAGATATAAGAGGAGATAGTGGGATATAAAATGAGACAGTGGGATACAAGAGAAGACGGTGGGGTATAAGAGGAGATATTGGGATATGAGATAGTGGGATATAAAATGAGACAGTGGGATATAAGAGGAAACAGTGGGATATAAGAATGAGACAGTGGGATATAAGAGAAGACAGTGGGATATAAGAGGAGACAGTGGGATATAAGAGGGGATAGTGGGATATAAGAGGAGACAGTGGGATATAAGAGGAGACAGTGGGATATAAGAGGTGACAGTGGGATATAAGAGGAGACAGTGGGATATAAAAGGTGACAGTGGGATATAAGAGGAGACAGTGGGGTATAAGAGGAGATAGTGGGATATAAGAGAAGACGGTGGGGTATAAGAGGAGATAGTGGGATATGAGATAGTGGGATATAAGAGGAGACAGTGGGATATAAGAGGAGACAGTGGGATATAAGAGAAGATGGTGGGGTATAAGAGGAGATATTGGGATATGAGATAGTGAGATATAAGAGGAGACAGTGAGATATAAGAGGAGATAGTGGGATATAAGAGGAGACAGTGGGGTATAAGAGGAGATAGTGAGATATAAGAGGAGACAGTGGGGTATAAGAGGAGATAGTGAGATATAAGAGGAGACAGTGGGATATAAGAGGCGATAGTGGGGTATAAGAGGAGACAGTGGGATATAAGAGGAGATAGTGAGATATAAGAGGGGACAGTGGGATATAAGAGGAGATAGTGGGGTATAAGAGGAGACAGTGGGATATAAGAGGAGACAGCGGGATATAAGAGGAGACAGTGGGATATAAAATGAGACAGTGGGATATAAGAGGAGATAGTGGGGTATAAGAGGAGACAGTGGGATATAAAATGAGACAGTGGGATATAAGAGGGGTAGTGGGATATAAGAGGAGACAGTGGGATATAAGAGGAAACAGTGGGATATAAGAGGAGACAGTGGGATATAAGAGGAGACAGTGGAATATAAGAGGAGATAGTGGGGTATAAGAGGAGACAGTGGGATATAAAATGAGACAGTGGGATATAAGAGGGGATAGTGGGATATAAGAGGAGACAGTGGGATATAAGAGGAGATAGTGGGGTATAAGAGGAGACAGTGGGATATAAAATGAGACAGTGGGATATAAGAGGAGATAGTGGGATATAAGAGGAGACAGTGGGATATAAGAGGAGACAGTGGGATATAAGAGGAGATAGTGGGATATAAGAGGAGACAGTGGAATATAAGAGGAGATAGTGGGATATAAGAGGAGACAGTGGGATATAAGAGGAGATGGTGGGAAATAAGAGAAGACAGTGGGATACAAGAGGAGACAGTGGGATATAAAATGAGACAGTGGGATATAAGAGGAAACAGTGGGATATAAGAATGAGACAGTGGGATATAAGAGAAGACAGTGGGATATGAGAGGAGACAGTGGGATATAAGAGGAGACAGTGGGATATAAGAGGAGACAGTGGGATATAAGAGGGGATAGTGGGATATAAGAGGAGATAGTGGGATATAAGAGGAAACAGTGGGATATAAGAGGAGATGGTGGGAAATAAGAGAAGAAAGTGGATATGAGAGGAGAGAGTGGGATAAAATAGAAGACAGTGGGATATAAGAGGAGACAGTGGGATATAAGAGGAGACAGTGGGATATAAGAGGAGATAGTGGGATATAAGAGGAAACAGTGGGATATAAGAGGAGATGGTGGGAAATAAGAGAAGACAGTGGATATGAGAGGAGACAGTGGGATATAAGAGGAGACAGTGGGATAAAATAGAAGACAGTGGAATATAAGAGGAGATAGTGGGGTATAAGAGGAAACAGTGGGATATAAGAGGAAACAGTGGGATATAAGAGAAGACAGTGGGATATAAGAGGAGACAGTGGGATATAAGAGGAGACAGTGGGATATAAGAGGAGACAGTGGGATATAAGAGGGGATAGTAGGATATAAGAGGAGATAGTGGGATATAAGAGGAGACAGTGGGGTATAAGAGAAGATGGTGGGGTATAAGAGGAGATATTGGGATATGAGATAGTGGGATATAAAATGAGACAGTGGGATATAAGAGGAAACAGTGGGATATAAGAATGAGACAGTGGGATATAAGAGGAGACAGTGGGGTATAAGAGAAGACAGTGGGATATGAGAGGAGACAGTGGGATATAAGAGGAGATAGTGGGATATAAGAGGAGACAGTGGGGTATAAGAGGAGACAGTGGGGTATAAGAGAAGACAGTGGGGTATAAGAGGAGACAGTGGGATATAAGAGGAGATAGTGGGATATAAGAGGAGACAGTGGGGTATAAGAGGAGACAGTGGGGTATAAGAGAAGACAGTGGGGTATAAGAGGAGACAGTGGGATATAAGAGGAGATAGTGGGATATAAGAGGAGACAGTGGGGTATAAGAGGAGACAGTGGGGTATAAGAGAAGACAGTGGGGTATAAGAGGAGACAGTGGGATATAAGAGGAGATAGTGGGGTATAAGAGGAGACAGTGGGATATAAGAGGAGATATTGGGATATAAGAGGAGATAGTGGGGTATAAGATGAGGCAGTGGGATATAAGTGGAGACAGTGGGATATATGGGATATAAGAGGAGACAGTGGGATATAAGAGGAGAAAGTGGGATATAAGAGGAGACAGTGGGGTATAAGAGGAGACAGTGGGATAGAAGAGGAGACAGTGGGATAGAAGAGGAGACAGTGGGATATAAGAGGAGACAGTGGGATATAAGAGGAGACAGTGGGATATAAGAGGAGACAGTGGGATATATGGGATATAAGAGGAGACAGTGGGATATAAGAGGAGACAGTGGGATATAAGAGGAGACAGTGGGGTATAAGAGGAGACAGTGGGATATAAGAGGAGACAGTGGGATAGAAGAGGAGACAGTGGGATATAAGAGGAGACAGTGGGATATAAGAGGAGACAGTGGGATATAAGTGGATATAGTGGGGTATAAGAGGAGACTTTGGGATATAAGAGGGGATAGTGGGATATAAGAGGGGATAGTGGGATATAAGAGAAGACGGTGGGGTATAAGAGGAGAAAGTGGGATATGAGATAGTGGGATATAAGAGGAGACAGCGGGATATAAGAGGAAACAGTGGGGTATAAGAGGAGACAGTGGGATTTAAGAGGAGACGGTGGGATATAAGAGAAGACAGTGAGATATAAGAGGAGATAGTGGGATATAAGAGGAGACAGTGGGATATAAGAGGAGATAGTGGGATATAAGAGGAGACAGTGGGATATAAGATGAGATAGTGGGATATAAGAGGAGACAGTGGGATATAAGAGGAGATAGTGGGATATAAGAGGAGACAGTGGGATATAAGAGGAGATAGTGGGATATAAGAGGAGACAGTGGGATATAAGAGGAGACAGTGGGATATAAGAGGAGATAGTGGGATATAAGAGGAGACAGTGGAATATAAGAGGAGATAGTGGGATATAAGAGGAGACAGTGGGATATAAGAGGAGACAGTGGGATATAAGAGGAAACAGTGGGATATAAGAGGAAACAGTGGGATATAAGAGAAGACAGTGGGATATAAGAGGAGACAGTGGGATATAAGAGGAGACAGTGGGATATAAGAGGAGACAGTGGGATATAAGAGGGGATAGTAGGATATAAGAGGAGATAGTGGGATATAAGAGGAGACAGTGGGGTATAAGAGAAGATGGTGGGGTATAAGAGGAGATATTGGGATATGAGATAGTGGGATATAAAATGAGACAGTGGGATATAAGAGGAAACAGTGGGATATAAGAATGAGACAGTGGGATATAAGAGGAGACAGTGGGGTATAAGAGAAGACAGTGGGATATGAGAGGAGATAGTGGGATATGAGAGGAGACAGTGGAGTATAAGAGGAGATAGTGAGATATAAGAGGAGATAGTGGGATATAAAATGAGACAGTGGGATACAAGAGAAGACGGTGGGGTATAAGAGGAGATATTGGGATATGAGATAGTGGGATATAAAATGAGACAGTGGGATATAAGAGGAAACAGTGGGATATAAGAATGAGACAGTGGGATATAAGAGAAGACAGTGGGATATAAGAGGAGACAGTGGGATATAAGAGGGGATAGTGGGATATAAGAGGAGACAGTGGGATATAAGAGGAGACAGTGGGATATAAGAGGTGACAGTGGGATATAAGAGGAGACAGTGGGATATAAAAGGTGACAGTGGGATATAAGAGGAGACAGTGGGGTATAAGAGGAGATAGTGGGATATAAGAGAAGACGGTGGGGTATAAGAGGAGATAGTGGGATATGAGATAGTGGGATATAAGAGGAGACAGTGGGATATAAGAGGAGACAGTGGGATATAAGAGAAGATGGTGGGGTATAAGAGGAGATATTGGGATATGAGATAGTGAGATATAAGAGGAGACAGTGAGATATAAGAGGAGATAGTGGGATATAAGAGGAGACAGTGGGGTATAAGAGGAGATAGTGAGATATAAGAGGAGACAGTGGGGTATAAGAGGAGATAGTGAGATATAAGAGGAGACAGTGGGATATAAGAGGCGATAGTGGGGTATAAGAGGAGACAGTGGGATATAAGAGGAGATAGTGAGATATAAGAGGGGACAGTGGGATATAAGAGGAGATAGTGGGGTATAAGAGGAGACAGTGGGATATAAGAGGAGACAGCGGGATATAAGAGGAGACAGTGGGATATAAAATGAGACAGTGGGATATAAGAGGAGATAGTGGGGTATAAGAGGAGACAGTGGGATATAAAATGAGACAGTGGGATATAAGAGGGGTAGTGGGATATAAGAGGAGACAGTGGGATATAAGAGGAAACAGTGGGATATAAGAGGAGACAGTGGGATATAAGAGGAGACAGTGGAATATAAGAGGAGATAGTGGGGTATAAGAGGAGACAGTGGGATATAAAATGAGACAGTGGGATATAAGAGGGGATAGTGGGATATAAGAGGAGACAGTGGGATATAAGAGGAGATAGTGGGGTATAAGAGGAGACAGTGGGATATAAAATGAGACAGTGGGATATAAGAGGAGATAGTGGGATATAAGAGGAGACAGTGGGATATAAGAGGAGACAGTGGGATATAAGAGGAGATAGTGGGATATAAGAGGAGACAGTGGAATATAAGAGGAGATAGTGGGATATAAGAGGAGACAGTGGGATATAAGAGGAGATGGTGGGAAATAAGAGAAGACAGTGGGATACAAGAGGAGACAGTGGGATATAAAATGAGACAGTGGGATATAAGAGGAAACAGTGGGATATAAGAATGAGACAGTGGGATATAAGAGAAGACAGTGGGATATGAGAGGAGACAGTGGGATATAAGAGGAGACAGTGGGATATAAGAGGAGACAGTGGGATATAAGAGGGGATAGTGGGATATAAGAGGAGATAGTGGGATATAAGAGGAAACAGTGGGATATAAGAGGAGATGGTGGGAAATAAGAGAAGAAAGTGGATATGAGAGGAGAGAGTGGGATAAAATAGAAGACAGTGGGATATAAGAGGAGACAGTGGGATATAAGAGGAGACAGTGGGATATAAGAGGAGATAGTGGGATATAAGAGGAAACAGTGGGATATAAGAGGAGATGGTGGGAAATAAGAGAAGACAGTGGATATGAGAGGAGACAGTGGGATATAAGAGGAGACAGTGGGATAAAATAGAAGACAGTGGAATATAAGAGGAGATAGTGGGGTATAAGAGGAAACAGTGGGATATAAGAGGAAACAGTGGGATATAAGAGAAGACAGTGGGATATAAGAGGAGACAGTGGGATATAAGAGGAGACAGTGGGATATAAGAGGAGACAGTGGGATATAAGAGGGGATAGTAGGATATAAGAGGAGATAGTGGGATATAAGAGGAGACAGTGGGGTATAAGAGAAGATGGTGGGGTATAAGAGGAGATATTGGGATATGAGATAGTGGGATATAAAATGAGACAGTGGGATATAAGAGGAAACAGTGGGATATAAGAATGAGACAGTGGGATATAAGAGGAGACAGTGGGGTATAAGAGAAGACAGTGGGATATGAGAGGAGACAGTGGGATATAAGAGGAGATAGTGGGATATAAGAGGAGACAGTGGGGTATAAGAGGAGACAGTGGGGTATAAGAGAAGACAGTGGGGTATAAGAGGAGACAGTGGGATATAAGAGGAGATAGTGGGATATAAGAGGAGACAGTGGGGTATAAGAGGAGACAGTGGGGTATAAGAGAAGACAGTGGGGTATAAGAGGAGACAGTGGGATATAAGAGGAGATAGTGGGATATAAGAGGAGACAGTGGGGTATAAGAGGAGACAGTGGGGTATAAGAGAAGACAGTGGGGTATAAGAGGAGACAGTGGGATATAAGAGGAGATAGTGGGGTATAAGAGGAGACAGTGGGATATAAGAGGAGATATTGGGATATAAGAGGAGATAGTGGGGTATAAGATGAGGCAGTGGGATATAAGTGGAGACAGTGGGATATATGGGATATAAGAGGAGACAGTGGGATATAAGAGGAGAAAGTGGGATATAAGAGGAGACAGTGGGGTATAAGAGGAGACAGTGGGATAGAAGAGGAGACAGTGGGATAGAAGAGGAGACAGTGGGATATAAGAGGAGACAGTGGGATATAAGAGGAGACAGTGGGATATAAGAGGAGACAGTGGGATATATGGGATATAAGAGGAGACAGTGGGATATAAGAGGAGACAGTGGGATATAAGAGGAGACAGTGGGGTATAAGAGGAGACAGTGGGATATAAGAGGAGACAGTGGGATAGAAGAGGAGACAGTGGGATATAAGAGGAGACAGTGGGATATAAGAGGAGACAGTGGGATATAAGTGGATATAGTGGGGTATAAGAGGAGACTTTGGGATATAAGAGGGGATAGTGGGATATAAGAGGGGATAGTGGGATATAAGAGAAGACGGTGGGGTATAAGAGGAGAAAGTGGGATATGAGATAGTGGGATATAAGAGGAGACAGCGGGATATAAGAGGAAACAGTGGGGTATAAGAGGAGACAGTGGGATTTAAGAGGAGACGGTGGGATATAAGAGAAGACAGTGAGATATAAGAGGAGATAGTGGGATATAAGAGGAGACAGTGGGATATAAGAGGAGATAGTGGGATATAAGAGGAGACAGTGGGATATAAGATGAGATAGTGGGATATAAGAGGAGACAGTGGGATATAAGAGGAGATAGTGGGATATAAGAGGAGACAGTGGGATATAAGAGGAGATAGTGGGATATAAGAGGAGACAGTGGGATATAAGAGGAGACAGTGGGATATAAGAGGAGATAGTGGGATATAAGAGGAGACAGTGGAATATAAGAGGAGATAGTGGGATATAAGAGGAGACAGTGGGATATAAGAGGAGACAGTGGGATATAAGAGGAAACAGTGGGATATAAGAGGAAACAGTGGGATATAAGAGAAGACAGTGGGATATAAGAGGAGACAGTGGGATATAAGAGGAGACAGTGGGATATAAGAGGAGACAGTGGGATATAAGAGGGGATAGTAGGATATAAGAGGAGATAGTGGGATATAAGAGGAGACAGTGGGGTATAAGAGAAGATGGTGGGGTATAAGAGGAGATATTGGGATATGAGATAGTGGGATATAAAATGAGACAGTGGGATATAAGAGGAAACAGTGGGATATAAGAATGAGACAGTGGGATATAAGAGGAGACAGTGGGGTATAAGAGAAGACAGTGGGATATGAGAGGAGATAGTGGGATATGAGAGGAGACAGTGGAGTATAAGAGGAGATAGTGAGATATAAGAGGAGATAGTGGGATATAAAATGAGACAGTGGGATACAAGAGAAGACGGTGGGGTATAAGAGGAGATATTGGGATATGAGATAGTGGGATATAAAATGAGACAGTGGGATATAAGAGGAAACAGTGGGATATAAGAATGAGACAGTGGGATATAAGAGAAGACAGTGGGATATAAGAGGAGACAGTGGGATATAAGAGGGGATAGTGGGATATAAGAGGAGACAGTGGGATATAAGAGGAGACAGTGGGATATAAGAGGTGACAGTGGGATATAAGAGGAGACAGTGGGATATAAAAGGTGACAGTGGGATATAAGAGGAGACAGTGGGGTATAAGAGGAGATAGTGGGATATAAGAGAAGACGGTGGGGTATAAGAGGAGATAGTGGGATATGAGATAGTGGGATATAAGAGGAGACAGTGGGATATAAGAGGAGACAGTGGGATATAAGAGAAGATGGTGGGGTATAAGAGGAGATATTGGGATATGAGATAGTGAGATATAAGAGGAGACAGTGAGATATAAGAGGAGATAGTGGGATATAAGAGGAGACAGTGGGGTATAAGAGGAGATAGTGAGATATAAGAGGAGACAGTGGGGTATAAGAGGAGATAGTGAGATATAAGAGGAGACAGTGGGATATAAGAGGCGATAGTGGGGTATAAGAGGAGACAGTGGGATATAAGAGGAGATAGTGAGATATAAGAGGGGACAGTGGGATATAAGAGGAGATAGTGGGGTATAAGAGGAGACAGTGGGATATAAGAGGAGACAGCGGGATATAAGAGGAGACAGTGGGATATAAAATGAGACAGTGGGATATAAGAGGAGATAGTGGGGTATAAGAGGAGACAGTGGGATATAAAATGAGACAGTGGGATATAAGAGGGGTAGTGGGATATAAGAGGAGACAGTGGGATATAAGAGGAAACAGTGGGATATAAGAGGAGACAGTGGGATATAAGAGGAGACAGTGGAATATAAGAGGAGATAGTGGGGTATAAGAGGAGACAGTGGGATATAAAATGAGACAGTGGGATATAAGAGGGGATAGTGGGATATAAGAGGAGACAGTGGGATATAAGAGGAGATAGTGGGGTATAAGAGGAGACAGTGGGATATAAAATGAGACAGTGGGATATAAGAGGAGATAGTGGGATATAAGAGGAGACAGTGGGATATAAGAGGAGACAGTGGGATATAAGAGGAGATAGTGGGATATAAGAGGAGACAGTGGAATATAAGAGGAGATAGTGGGATATAAGAGGAGACAGTGGGATATAAGAGGAGATGGTGGGAAATAAGAGAAGACAGTGGGATACAAGAGGAGACAGTGGGATATAAAATGAGACAGTGGGATATAAGAGGAAACAGTGGGATATAAGAATGAGACAGTGGGATATAAGAGAAGACAGTGGGATATGAGAGGAGACAGTGGGATATAAGAGGAGACAGTGGGATATAAGAGGAGACAGTGGGATATAAGAGGGGATAGTGGGATATAAGAGGAGATAGTGGGATATAAGAGGAAACAGTGGGATATAAGAGGAGATGGTGGGAAATAAGAGAAGAAAGTGGATATGAGAGGAGAGAGTGGGATAAAATAGAAGACAGTGGGATATAAGAGGAGACAGTGGGATATAAGAGGAGACAGTGGGATATAAGAGGAGATAGTGGGATATAAGAGGAAACAGTGGGATATAAGAGGAGATGGTGGGAAATAAGAGAAGACAGTGGATATGAGAGGAGACAGTGGGATATAAGAGGAGACAGTGGGATAAAATAGAAGACAGTGGAATATAAGAGGAGATAGTGGGGTATAAGAGGAAACAGTGGGATATAAGAGGAAACAGTGGGATATAAGAGAAGACAGTGGGATATAAGAGGAGACAGTGGGATATAAGAGGAGACAGTGGGATATAAGAGGAGACAGTGGGATATAAGAGGGGATAGTAGGATATAAGAGGAGATAGTGGGATATAAGAGGAGACAGTGGGGTATAAGAGAAGATGGTGGGGTATAAGAGGAGATATTGGGATATGAGATAGTGGGATATAAAATGAGACAGTGGGATATAAGAGGAAACAGTGGGATATAAGAATGAGACAGTGGGATATAAGAGGAGACAGTGGGGTATAAGAGAAGACAGTGGGATATGAGAGGAGACAGTGGGATATAAGAGGAGACAGTGGGATATAAGAGGGGATAGTGGGATATAAGAGGAGACAGTGGGATATAAGAGGAGACAGTGGGATATAAGAGGTGACAGTGGGATATAAGAGGAGACAGTGGGATATAAAAGGTGACAGTGGGATATAAGAGGAGACAGTGGGGTATAAGAGGAGATAGTGGGATATAAGAGAAGACGGTGGGGTATAAGAGGAGATAGTGGGATATGAGATAGTGGGATATAAGAGGAGACAGTGGGATATAAGAGGAGACAGTGGGATATAAGAGAAGATGGTGGGGTATAAGAGGAGATATTGGGATATGAGATAGTGGGATATAAAATGAGACAGTGGGATATAAGAGGAGATAGTGAGATATAAGAGGAGACAGTGGGGTATAAGAGGAGATAGTGAGATATAAGAGGAGACAGTGGGATATAAGAGGAGATAGTGGGGTATAAGAGGAGACAGTGGGATATAAGAGGAGATAGTGAGATATAAGAGGAGACAGTGGGATATAAGAGGAGATAGTGGGGTATAAGAGGAGACAGTGGGATATAAAATGAGACAGTGGGATATAAGAGGGGTAGTGGGATATAAGAGGAGACAGTGGGATATAAGAGGAAACAGTGGGATATAAGAGGAGACAGTGGGATATAAGAGGAGACAGTGGGATATAAGAGGAGATAGTGGGGTATAAGAGGAGACAGTGGGATATAAAATGAGACAGTGGGATATAAGAGGGGATAGTGGGATATAAGAGGAGACAGTGGGATATAAGAGGAGATAGTGGGGTATAAGAGGAGACAGTGGGATATAAAATGAGACAGTGGGATATAAGAGGAGACAGTGGGATATAAAATGAGACAGTGGGATATAAGAGGAAACAGTGGGGTATAAGAGAAGACAGTGGGATATAAGAGGAGATAGTGGGATATAAGAGGAGACAGTGGGATATAAGAGGGGATAGTGGGGTATAAGAGGAGACAGTGGGATATAAGAGGAGACAGTGGGATATAAGAGGAGATATTGGGATATGAGAGTGGGATATAAGAGGAGACAGTGGGATATAAGTGGAGACAGTGGGATATATGGGATATAAGAGGAGACAGTGGGATATATGGGATATAAGAGGAGACAGTGGGATATAAGAGGAGACAGTGGGATATAAGTGGAGACAGTGGGATATAAGAGGAAACAGTGGGATATATGGGATATAAGAGGGGATAGTGGGATATAAGAGGGGATAGTGGGATATAAGAGGAGACAGTGGGATATAAGAGGAGACAGTGGGATATAAGAGGAGATAGTGGGATATAAGAGGAGACAGTGGGGTATAAGAGGAGACAGTGGGGTATAAGAGAAGACAGTGGGGTATAAGAGGAGACAGTGGGATATAAGAGGAGATAGTGGGGTATAAGAGGAGACAGTGGGATATAAGAGGAGATATTGGGATATAAGAGGAGATAGTGGGGTATAAGATGAGGCAGTGGGATATAAGTGGAGACAGTGGGATATATGGGATATAAGAGGAGACAGTGGGATATAAGAGGAGAAAGTGGGATATAAGAGGAGACAGTGGGGTATAAGAGGAGACAGTGGGATAGAAGAGGAGACAGTGGGATAGAAGAGGAGACAGTGGGATATAAGAGGAGACAGTGGGATATAAGAGGAGACAGTGGGATATAAGAGGAGACAGTGGGATATATGGGATATAAGAGGAGACAGTGGGATATAAGAGGAGACAGTGGGATATAAGAGGAGACAGTGGGGTATAAGAGGAGACAGTGGGATATAAGAGGAGACAGTGGGATAGAAGAGGAGACAGTGGGATATAAGAGGAGACAGTGGGATATAAGAGGAGACAGTGGGATATAAGTGGATATAGTGGGGTATAAGAGGAGACTTTGGGATATAAGAGGGGATAGTGGGATATAAGAGGGGATAGTGGGATATAAGAGAAGACGGTGGGGTATAAGAGGAGAAAGTGGGATATGAGATAGTGGGATATAAGAGGAGACAGCGGGATATAAGAGGAAACAGTGGGGTATAAGAGGAGACAGTGGGATTTAAGAGGAGACGGTGGGATATAAGAGAAGACAGTGAGATATAAGAGGAGATAGTGGGATATAAGAGGAGACAGTGGGATATAAGAGGAGATAGTGGGATATAAGAGGAGACAGTGGGATATAAGATGAGATAGTGGGATATAAGAGGAGACAGTGGGATATAAGAGGAGATAGTGGGATATAAGAGGAGACAGTGGGATATAAGAGGAGATAGTGGGATATAAGAGGAGACAGTGGGATATAAGAGGAGACAGTGGGATATAAGAGGAGATAGTGGGATATAAGAGGAGACAGTGGAATATAAGAGGAGATAGTGGGATATAAGAGGAGACAGTGGGATATAAGAGGAGACAGTGGGATATAAGAGGAAACAGTGGGATATAAGAGGAAACAGTGGGATATAAGAGAAGACAGTGGGATATAAGAGGAGACAGTGGGATATAAGAGGAGACAGTGGGATATAAGAGGAGACAGTGGGATATAAGAGGGGATAGTAGGATATAAGAGGAGATAGTGGGATATAAGAGGAGACAGTGGGGTATAAGAGAAGATGGTGGGGTATAAGAGGAGATATTGGGATATGAGATAGTGGGATATAAAATGAGACAGTGGGATATAAGAGGAAACAGTGGGATATAAGAATGAGACAGTGGGATATAAGAGGAGACAGTGGGGTATAAGAGAAGACAGTGGGATATGAGAGGAGATAGTGGGATATGAGAGGAGACAGTGGAGTATAAGAGGAGATAGTGAGATATAAGAGGAGATAGTGGGATATAAAATGAGACAGTGGGATACAAGAGAAGACGGTGGGGTATAAGAGGAGATATTGGGATATGAGATAGTGGGATATAAAATGAGACAGTGGGATATAAGAGGAAACAGTGGGATATAAGAATGAGACAGTGGGATATAAGAGAAGACAGTGGGATATGAGAGGAGACAGTGGGATATAAGAGGAGACAGTGGGATATAAGAGGAGACAGTGGGATATAAGAGGGGATAGTGGGATATAAGAGGAGACAGTGGGATATAAGAGGAGACAGTGGGATATAAGAGGTGACAGTGGGATATAAGAGGAGACAGTGGGATATAAAAGGTGACAGTGGGATATAAGAGGAGACAGTGGGGTATAAGAGGAGATAGTGGGATATAAGAGAAGACGGTGGGGTATAAGAGGAGATAGTGGGATATGAGATAGTGGGATATAAGAGGAGACAGTGGGATATAAGAGGAGACAGTGGGATATAAGAGAAGATGGTGGGGTATAAGAGGAGATATTGGGATATGAGATAGTGAGATATAAGAGGAGACAGTGAGATATAAGAGGAGATAGTGGGATATAAGAGGAGACAGTGGGGTATAAGAGGAGATAGTGAGATATAAGAGGAGACAGTGGGGTATAAGAGGAGATAGTGAGATATAAGAGGAGACAGTGGGATATAAGAGGCGATAGTGGGGTATAAGAGGAGACAGTGGGATATAAGAGGAGATAGTGAGATATAAGAGGGGACAGTGGGATATAAGAGGAGATAGTGGGGTATAAGAGGAGACAGTGGGATATAAGAGGAGACAGCGGGATATAAGAGGAGACAGTGGGATATAAAATGAGACAGTGGGATATAAGAGGAGATAGTGGGGTATAAGAGGAGACAGTGGGATATAAAATGAGACAGTGGGATATAAGAGGGGTAGTGGGATATAAGAGGAGACAGTGGGATATAAGAGGAAACAGTGGGATATAAGAGGAGACAGTGGGATATAAGAGGAGACAGTGGAATATAAGAGGAGATAGTGGGGTATAAGAGGAGACAGTGGGATATAAAATGAGACAGTGGGATATAAGAGGGGATAGTGGGATATAAGAGGAGACAGTGGGATATAAGAGGAGATAGTGGGGTATAAGAGGAGACAGTGGGATATAAAATGAGACAGTGGGATATAAGAGGAGACAGTGGGATATAAAATGAGACAGTGGGATATAAGAGGAAACAGTGGGGTATAAGAGAAGACAGTGGGATATAAGAGGAGATAGTGGGATATAAGAGGAGACAGTGGGATATAAGAGGGGATAGTGGGGTATAAGAGGAGACAGTGGGATATAAGAGGAGATATTGGGATATGAGAGTGGGATATAAGAGGAGACAGTGGGATATAAGTGGAGACAGTGGGATATATGGGATATAAGAGGAGACAGTGGGATATATGGGATATAAGAGGAGACAGTGGGATATAAGAGGAGACAGTGGGATATAAGTGGAGACAGTGGGATATAAGAGGAAACAGTGGGATATATGGGATATAAGAGTGGATAGTGGGATATAAGAGGGGATAGTGGGATATAAGAGGAGACAGTGGGATATAAGAGGAGATAGTGGGATATAAGAGGAGACAGTGGGGTATAAGAGGAGACAGTGGGGTATAAGAGAAGACAGTGGTGTATAAGAGGAGACAGTGGGATATAAGAGGAGATAGTGGGGTATAAGAGGAGACAGTGAGATATAAGAGGAGATATTGGGATATAAGAGGAGATAGTGGGGTATAAGATGAGGCAGTGGGATATAAGAGGAGACAGTGGGATATATGGGATATAAGAGGAGACAGTGGGATATAAGAGGAGACAGTGGGATATAAGAGGAGACAGTGGGGTATAAGAGGAGACAGTGGGATATAAGAGGAGACAGTGGGATAGAAGAGGAGACAGTGGGATATATGGGATATAAGAGGAGACAGTGGGATATAAGAGGAGACAGTGGGATAGAA
>CAMRHE010001059.1:0-240178 GCA_947044405.1 Leptodactylus fallax | reverse complement strand
ACTATATACTATATATACTGATATACACTGACTATATACTATATATACTATATATACTGATATATACTGACTATATACTATATATACTGAAATATGTATGACTATATACTATATATATGATATACACTGACATATACACTATATATACTGATATATACATTATATACTATATATACTGATATATATATATACTGATATATACTATATATACTGATATATATTATATATACTGATATATATATATATATATTATATATAAATAGATATATACACCGACTAATTATATATACTGTTATACTATATATACTATATACTGACTATATACTATATATACTGATATACACTGACTATATACTATATATACTGATATACACCGATATATATATTATATATACTATATACACTGACTATATACTATATATAATGATATACACCGAATATATACTATATATATATACTGATATACACTGACTATATACTATATATACTGATATACACTATACTATATACTATATATACTGATATACACTGATATATACTATATATACTGATATATACTGATATATACTATATACACTGACTATATACTATATATACTGATATACACTGACTATATACTATATATACTGATATACACTGACTATATATATATATATATATACACTGACTATATACTATATATACTGATATACACTGATATATACTATATATACTGACTATATACTATATATACTATATATACTATATACACTGATATATACTATATATACTGACTATATACTATATATACTATATATACTGACTATATACTATATATACTGATATATATATATACTGATATATACTGATATATACTATATATACTGATATATACTATATATACTATATATACTGATATATACTATATATACTGATATACTATATATATACTATATATACTATATACACAAGCTACCAGGACTCCTGTATACACAGTACGACTCAGGACTATACACTATATACACAAGCCACAGGACTCCTGTATGCAAAGTGACTCAGGACTATATACTATATACACAAGCTACAGGACTCCTGTATACCAGAGTGACTCAGGACTATACACTATATACACAAGCTATAGGACTCCTGTATACCGAGTGACTCAGGACTATATACTATATACACAAGCTATAGGACTCCTGGCCAGCACGAGTGACTCCAGGACTATATACTATATACACAAGCTACAGGACTCCTGTATACACAGTGACTCAGGGCTATATACTATATACACCAAGCTATGGGGGACTCTATTATGCACAGTGACTCAGGACTATACTATATACAAGCTACCAGGACTCCTGTACACAGTGACTCAGGACTATACACTATATACACAAGCACTATATATATAATGATATACACAGTGACTCAGGGGCTATATACTATATACACACATTACAGGACTCCTGTATACATACTATATATACTATATACATACTATATACATACAAGCCACACTGACTATATACTATACATACTGACTATATACTATATATACAAGCTACACTGACTCTATATATACTGATACACTGACTATATACTATACATACTGACTATATACTATATATACTGATATACATACTGACTATATACTATATATACTGACTATATACTATATATATACTATATATACATACTGACTATATACTATATATACTGTATACACTGACTATATACTATACATACTGACTATATACTATATATACTATATACACTGACTATATACTATATATACTGTATACACTGACTATATACTATACATACTGACTATATACTATATATACTATATACACTGACTATATACTTATACATACTGTATACAATAATTATATACTATATATACTGTATACACTGACTATATACTTTATACATACTGACTATACACTATTACCGGAAAGGACCCCGTTCTCTCTCTCCAGCATGTAAGTCTAGGAGAAATGGACAAGGAATAGTCACACTTTATGCTGAGAAATATTTTTCCATTTTTTTTGTTGATTTAAAAACAATTGTTGGAATAATAAAGATAAAATGCGTCTTATTATGTAATGTCGTCTGTGTATTGTGAGAGTTACGCTCGGTTCACACCTGCATTTCAGGGATCCACTTGGGAGCCCCCGAACGGAAACCTAATCTGCTTAAAAAAGCGGTTACTCCAGAAAACCGCAGACCCCATAGACTATAATGGGATCTGCTGCGGTTCTGCCCAGTTTAAGCCCGAAAAGGGTGGAAAAATACGGAGAGAAAAGCTGCCTGCAGGAGCGGGCGCAGGTGTGAACCGAGCTCATAAACATTACTGAAGCTGGAGCCAAGTTATTATAAAGGTCCTTACAGAGAGTGGGATTTAGCCAGGTCACTGGAGGCAGCGAATACTATAAGAGTTCAAGACTGACCAATAGGGGGCAGAAATGGTTCCTACAATGATGGGAAATAGACGGCTCACATAGAGTTGGCTGTGTATATATATATATATATATATATATTATATACTGTAACTGGTGAGGACCTGCTCCTTCTGAGGATGGGATATAGACAGGTCACTGTGAGCTGGCTAAATACTACTGCAGTCTAGGACTCCGACCACTAGGTCAGTGCATCACTAAAGTGTACAGACCAGAGTGTTGAATTTGGACCAGAAGAGATAACATAGGTAGGTAACAACAACCCACTAAAAAGAAAACCTCGCTATCATCTACAGAAATGCTTCTCACTATAATCACTGTTGTTCTTCCCATACTTGTAAAAACCACTTTTCCACCCCAAACCAGCCATGTCACTAAGAATATCTTTATCTCTCCATCTATCCTACCCCACCATCTCACCTTCTCTGCACAGCTACTCACACACCTACAAGCTTTCTGCCCCAGACACACACAACCTCCCCACACTCTCTCCTCCTTACACCTGCTATCCCTCTCCCTGCTACTCCTCACTTCTGGCGACATCTCCTAATCCTGGACCGCCCCAGCACTTCCCTGCTGTCAGATCTTTCCGCACAACCGGCATCAGCGCACGGAACCCCCTAAATCTTACCCCTATCTTACCCGCTCCTGCCCTCCCCGGTGCACTATGCAGTGCTTGCTCTGTACGCAACAAACTTGACTACATCCACGACCTCTTCATTTCTCATAAATTATCATTTCTTGGTATCACAGAAACGTGGATAACACCCTCAGACACCGCCTCCGCTGCTGCCCTCTCCTATGGAGGTCTGCAATTCTCACACACTCCCCGCCCCAATAATAAACCTGGTGGAGGCGTAGGCGTACTCCTGTCTGACAATTGGTCCTTCATCCCAATCCAACCGCTGCCTGCTCTCACCCTCCCCTCCTTTGAAGTGCACTCTGTTCGCATTTACTCGCCCTCCAACCTGGCCGTCATATATAAACCGCCAGGACCTACTGCTGCCTTTATCGACCACTTCACCACCTGGCTAATGCACTTCCTATCCACAGACACCCCCACCATCATCATGGGTGACTTCAACATCCCCATTAACACATCACCCCTCTGCTTCCAGTCTCCTGTCCCTCACTGCCTCCTTTTGTCTCTCTCAATGGTCCTCCTCTCCCACTCTCACACCAGCTCCCTGCCACACCCTCTTTCTGTGGGTGTCCCCAAGCCTCCGTCCTAGGACCCCTCCCGTTCTCCATCTACACCCTTGGCCAACTCATAGAATCCCATGGGTTCCATTACCATTGCTATGCTGACGACACCCAAATATATCTCTCTGGACCAGACATTACCTCCCGGTTGTCCAGTCCCAGAATGTCTAGCAGCCGTAGCCTCCTTTCTCTCTCTCCACCTTCTCCAAACTCAACATGGAGAAAATGGAGTTCATAATCTTCACCCTCTCACATGGTCCCCCTTCCCTGACCCATTTATCAAAAGAGTTAATGGAACCACTCTCTCACCCCCTCTCCGCTGTCTTGGGATAACCAGACTCTGACCTTCCCTCCAACCGCACATCCAAACCCTCAACACCTCCTGCCGCCTCCAACTCAAGAACATCCACCGAATCCGCTCCTTCCTCACCCCTGAAACTACAAAGATGCTAGTCCACGCCCTCATAATCTCCCGCCTAGACTACTGCCCAACACCTTCTCCATGGCCTCCCAGCTAACACTCTCGCCCCCTCCAGTCCACCTTATACTGTGCTGCTCGCTTAATACACCTCCCCCCCGTTCTTCATCGGCCGCCCCCTCTGCCAATCCTTCACTGGCTACCCATCGCCCAGCGAATAGAGAGTTCAAACTACTAACGCTGACATACAAAGCCATCCACAGCCTGTCCCCTCCATATATCTCCGACCTAATCTCCTGCTACCTGCCCGCACGTAACCTCCGATCCTCCAAAGACCTCCTACTCCGCTCTGCTCTTATCTGCTCTTCACACAATCATCTCCAAGACTTCTCCCGGGCATCCCCCATACTCTGGAACTCACCAAGACACATAAGACTGAGCCCCACAGTCACAAGCTTCAAGAGGCCCTGAAGAAACCCTACTTCAGGAAGGCCTACAACCCCCAATAACACTACTATCACCGCCATCTGTACAGCCTCCAATAACACTACTGTCACCACACCACCATCTGTACAACCCCCAGCACCACCTACTGGCTCCTGCCCGCCATCTGTACAGCTCAATAACACTGCTGTCACCACACCGCCATCTGTACAACCTCCAATAACACTACTGTCACCACACATACATCTGTACAACCTCAATAACACTACTGTCACCACCACCACCATCTGTACAACCTAATAACACTACTGTCACCACACTGCCATCTGTACAACCTCCAATAACACTACTGTCACCACCGCCATCTGTACAACCCCAATAACACTACTGTCACCACACCATCATCTATGCAACCTCCAATAACACTACATGCTACACCACCATCTGTACAACCTCAATAACACTACTGTCACCACCACCGCCATCTGTACAGCCCCCAATAACACTACTGTCACACATCGCCACCTGTACAGCCTCCAATAACACTACACAACTCACCCACCACCATCTGTACAACCTCCAATAACACTACTGTCTACACATACATCTGTACAGCCTCAATAACATTACTATACCAAACCGAGCATCATACAACCTCCAATAACACTAATATACAAGCACCATGGAATTACTATAATAATATACAGGCACCATGGAATTACTATACTAATATACAGAGCACCATGGAATTACTATACTAATATACAGAGCACCATGGAATTACTATACTAATATACAGAGCACCATGGAATTACTATAATAATATACAGAGCACCATGGAATTACTATACTAATATACAGAGCACCATGGAATTACTATACTAATATACAGACACCATGGAATTACTATACTAATATACAGAGCACCATGGAATTACTATACTAATATACAGAGCACCATGGAATTACTATACTAATATACAGCGCACCATGGAATTACTATACTAATATACAGAGCACCATGGAATTACTATACTAATATACAGAGCACCATGGAATTACTATACTAATATACAGAGCACCATGGAATTACTATACTAATATACAGAGCACCATGGAATTACTATAATAATATACAGAGCACCATGGAATTTACTATAATAATATACAGGCACCATGGAATTACTATACTAATATACAGAGCACCATGGAATTACTATACTAATATACAGAGCACCATGGAATTACTATACTAATATACAGAGCACCATGGAATTACTATACTAATATACAGAGCACCACGCGAATTACTATACTAATATACAGAGCACCATGGAATTACTATACTAATATACAGAGCACCATGGAATTACTATACTAATATACAGAGCCACCATGGAATTACTATACTAATATACAGAGCACCATGGAATTACTATACTAATATACAGAGCACCACTGGAATTACTATACTAATATACAGCGACCATGGAATTACTATACTAATATACAGAGCACCATGGAATTACTATACTAATATACAGAGCACCATGGAATTACTATACTAATATACAGAGCACCATGGAGTTACTATACTAATATACAGAGCACCATGGAATTACTATACTAATATACACAGCACCATGGAATTACTATACTAATATACAGAGCACACCATGGAGGAATTACTATACCTAATACTACAGAGCACCACGGAATTACTATACTAATATACAGAGCACCACTGGAATTACTACACCATATATACAGCACCCTGGAATTACTATACTACTATCACCACGAGCCACCATCTGAATTACAGACCCCCAATAACACTACTGTCACCACCACATGACTGTACAGCATCCAATAACTACTAATATACACAGCACCATGGATACTACACCAATAACATACAGCAGCACCATGGAATTACTATACTAATATACAGAGCACCATGGAATTACTATACTAATATACAGAGCACCATGGAATTACTATACTAATATACAGAGCACCATGGAATTACTATACTAATATACAGAGCACCATGGAATTACTATACTAATATACAGAGCACCATGGAATTACTATACTAATATACAGAGCACCATGGAATTACTATACTAATATACAGAGCACCATGGAATTACTATACTAATATACAGAGCACCATGGAATTACTATACTAATATACAGAGCACCATGGAATTACTATACTAATATACAGAGCACCATGGAATTACTATACTAATATACAGAGCACCATGGAATTACTATACTAATATACAGAGCACCATGGAATTACTATACTAATATACAGCACCATGGAATTACTATACTAATATACAGAGCACCATGGAATTACTATACTAATATACAGAGCACCATGGAATTACTATACTAATATACAGAGCACCATGGAATTACTATACTAATATACAGAGCACCATGGAATTACTATACTAATATACAGAGCACCATGGAATTACTATACTAATATACAGCACCATGGAATTACTATACTAATATACAGAGCACCATGGAATTACTATACTAATATACAGAGCACCATGGAATTACTATACTAATATACAGAGCACCATGGAATTACTATACTAATATACAGAGCACCATGGAATTACTATACTAATATACAGAGCACCATGGAATTACTATACTAATATACAGAGCACCATGGAATTACTATACTAATATACAGAGCACCATGGAATTACTATACTAATATACAGCACCATGGAATTACTATACTAATATACAGAGCACCATGGAATTACTATACTAATATACAGAGCACCATGGAATTACTATACTAATATACAGAGCACCATGGAATTACTATACTAATATACAGAGCACCATGGAATTACTATACTAATATACAGGCACCACCACCCTGGAATTACTATACTAATATACAGAGCACCATGGAATTACTATACTAATATACAGAGCACCATGGAATTACTATACTAATATACAGAGCACCATGGAATTACTATACTAATATACAGAGCACCATGGAATTACTATACTAATATACAGAGCACCATGGAATTACTATACTAATATACAGAGCACCATGGAATTACTATACTAATATACAGAGCACCATGGAATTACTATACTAATATACAGAGCACCATGGAATTACTATACTAATATACAGAGCACCATGGAATTACTATACTAATATACAGAGCACCATGGAATTACTATACTAATATACAGAGCACCATGGAATTACTATACTAATTAAAGCAATATACAGAATATACAGCACCATGGAATTACTATACTAATATACAGAGCACCATGGAATTACTATACTAATATACAGAGCACCATGGAATTACTATACTAATATACAGAGCACCATGGAATTACTATACTAATATACAGAGCACCATGGAATTACTATACTAATATACAGAGCACCATGGAATTACTATACTAATATACAGAGCACCATGGAATTACTATACTAATATACAGAGCACCATGGAATTACTATACTAATATACAGAGCACCATGGAATTACTATACTAATATACAGAGCACCATGGAATTACTATACTAATATACAGAGCACCATGGAATTACTATACTAATATACAGAGCACCATGGAATTACTATACTAATATAC
The DNA here is from genome assembly GCA_947044405.1 of Leptodactylus fallax. Taxonomy (NCBI): domain Eukaryota; kingdom Metazoa; phylum Chordata; class Amphibia; order Anura; family Leptodactylidae; genus Leptodactylus; species Leptodactylus fallax. The sequence continues at coordinate 232,003 of CAMRHE010001059.1, read as the reverse complement.
AGAGCACCATGGAATTACTATACTAATATACAGAGCACCATGGAATTACTATACTAATATACAGAGCACCATGGAATTACTATACTAATATACAGAGCACCATGGAATTACTATACTAATATACAGAGCACCATGGAATTACTATACTAATATACAGAGCACCATGGAATTACTATACTAATATACAGAGCACCATGGAATTACTATACTAATATACAGAGCACCATGGAATTACTATACTAATATACAGAGCACCATGGAATTACTATACTAATATACAGAGCACCATGGAATTACTATACTAATATACAGAGCACCATGGAATTACTATACTAATATACAGAGCACCATGGAATTACTATACTAATATACAGAGCACCATGGAATTACTATACTAATATACAGAGCACCATGGAATTACTATACTAATATACAGAGCACCATGGAATTACTATACTAATATACAAAACACCATGGGATTACTATACTAATATACAGAGCACCATGGAATTACTATACTAATATACAGAGCACCATGGAATTACTATACTAATATACAGAGCACCATGGAATTACTATACTAATATACAGAGCACCATGGAATTACTATACTAATATACAGAGCACCATGGAATTACTATACTAATATACAGAGCACCATGGAATTACTATACTAATATACAGAGCACCATGGAATTACTATACTAATATACAGAGCACCATGGAATTACTATACTAATATACAGAGCACCATGGAATTACTATACTAATATACAGAGCACCATGGAATTACTATACTAATATACAGAGCACCATGGAATTACTATACTAATATACAGAGCACCATGGAATTACTATACTAATATACAGAGCACCATGGAATTACTATACTAATATACAGAGCACCATGGAATTACTATACTAATATACAGAGCACCATGGAATTACTATACTAATATACAGAGCACCATGGAATTACTATACTAATATACAGAGCACCATGGAATTACTATACTAATATACAGAGCACCATGGAATTACTATACTAATATACAGAGCACCATGGGATTACTATACTAATATACAGAGCACCATGGAATTACTATAACTAATATACAGAGCACCATGGAATTACTATACTAATATACAGAGCACCATGGAATTACTATACTAATATACAGAGCACCATGGAATTACTATACTAATATACAGAGCACCATGGAATTACTATACTAATATACAGAGCACCATGGAATTACTATACTAATATACAGAGCACCATGGAATTACTATACTAATATACAGAGCACCATGGAATTACTATACTAATATACAGAGCACCATGGAATTACTATACTAATATACAGAGCACCATGGAATTACTATACTAATATACAGAGCACCATGGAATTACTATACTAATATACAGAGCACCATGGAATTACTATACTAATATACAGAGCACCATGGAATTACTATACTAATATACAGAGCACCATGGAATTACTATACTAATATACAGGGCACCATGGAATTACTATACTAATATACAGAGCACCATGGAATTACTATACTAATATACAGAGCACCATGGAATTACTATACTAATATACAGAGCACCATGGAATTACTATACTAATATACAGAGCACCATGGAATTACTATACTAATATACAGAGCACCATGGAATTACTATACTAATATACAGAGCACCATGGAATTACTATACTAATATACAGAGCACCATGGAATTACACTATACTAATATACAGGGCACCATGGAATTACTATACTAATATACAGAGCACCATGGAATTACTATACTAATATACAGAGCACCATGGAATTACTATACTAATATACAGAGCACCATGGAATTACTATACTAATATACAGAGCACCATGGAATTACTATACTAATATACAGAGCACCATGGAATTACTATACTAATATACAGAGCACCATGGAATTACTATACTAATATACAGAGCACCATGGAATTACTATACTAATATACAGAGCACCATGGAATTACTATACTAATATACAGAGCACCATGGAATTACTATACTAATATACAGAGCACCATGGAATTACTATACTAATATACAGAGCACCATGGAATTACTATACTAATATACAGAGCACCATGGAATTACTATACTAATATACAGAGCACCATGGAATTACTATACTAATATACAGAGCACCATGGAATTACTATACTAATATACAGAGCACCATGGAATTACTATACTAATATACAGAGCACCATGGAATTACTATACTAATATACAGAGCACCATGGAATTACTATACTAATATACAGAGCACCATGGAATTACTATACTAATATACAGCAGCCCATGGAATTACTATACATAACAGAGCACCATGGAATTACTATACTAATATACAGAGCACCATGGAATTACTATACTAATATACAGAGCACCATGGAATTACTATACTAATATACAGAGCACCATGGAATTACTATACTAATATACAGAGCACCATGGAATTACTATACTAATATACAGAGCACCATGGAATTACTATACTAATATACAGAGCACCATGGAATTACTATACTAATATACAGAGCACCATGGAATTACTATACTAATATACAGAGCACCATGGAATTACTATACTAATATACAGAGCACCATGGAATTACTATACTAATATACAGAGCACCATGGAATTACTATACTAATATACAGAGCACCATGGAATTACTATACTAATATACAGAGCACCATGGAATTACTATACTAATATACAGAGCACCATGGAATTACTATACTAATATACAGAGCACCATGGAATTACTATACTAATATACAGAGCACCATGGAATTACTATACTAATATACAGAGCACCATGGAATTACTATACTAATATACAGAGCACCATGGAATTACTATACTAATATACAGAGCACCATGGAATTACTATACTAATATACAGAGCACCATGGAATTACTATACTAATATACAGAGCACCATGGAATTACTATACTAATATACAGAGCACCATGGAATTACTATACTAATATACAGAGCACCATGGAATTACTATACTAATATACAGAGCACCATGGAATTACTATACTAATATACAGAGCACCATGGAATTACTATACTAATATACAGAGCACCATGGAATTACTATACTAATATACAGAGCACCATGGAATTACTATACTAATATACAGAGCACCATGGAATTACTATACTAATATACAGAGCACCATGGAATTACTATACTAATATACAGAGCACCATGGAATTACTATACTAATATACAGAGCACCATGGAATTACTATACTAATATACAGAGCACCATGGAATTACTATACTAATATACAGAGCACCATGGAATTACTATACTAATATACAGAGCACCATGGAATTACTATACTAATATACAGAGCACCATGGAATTACTATACTAATATACAGAGCACCATGGAATTACTATACTAATATACAGAGCACCATGGAATTACTATACTAATATACAGAGCACCATGGAATTACTATACTAATATACAGAGCACCATGGAATTACTATACTAATATACAGAGCACCATGGAATTACTATACTAATATACAGAGCACCATGGAATTACTATACTAATATACAGAGCACCATGGAATTACTATACTAATATACAGAGCACCATGGAATTACTATACTAATATACAGAGCACCATGGAATTACTATACTAATATACAGAGCACCATGGAATTACTATACTAATATACAGAGCACCATGGAATTACTATACTAATATACAGAGCACCATGGAATTACTATACTAATATACAGAGCACCATGGAATTACTATACTAATATACAGAGCACCATGGAATTACTATACTAATATACAGAGCACCATGGAATTACTATACTAATATACAGCACCATGGAATTACTATACTAATATACAGAGCACCATGGAATTACTATACTAATATACAGAGCACCATGGAATTACTATACTAATATACAGAGCACCATGGAATTACTATACTAATATACAGAGCACCATGGAATTACTATACTAATATACAGAGCACCATGGAATTACTATACTAATATACAGAGCACCATGGAATTACTATACTAATATACAGGCACCATGGAATTACTATACTAATATACAGAGCACCATGGAATTACTATACTAATATACAGAGCACCATGGAATTACTATACTAATATACAGAGCACCATGGAATTACTATACTAATATACAGAGCACCATGGAATTACTATACTAATATACAGAGCACCATGGAATTACTATACTAATATACAGAGCACCATGGAATTACTATACTAATATACAGAGCACCATGGAATTACTATACTAATATACAGAGCACCATGGAATTACTATACTAATATACAGAGCACCATGGAATTACTATACTAATATACAGGCACCATGGAATTACTATACTAATATACAGAGCACCATGGAATTACTATACTAATATACAGAGCACCATGGAATTACTATACTAATATACAGAGCACCATGGAATTACTATACTAATATACAGAGCACCATGGAATTACTATACTAATATACAGAGCACCATGGAATTACTATACTAATATACAGACACCATGGAATTACTATACTAATATACAGAGCACCATGGAATTACTATACTAATATACAGAGCACCATGGAATTACTATACTAATATACAGAGCACCATGGAATTACTATACTAATATACAGAGCACCATGGAATTACTATACTAATATACAGAGCACCATGGAATTACTATACTAATATACAGAGCACCATGGAATTACTATACTAATATACAGAGCACCATGGAATTACTATACTAATATACAGAGCACCATGGAATTACTATACTAATATACAGAGCACCATGGAATTACTATACTAATATACAGAGCACCATGGAATTACTATACTAATATACAGAGCACCATGGAATTACTATACTAATATACAGAGCACCATGGAATTACTATAATAATATACAGAGCACCATGGAATTACTATACTAATATACAGAGCACCATGGAATTACTATACTAATATACAGAGCACCATGGAATTACTATACTAATATACAGAGCACCATGGAATTACTATACTAATATACAGAGCACCATGGAATTACTATACTAATATACAGAGCACCATGGAATTACTATACTAATATACAGAGCACCATGGAATTACTATACTAATATACAGAGCACCATGGAATTACTATACTAATATACAGAGCACCATGGAATTACTATACTAATATACAGAGCACCATGGAATTACTATACTAATATACAGAGCACCATGGAATTACTATACTAATATACAGAGCACCATGGAATTACTATACTAATATACAGAGCACCATGGAATTACTATACTAATATACAGAGCACCATGGAATTACTATACTAATATACAGAGCACCATGGAATTACTATACTAATATACAGAGCACCATGGAATTACTATACTAATATACAGAGCACCATGGAATTACTATACTAATATACAGAGCACCATGGAATTACTATACTAATATACAGAGCACCATGGAATTACTATACTAATATACAGAGCACCATGGAATTACTATACTAATATACAGAGCACCATGGAATTACTATACTAATATACAGAGCACCATGGAATTACTATACTAATATACAGAGCACCATGGAATTACTATACTAATATACAGAGCACCATGGAATTACTATACTAATATACAGAGCACCATGGAATTACTATACTAATATACAGAGCACCATGGAATTACTATACTAATATACAGAGCACCATGGAATTACTATACTAATATACAGAGCACCATGGAATTACTATACTAATATACAGAGCACCATGGAATTACTATACTAATATACAGAGCACCATGGAATTACTATACTAATATACAGAGCACCATGGAATTACTATACTAATATACAGAGCACCATGGAATTACTATACTAATATACAGAGCACCATGGAATTACTATACTAATATACAGAGCACCATGGAATTACTATACTAATATACAGAGCACCATGGAATTACTATACTAATATACAGAGCACCATGGAATTACTATACTAATATACAGAGCACCATGGAATTACTATACTAATATACAGAGCACCATGGAATTACTATACTAATATACAGAGCACCATGGAATTACTATACTAATATACAGAGCACCATGGAATTACTATACTAATATACAGAGCACCATGGAATTACTATACTAATATACAGAGCACCATGGAATTACTATACTAATATACAGAGCACCATGGAATTACTATACTAATATACAGAGCACCATGGAATTACTATACTAATATACAGAGCACCATGGAATTACTATACTAATATACAGAGCACCATGGAATTACTATACTAATATACAGAGCACCATGGAATTACTATACTAATATACAGAGCACCATGGAATTACTATACTAATATACAGAGCACCATGGAATTACTATACTAATATACAGAGCACCATGGAATTACTATACTAATATACAGAGCACCATGGAATTACTATACTAATATACAGAGCACCATGGAATTACTATACTAATATACAGAGCACCATGGAATTACTATACTAATATACAGAGCACCATGGAATTACTATACTAATATACAGAGCACCATGGAATTACTATACTAATATACAGAGCACCATGGAATTACTATACTAATATACAGAGCACCATGGAATTACTATACTAATATACAGAGCACCATGGAATTACTATACTAATATACAGAGCACCATGGAATTACTATACTAATATACAGAGCACCATGGAATTACTATACTAATATACAGAGCACCATGGAATTACTATACTAATATACAGAGCACCATGGAATTACTATACTAATATACAGAGCACCATGGAATTACTATACTAATATACAGAGCACCATGGAATTACTATACTAATATACAGAGCACCATGGAATTACTATACTAATATACAGAGCACCATGGAATTACTATAATAATATACAGAGCACCATGGAATTACTATACTAATATACAGAGCACCATGGAATTACTATACTAATATACAGCACCATGGAATTACTATACTAATATACAGAGCACCATGGAATTACTATACTAATATACAGAGCACCATGGAATTACTATACTAATATACAGAGCACCATGGAATTACTATACTAATATACAGAGCACCATGGAATTACTATACTAATATACAGAGCACCATGGAATTACTATACTAATATACAGAGCACCATGGAATTACTATACTAATATACAGAGCACCATGGAATTACTATACTAATATACAGAGCACCATGGAATTACTATACTAATATACAGAGCACCATGGAATTACTATAATAATATACAGAGCACCATGGAATTACTATACTAATATACAGAGCACCATGGAATTACTATACTAATATACAGAGCACCATGGAATTACTATACTAATATACAGAGCACCATGGAATTACTATACTAATATACAGAGCACCATGGAATTACTATACTAATATACAGAGCACCATGGAATTACTATACTAATATACAGAGCACCATGGAATTACTATACTAATATACAGAGCACCATGGAATTACTATACTAATATACAGAGCACCATGGAATTACTATACTAATATACAGAGCACCATGGAATTACTATACTAATATACAGAGCACCATGGAATTACTATACTAATATACAGAGCACCATGGAATTACTATACTAATATACAGAGCACCATGGAATTACTATACTAATATACAGAGCACCATGGAATTACTATACTAATATACAGAGCACCATGGAATTACTATACTAATATACAGAGCACCATGGAATTACTATACTAATATACAGAGCACCATGGAATTACTATACTAATATACAGAGCACCATGGAATTACTATACTAATATACAGAGCACCATGGAATTACTATAATAATATACAGAGCACCATGGAATTACTATACTAATATACAGAGCACCATGGAATTACTATACTAATATACAGAGCACCATGGAATTACTATACTAATATACAGAGCACCATGGAATTACTATACTAATATACAGAGCACCATGGAATTACTATACTAATATACAGAGCACCATGGAATTACTATACTAATATACAGAGCACCATGGAATTACTATACTAATATACAGGCACCATGGAATTACTATACTAATATACAGAGCACCATGGAATTACTATACTAATATACAGCACCATGGAATTACTATACTAATATACAGAGCACCATGGAATTACTATACTAATATACAGAGCACCATGGAATTACTATACTAATATACAGAGCACCATGGAATTACTATACTAATATACAGAGCACCATGGAATTACTATACTAATATACAGAGCACCATGGAATTACTATACTAATATACAGAGCACCATGGAATTACTATACTAATATACAGAGCACCATGGAATTACTATACTAATATACAGACACCATGGAATTACTATACTAATATACAGAGCACCATGGAATTACTATACTAATATACAGAGCACCATGGAATTACTATACTAATATACAGAGCACCATGGAATTACTATACTAATATACAGAGCACCATGGAATTACTATACTAATATACAGCACCATGGAATTACTATAATAATATACAGAGCACCATGGAATTACTATACTAATATACAGAGCACCATGGAATTACTATACTAATATACAGAGCACCATGGAATTACTATACTAATATACAGAGCACCATGGAATTACTATACTAATATACAGAGCACCATGGAATTACTATACTAATATACAGAGCACCATGGAATTACTATACTAATATACAGAGCACCATGGAATTACTATACTAATATACAGAGCACCATGGAATTACTATACTAATATACAGAGCACCATGGAATTACTATACTAATATACAGAGCACCATGGAATTACTATACTAATATACAGAGCACCATGGAATTACTATACTAATATACAGAGCACCATGGAATTACTATACTAATATACAGAGCACCATGGAATTACTATAATAATATACAGAGCACCATGGAATTACTATACTAATATACAGAGCACCATGGAATTACTATACTAATATACAGAGCACCATGGAATTACTATACTAATATACAGAGCACCATGGGATTACTATACTAATATACAGAGCACCATGGAATTACTATACTAATATACAGAGCACCATGGAATTACTATACTAATATACAGAGCACCATGGAATTACTATACTAATATACAGCACCATGGAATTACTATACTAATATACAGAGCACCATGGAATTACTATACTAATATACAGAGCACCATGGAATTACTATACTAATATACAGCACCATGGAATTACTATACTAATATACAGAGCACCATGGAATTACTATACTAATATACAGAGCACCATGGAATTACTATACTAATATACAGAGCACCATGGAATTACTATACTAATATACAGAGCACCATGGAATTACTATACTAATATACAGAGCACCATGGAATTACTATACTAATATACAGAGCACCATGGAATTACTATACTAATATACAGCACCATGGAATTACTATACTAATATACAGAGCACCATGGAATTACTATACTAATATACAGAGCACCATGGAATTACTATACTAATATACAGAGCACCATGGAATTACTATACTAATATACAGAGCACCATGGAATTACTATACTAATATACAGAGCACCATGGAATTACTATACTAATATACAGAGCACCATGGAATTACTATACTAATATACAGAGCACCATGGAATTACTATACTAATATACAGAGCACCATGGAATTACTATACTAATATACAGAGCACCATGGAATTACTATACTAATATACAGAGCACCATGGAATTACTATACTAATATACAGAGCACCATGGAATTACTATACTAATATACAGAGCACCATGGAATTACTATACTAATATACAGAGCACCATGGAATTACTATACTAATATACAGAGCACCATGGAATTACTATACTAATATACAGCACCATGGAATTACTATACTAATATACAGAGCACCATGGAATTACTATACTAATATACAGCACCATGGAATTACTATACTAATATACAGCACCATGGAATTACTATACTAATATACAGAGCACCATGGAATTACTATACTAATATACAGAGCACCATGGAATTACTATAATAATATACAGAGCACCATGGAATTACTATACTAATATACAGAGCACCATGGAATTACTATACTAATATACAGAGCACGGGAAACAGAACCCATGGAATTAATATAATAATATACAGCACCATGGGATTAATATAATAATGTACAGCACCATGGGATTAATATTATAATGCACAGCACCATGAGATTAATATAATCGTACCTCACCACCTGGACGTACTTATATTTATTTTTATTTTAGGATATTAAAAGCTAAGTTTTATTGTTTGAACCCAATATATTGGGCTGTGTGAGTCTCTTCTCCTTCAGACAGAAAACTATGCTATTCTTCACAGCAATCCGACAGTTGAATATAGTGGAATTTTGTGCTCTTTATTACTGGAGGCAAAAATTTCAAAATTGATTTCTGATACAGAATTTGAATTTTTGATGCCCTGTTGAGGCAACTTTTTACTGCCTACCAAAAGTCCACAAGGGCCTGTCACCCCTAAAGGGACGACCAGTTGTCTCAGGGTGAACAGCTTGTGCCAAAACCCTGGAGTTTATCTGGATAGAATTTTAAAACCCTTTGTAACTTCCCTCCCTTCATATGTACAGGACACCTCCGACTTTCTTCTTAAGTTGGAAGGAGTAACCCTTGATGATGGAGTGATTCTGTGCTCCATGGATGTGGAAGCATTTTACTCAACGATACTACATCAATGGGGATTAAAGTCCGTGGAACACTATCTTCGGTCATGTGGGAATCAGTACCGTGCCCACAGTCAATTCATTCTTGATCTTCTAGAATTCTCCTTGACCCATAACTTCTTTGTCTTTAATGGTAGACACTTCCACCAGCTCAGGGGCACTGCCATGGACAACCCATGTGCACCTACATATGCTAACTTGCTCCTGGGCTAGTGAGAGTAGACAATGGTGTTTATGGAGGAAAGAGAGGAATTTGTTACCAGGATCGAACTGTGGGCACGTTGATGACATTCTTGTTCTGTGGGGGGAAGTACAGAGTCTTTTTTGGCGTTTGTGGGGACTTTAAATGTGTACAAAATTGGTTTATCCTTCACATTTGAGGTGGGTGGTTCTACTCTCCCATTTTTGGATGTGTTAATTTCGAAGGACTGTGGAGGTATACTGAATACCAAAGTATTCAGGAAGGCAACAGCCACCAATTCCTTTCTCCAGTGGAATAACAATCATCCTTATTCACTGAAGAGGGGCATTCTCCATGGTCAATATCTGAGACTTAGAAGAAACTGTTCTGGGGGACAGGACTTCGTGGACCAGGCTGCAGATATTAGTTCTTGCTTCAATAGGCGCGGGTATCCTGATAGGATTTTGAGAGAGGCATATCGATTCACTTTGAACTGTGATCTCACTCAGTTATTAAGAGCTAACGAAAAACAGGTTAGCTCAGAAAAAATTGTCCGTTTGATCGGAACCTTTGACAATGGGGCACTACAAGTGCGGGAGATATTGCAACGCTATTGGGATATTTTGATCATGGATCCTGAAATTAAGGCAGTTGTAAGTGAAAGACCTCAGATTACCTTTAGGAAAGGAAGATCCTTAAAAGATCGCTTAGTCCATAGTCACTTGGATGTACAAAAAACTCCCGTATGGCTATCTCCACCAAAGGGTGGTTTTAAATGCAGTGGATGCTCTACATGTCCATTTTTATTGGCAGGACGGCAGTTTTTTTTTCAGAAAATTTAAAAAAAGATATTTGAGATTAAAACATTTTATTTCATGTCGTTCAAGGGGAGTGATCTATAAGATTACCTGCCAATGTAAATTGGAATATGTTGGAAAAACAAGTCGGGAGTTGAGGAAAAGAATTGGTGAGCACCTTGGGGATGTAAGAAATAAGCAAATACCCTGGTGGCAAGACATGTAAATTCTTTCCACGGGGCAATCCCAACTGTTTGTGGTTTACGGGCATCGACCTTGTGAAACCTCACCCAAGAGGGGGGGACTGGTACAAGATGTCGTTACAACGAGAGGCAAAGTGGATATTCAGGTTAAAAACTGAGGCCCCGGATGGTCTTAATGAGCAGTTAAATTTTTGTTGCTTTATCTGATCCGCTCTCCCCTTTTTTGCACTGTGTCCTCTCCGTATAACTATGTAAGGGTGTTACTCCCGTGCAAAAATTGATATTTATTCAATGGACTGTACTGAATAAACAACATATATTAAGTCTAAGGGGATTTGTCATTTTCTTAGGCCTTGTTGATTTTCAATTTTGTAATTAGCATTATATGTTTTGTCTTTGCGTCCCTTTTGGCATTTTTTCACTTCTAAAAAACTTACTTTTTACAGGATGTTATTACCTTGATACAGTTTAGCTTTTAATGTTCTGGAGCAAATTAATCTAGATGAAGGGCTTATCGGGCCTCTCTAGGTGGTTTTGCGGCATTAACTCTGTCTTAGCGTTTCGTCACCTAGCAACTGGTATGTTGCCGGGTGACTGCCTGATGCCGCGATCTCATTGGATAATGTTATGGGATAGCGCGAGGGGGGAGGTAACTGGACAACCTCCCAGGCTGACGTGCACATGGGAGGTGTGGCTGAACGAACAAGCCCTTTCTGCGCATGCTCAGATATGGCGCGTGGCGTTTGTTCCGAGATGAGTAGTGTGTGCGCATGTGTGACATCTCATCTATGTAATCACGCATGCGCATAGTGAATAGTGTATGCGCTGGGTTCGGTGTAGGAGAAATGACGTGGTCCTACTATTGACATCACCACTGGGCGCCGAGATGGTGCGAATCTCAAGCACTTTCCACGTAGGTCTGGGCTTACCTGACATGGTAGGTGGATCCTTTTGACTATTTAAGAATTTCTAAAACACAGGGATCTTGCTACCATTCTCACTGAGAGGAGTCATGTAATAGTTTTCCTCCATTGTGGGCTTTTATTTGTTCTGCTTTACCACTGTAGGCAGTATATCTATTTATTTTGACCAGAGATACTGGAGACTGCAATTTAAGAAAGTCCCCTGATGATTGGTGCATCACTACCAGGAAACGCGTAGGCACTTGGGACAATTGGGGTCAAATTAGGGTTCAGCTTGGTACTGCCCCTGTCAGGGCGGGAGTTATGTCTGAGTGTGAGGGTGAGTGCTCTAGGGGAAGGAATAGGGACTGTTGTTCTTCCTCCTGTGATGCGTCCTTGCTGCGTTTACTCCTGTCATCAGATGTTGGTAAGATCGTTTTATTTTTTCATCTTTGTGTAACTGCCACATTACAGAATTCTCTATGCTGGTGATTCTATGATGGTTTGTTTATATTTAGGGGCCCTTGTATATTTTAACATAATTATTAAATGTTAAGTTCTACTATTGTTTGCATCAGTGCTTTGTACTAAGGTTAACACTCTGTTGTAATTGGTGCATAATTCTGACCAATGACACGGGATTTACACTATCGCTCATTCTTTGCTTATTGCACCCCTCAGACCCTGGCAGACTTGATGTCTGCAGACAATACACTTCACTTTCCGGCATACAAGTGTAAACTTTGTTATCTCTGCAGGGAAGATCCTAAAGGGATGTGTATTCAAACTTTTCTAGCAGACGGGATGTCCCCAGTGGAACATCAAAAGAATTATAGTAATATCATAATATTTTATGGGGGGAGCATCCTACAGTCACATTGATAAATTCCTTGGGTGCGCAAGACTTGAACGGACGTATCAAGTCCAAACGTGGCACTGTCGGGAACATGGAAAAGGTCCGGACACTCAATTCTCTACCCAAGGGGATCTGGAGGGGGTCAATCTTGTTTGTTTGTTTGTTTGTTTGAGTTGGAAGGGACCTCAAGGGCCATCGAGTCCAACCCCCTGCAAAGCAGGAATTCCTAAAACATCCCAGCTATATACCTATCCAGTTTCCACTTGAAGATTTCAATTGATGGAGAACTCACCACCTCCCGTGGCAGCCTATTCCACTCTCTCACTACCCTTACTGTTAGAAAGTTTTTCCTAATGTCTAATCTGAATCTCCTTCCCCTTAGTTTCATCCCATTACTTCTCGTGCTTCCTTCTGCTAATGAGAATAGGGTAGATCCCTCTGCACTGTGACAACCTTTCAGATATTTAAATACCGCTATTAAGTCTCCCCTTAGCCTTCTCTTCTGCAATCTAAGCAGTCCCAATTCTTTTAGCCTCTCCTCGTAGGACATGGTTTGTAGACCTTCCACCATTTTGGTTGCTCTTCTCTGGACTTGCTCCAATAAATCGGTGTCTTTCTTAAACTGGGGCGCCCAGAACTGTACACAGTATTCCAGGTGGGGTCTGACCAGGGCAGAGTACAGCGGAATAATTACCTCTCTTGATCTAGCTACAATGCTCGTCTTGATACATCCTAGAATTTTATTAGCCTTTTTAGCCACCGCACCGCACTGTTGGCTCATGTTGAATTTGTGATCTATTATTATGCCCAGATCCTTTTCCCCTGTACTCTCACTTAGTACTATTCCTCCCATACTATATATGCTTCTTGCATTTCTGTTACCCAGATGTAGAACTTTGCATTTGTCCCTGTTGAATACCATTTTGTTCACCTCAGCCCATTGTTCCAGTGTGTCCAAGTCCTTTTGGATGCATTCTCTCTCCTCTCTAGTGTTGGCCATTCCTCCTAGCTTTGTATCATCTGCAAATTTTATTAGTTCCCCAATAATCCCATCATCCAGATCATTTATAAAAATATTAAAAAGTACTGGGCCCAGGACAGAGCCCTGCGGCACCCCGCTTTTTACTTTCTTCCAGTTTGATGTATAGCCATTTAGAATTACTCGTTGTGCCCGATCATTAAGCCAATTGTGAATCCACCTCACTGATATTTTATCAAAGCCATACTTGATCATTTTTTCAATAAGAATGTTATGTGATACTTTATCAAAGGCCTTACTAAAGTCAAGATATACTATGTCCACTGCATTCCCCTGGTCCAACCATTCAGTGACTTTATTATAGAAGGAAATAAGATTAGTCTGGCAAGATTTATTAGGCATAAAGCCGTGCTGGCTCTGATTAATTAAAGCCTTCCCATCCAGGTACCTAATTAAATGTTCTTTAACGATTTGTTCAAAGATTTTTCCTACTATCGAGGTCAGACTTACCGGCCTATAATTTCCTGGGTCATCCCTATTCCCCTTTTTGTAGATGGGGACCACATTTGCCCTTTTCCAATCTAGAGGGACCACTCCTGTTTCCCATGACTTATTAAAGATTATTGCAAGGGGTTCTGTTATTTCCTCTGCTAATTCTTTTAAAACTCTAGGGTGTAAATCATCCGGTCCTGGGGACTTGGTTTCCTTAATCTTAGCTAAATGTTCTCTTACCAAACCTTCGCTTATAATCAGCTTGGAGTCCTCATTCCCCTCATCACTATCACCATTTATGTTGATATTTCCATCCATTTCTTGGGAGAAGACGGATACAAAATATGAATTTAGTAACTCCACCTGCTGATCCACCATGTTAACTTTTTCACCCTTTTCGTTCTTCAGGACTCCAATGGTTTCCTTCACTTTTCTTTTGCTCTTAACATATCCCCAAAAACCTTTACATTACTCTTAACTTCTTTTGCAAGCTTCAATTCGTATTCAGCCTTGGCTTTTTTAATGCTTATCTTGCAGAGTCTGCAAACTGCTGTATACTCTCCCTTAGATATAGCTCCCATCTTCCACTTGTTGTAAGTTTCCTTTTTCTTTTTTAGTAGGTTATGTAATTTTTTGGTCATCCATCCTGGAGTTTTTAGGTGATTCCCATTTTTCTTGCTTCTAGGTATTGTTAGTTCCTGTGCATTAATGATTTCCCTACGGAAAATTTCCCACCCCTCATGTGCATTTTTGTGCTTAAGTAATTTTCGCCATGGAATTCTACTAACCCTTACCTTTAGGCCCCTAAAATCTGCCCTACTAAAATTGAGCCTTCTAATCTTTGTCTTCTCAGGTCTTCTTCTTCTTACAACCCCAAACTCGAGTATAGCATGGTCGCTGAATCCCAATGTCCCTGCTACCCTTAATTCCTTAACCATGTCCTCCTTATTAGTTAAAACTAGGTCCAGAATGGATGTTCCTCTCGTGTTTTTTTCTACTAACTGGGCAATGAAGTTGTCTGCTAGAGAGGATAAAAATTTGATAGAGCCTTTGCTCGTAGCTGTGTGAGTTTCCCAATGAATATCTGGGTAATTAAAGTCTCCCATGATAACAATTTCAAATTTCTTCGAAAGCGTGGTCATTTGCTGTGAAAAAAATCTCATCCCTGTCTTCTGTCTGTCCTGGTGGTCTATAATAAACCCCTATTATGATGTCCTTATCATTGTTTTTCCCCTGAGTTGTTACCCAAATACTTTCCAATAAGTTATCATTTTGTAAAACTGTGATTTCCGTGGAAATGTGATCTTTTTTAACATACAATGCAACTCCTCCCCCTCTTTTATTAGTTCTATTTTTTTTGAATAAGTTGTATCCTTCCATCTGTATATTCCAATCATGCTTATCGTTCCACCAAGTTTCTGTAATACCAATGACATCATATTTTTCCTTCTGTATTATCAGTTCTAATTCTCCCTGTTTATTTCCCAAGCTTTGCGCATTTGTGTAAAAACATTTCAGATTGCGCTCTGGTACTTCCTTTTTCTTAATTTCCTTCTGAGTATCCTGTCTTAGGTCCTCATTACCACATCTAGTAACCTTGTTTAGTATATCCTTTAGCTGCATGTTCTTGTCTTTCTTTTTACTTCCCATCCCCTCCTCTTCTAGTTTAAAGCCCTCCTGATAAGTGTGGCAAGTCTTCTGGCAAATATGTGTTGGTGTCTATGCAATCTTGGTGTCTATGCAATGGGAACATCACCACGAACCCCGTCATACCCTTCACTTGATACTACATTCGTCTGGCGAGAAGTTGTATGTAGTTTTCTGGTCCAAGGATTTAGGGCTGGGCTTCTTCTCCTGGTGACATCACACAGGGAGGAGACTAGCACAAGTATATGGTCTCAGTCCAGGGAGTGAAGGTAGCTCTTATCCTGGGAGAGATGTGAGGTCACACGTGTCCTGTTGTTGACTGAAGCAAATGCCCTGGAGCTAAACAGCAGAAGCCTCAGCAAACCAAACTGCAAACTCATCTCAGTATTCATTTTCTCTTTTAATCCCATTTTATTTCTGTGCTGTATTCCTTGTTTTTACCTGTATTTGCTTGACCATCCTCTGATGTGTATTCTGTATACGTTAGCGACTAGTACCGACCCATTCGGGTTAATAAATATATAAAATTTATAAAGCTTGTTTCATGTTATCCTACGAACCAAGGTACTCACGGGTGGTGAGTGGAAGGTAAGACGGGTAATCGCAGGTAGGCCAAGCGGCTTAGCAAAGCGGTATCCTTCACACCCTCTTCTCTCTGATTTACAGGAAGTTTGATAGATTAATAAAGTATATTACAAAAATGTTCCCTCCCCCGACACAATAGCAAAAAATAAATAACTAAATAAATAAATAAATAAATAAATAAAATGGAAATATATACAGTACAGAACAAAAGTTTGGACACACCTTCTCATTCCAAGAGTTTTCTGTATTTTCATGACTATAAAAATTGTAGATTCACACTGAAGGCATCAAAACTATGAATTAACATATGTGGAACTGTCATCATAGGTAGACCTCAACTATGAGAGACAAAATGAGAAAACTAATCCAGAAAATCACATTGTCTGATTTTTTAAGAATTTATTTGCAAATTGGTGGAAAATAAGTATTTGGTCAATAACAAAAGTTCATCTCAATACTTTGTTCTATATCATTTGTTGGCAATGACAGAGGTGAAACACTCCATTCAGTAGGACTATCAGCTGTGTATCCACCTCACTTCTGAACAACACAACTGATGGTCCCAACACCATTTATAAGGCAAGAAATCCCACTTATTAAACCTGACAATTTTTAAAGTCATGAAAATACAGAAAACTCTTGGAATGAGGTGTGTCCAAACTTTTGGTATGTACTATATATACAATGTATAATGGCTTCGTAAGAAGCATTTCAAGGTCCTGGAGTGGCCTAGCCAGTCTCCAGATCTCAGCCCCATAGAAAACCTTTGGAGGGAGTTGAAAGTCCGTGTTGCCCAGCGACAGCCCCAAAACATCCCTGTACTAGAGGAGATCTGCATGGAGGAATGGGCCAACATACCAGCAACAGTGTGTGCCAACCTTGTGAAGACTTACAGGAAACGTTTGACCTCTGTCATTGCCAACAAAGGAGATAGAACAAAGGATTGAGATGAACTTTTGTTATTCACCAAATACTTATTTTCCACCATAATTTGCAAATAAATTCTTAAAAAATCAGACAATGTGATTTTCTGGATTTGTTTTCTCATTTTGTCTCTCATAGTTGAGGTCTACCTATGATGACAATTACAGGCCGGCCTCATCTTTATAAGTGGGAGAACTTGCACAATTGGTGGCTGACTAAATACTTTTTTCCCCACTGTATGTACATACAAACTTGACCGCGGCATCCAAGGGGTTCCACCATAGCAAATGTCCCCCCTCGGCACCCCCCGCGGCGAGATCTATAGAGCTGAACCAGCGATGAACTAATCGTCGATTCATGTCCCCTAGGGGGACATCCCTAAAAAGTAAAAGAAAAAAAAAGAAGTGAAATGTATGGAAAAAAATAATAAATTAATAAAGCAAGGAAATAATTTTTCACCATCTCCCCTTAAAAAAATGCTATAAAAAATGATCAAAAAGGCATATGCCAAAAATGGTGTCATTCCAAAATACATCTCATCCCACAAACAACAAGCCCTCATATGGCTACATCACCAGAAAAATACAAAAATATAGCTTGTACAATGTGAAGGCAAAAAACCCAAAAATCGCCAAATCTTTAGAACATAACTGGCTGCGGCAGGAAGGGAATGTATAAGCTGTGCGAGCGGATATCAGGGGACAAACCAGATTTAGAGCTTATGAGGGAAAAGACACCAGAAGTGACCCCCAGAGTGACCTCCCCAATAATAGGAGCTACTGGGGATATAGTAGGGATTTTGGTGTTTCCAATGTACTCCGCACAGCTTACATATTCACTCTTCACCATCCGCTGTGTATTCACGTCTGGGATACTAATGCTCACTACACCCCCTGATAAATTCTTTGAGGGGTGCAGTTTTCAAAATGGGGTCACTCCTTAGGGGATTCCACTTTACTGGTACCTTACAGGCTCTGCAAACATGACATGGTGTCCAGATACCAAACAGCTTAATTTGTGCTCGAAAAACCACACAGTGCTCCTTCTCTTCTGCGCCCTGCTGTGTGCCCAAAATATAGTTTATGCCCACATGTATGACACTGGTGTACCCAGGATAACGTACTTAATGTCATATGTGGTATAAACTGCTGTTTGGGCACAGCCGGGCACAGAAGGGAAGGAGCGTTATGTGGTTTTTGGAGAACAGTTTGGTTTTTGGACGTCATGCCACCTTTGCAGAGCCCATGAATTGTCAGTAAAGTGGAACCTGCAGATACATAACCCCACTTTGGAAGGTAATAATACCCTTTGCTAAATTCTTTTAGGGGTGTAGTTTCTAAAATCACTTTTTGTGGGTTCCCATTGTATTGGAACTTTAGGGCCTCTGCAAATGAGACATGGCACCGAAAACTATTCCAGCAAAATCTGCTTTTCATACCCCCAGTGTCGCTCATTCCCTTCCGTGCTCTGCCGTGTGCCCAAACATCAGTTTACACCCACATGTGGGGTATTTCTGTGCTTCGGAGAAACTGCATAACAAACTGTGAGATGTATTTTCCTTTAACCCTTTGTGCATGTGTTAATTTTAGGGCTAAATGAATGTATTATTGAAAAAAATGAAATGTCTAAATTTCATCTCCATATTGTTTTAATTTCCGTGAAATGCTGAAAGGGTTAACAAACTTCCCAAATGCTGTTTTGCATTATTTGAGGGGTGCAGTTTTGAAAATGGAGTGATTCATGGGGGTTTCTAATATATAGGCCTTTATAATCCCCCTCAGAACTGAAATGGTCCCTAAGAAATTAGTTTGGGAAATTTTCTTGTAAATCTGGAAAATCGCTGTTACACTTGTAAGCTTTATAATGTCCAAAATACATTCAATGACAATTCAAAGATGATGCCAAAGATGGAAGATAATATTTATTCATGTATTTGGGTGGTATGACTATCTGTTTGAAAAGCAGAGCATCTCACATTTTGAAAATTGCGTTTTTTTCCAAATTTCCTATTTTTTTTTTATAAAGAAATACAAAAATATTGATTAGTGTTTACCACTAACATGAAGTACAATGTGTCACGAGAAAACAATCTCAAAATCCCTTGTGTAAGTTATAGCGTCTCAAAGTTATTGCCATATAAAGTGACACATATCAGTTTTGAAAAATGAGGCCTAGTCACGAAGGTACTTTAAGGCTGTGTCTAGAGCAAAGTCGAGATGACACAATTATTGTATGGCTAGGAGGGGAGGAGTGTATTGACTATCTATACACACGTGGACAAAATTGTTGGTACCCCTCGTTTAATGAAAGAAAAACCCACAAAGGTCACAGAAATAACTTGAATCTGACAAAAGTAATTTACCAAACTTCTTGTTGACAAGCCACAAAGCTTCTGGTAGAATGTCCCATGGACAGATATGACAAAAATAGAAATTTTTTTGCAAGGCACATCAGCTCTATGTTCACAGATGGAAAAATGAAGCCTATCTTGAAAAGAACACTGTCCCTACTGTGATACATGGAGGAGGCTCTGTTATGTTCTGGGGCTGCTTTGCTGCATCTGGCACAGGGTGTCTTGAATCTGTGCAGGGTACAATGAAATCTCAAGACTATCAAGGGATTCTAGAGAGAAATGTGCTGCCCCGTGTCAGAAAGCTTGGTCTCAGTCGCAGGTCATGGGTCTTGCAACAGGATAATGACCCAAAACACACAACTAAAAACACCCAAGAATGGCTAAGAGGAAAACATTGGACTATTCTAAAGTGGCCTTCTATGAGCCCTGACCTAAATCCTATTGAGCATCTTTGGAAGAAGCTGAAACATGCCGTCTGGAAAAGGCACCCTTCACACCCGAGACAACTGGAGCAGTTTGCTCATGAGGAGTGGCCAAAATCCCTGCTGAGAGGTGCAGAAGTCTCAGTGACAGTTACAGGAATCGTCTGATTGCAGGGATTGCCTCAAAAGGTTGTGCAACTAAATATTAAGTTAAGGGAACCCTCATTTCTGTCCAGGCCGGTTTCATGAGTTTTCTTTTTTTTTAAAATTCTGTTGAAGCCTGATTGGAAAGCAATGTCTGACTTTCATGTGTTCATTTTTCTAGAGTTTTTATATATTATTACTTTTGTCAGATTCAAGTTATTTCTGTGACCATTGTGGGGTTTTCTTTCATTAAACGAGGGAGGGACCAACAATTTTGTCCATGTGTGTACAGTCATGGCCAAAAGTTTTGAGAATGACACAAATATTGTATTTTCACATGATCTGCTGCCCTCTGGTTTTTATGTGTGTTTGTCAGATGTTTTTATCACATACAGAAATAGAATTGCATTCATATTATGAGTAACAGAAGCTTATATTGACAGTTAGAATGAGTTAATGCAGCAAGTCAATATTTGCAGTGTTGACCCTTCTTCTTCAGGACCTCTGCAATTCTCCCTGGCATGCTCTCAATCAACTTCTGGACCAAATCCTGACTGATAGCAGTCCATTCTTGCAGAATCAATGCTTTCATTTTGTCTGAATTTGTTGGTTTTTGTTTGTCCACCCGTGTCTTGATGATTGACCACAAGTTCTCAATGGGATTAAGATCTGGGGAGTTTCCAGGCCATGGACCCAAAATCTCTATGTTTTGTTCCCTGAGCCATTTAGTTATCACCTTTGCTTTATGGCAAGGTGCTCCATCATGCTGGAAAAGGCATTGTTGAGCGCCAAACTGCTCTTGGACGGTTGGGAGAAGTTGCTCTTGGAGGACATTCTGGTACCATTCTTTATTCATGGCTGTGTTTTTAGGCAAGACTGTGAGAGAGCCGATTCCCTTGGCTGAGAAGCAACCCCACACATGAATGGTTTCAGGATGCTTTACAGTTGGCATGAGACAAGACTGGTGGTAGCGCTCACCTCTTCTTCTCCGAATAAGCTGTTTTCCAGATGTTCCAAACAATCGAAAAGGGGATTCATCAGAGAAAATGACTTTACCCCAGTCCTCAGCAGTCCACTCCCTATACCTTTTGCAGAATATCAGTCTGTCCCTGATGTTTTTTCTGGAGAGAAGTGGCTTCTTTGCTGCCCTCCTTGAGACCAGGCCTTGCTCCAAGAGTCTCCGCCTCACAGTGCGTGCAGATGCACTCACACCTGCCTGCTGCCATTCCTCAGCAAGCTCTGCACTGCTGGTAGCCCGATCCCGCAGTTGAAACACTTTTAAGAGACGGTCCTGCCGCTTGCTGGTCTTTCTTGGGCGCCCTGGAGCCTTTTTGGCACCAATGGAACCTCTCTCTTTGAAGTTCTTGATGATGCGATAGATTGTTGACTGAGGTGCAATCTTTCTAGCTGCAATACTCTTCCCAGTTAGGCCATTTTTGTGCAGTGCAATGATGACTGCACGTGTTTCTTTAGAGATAACCATGGTTAACAGAAGAGAAACAATGATGGCAAGCACCAGCCTCCTTTTAAAGTGTCCAGTGGTTTCATTCTTACTTAATCAAGACAGATTGATCTCCAGCCCTGTCCTCATCAACACCCACACCTGTGTTAATGGAGCAATCACTGAAACGATGTTAGGTGGTCCTTTTAAGGCAGAACTGCAATGATGTTGAAATGTGTTTTGGGGGATAAAGTTCATTTTCTAGGCAAATATTGACTTTGCAAGTAATTGCTGTTAAGCTGATCACTCTTTATAACATTCTGGAGTATATGCAAATTGCCATTAGAAAAACTGAAGCAGTAGACTTTGTAAAAATTAATATTTGTATCATTCTCAAAACTTTTGGCCATGACTGTATGTGCCATCTGCACTTTGCTCCAGTAACCTTTAATATCCACAGACCCTTCTCCATTAATAGAGGCAGTGTTTTTTTGAGTTAGGAGAGTTGCAGATTTATTTTAAACTCCACCCTATTACCGCACGGCCCTATTTGTTTAGCCAGTAGCGCTATATCTGATTATACCGCGAGTTTATATCTCACTGCGGTTTATCTAGCCACCAGTCCTGGGTATTATAGGGCAAGACTTAAAATATCATTTTGTCTTGACCCACTATATGCTCTTTGAACCCGGGAGAGGTGGAAGTCTATATGTGTATGTCTAGTGATATACAGTATGTCTAGGTTTTAATTATCATAATAAAAGTTGAGTTTTATTTTATATCTTTTGTTATTCAATTTATCTTGGCCATTTTTCTTTTTGTTACTACAACTATGGCTTTCACCCCAGGTACTCGTCTCTCCATAGCACCGAATCTGTAAATCCCACCGATATCTATGAAGTCCACAGGTAACAACTATTTAAGTGGACAGGGTCTCCGTCTTTCAGGTCCCCATGCAGACCCAAGCACTATGTGATTCTAGAGTCAGATGTAACCTGAGACCGAATATCTTCAGTGATAAATCTGAATTTTGCACATTCTGAAAATATATTGAATAAATGTTCCTTTGATTTAATGTTTCTGACTATAGAATTTTTACAAAAATTGATACAAAAAAGCGTCGGAAAAAATACAAAATATAGAGACACAATTATCCTCCACAATTACTCCTGACCAATGGAACAATATTCGAGAACGTACAAAGAAAACGATAAAGGACAATAAGAATAATTCTGAAAAACTTAAGAGGTAGAAGTTCATGAGGAATGCTGAGAACTATCAGTTACATCGTGTATATAGGTGGCAGAATATAGGAGCTCGATATAATCCCAATCATTCTCGTAATTCATGAACAATGAGGCTCGTCTAGTTCAGGCAGCAAAAGAAGAGACCTAGATAGAGAGCTCCGCTACATACACATCACACACAGACAGCTTCACTACATACACGTCACACACAGACGGCTCCACTACATACACGTCACACACAGACGGCTCCGCTACATAATAATAATAATAATAATAATAATAGTCCTTAAATAGTCCCACAATGGGGAAATTCAGTGTGTTACAGCAGCAAAGATAAGATAAGATAAGCAAATACAAATACAAATACAACATGTACCGGAATGTTCCAAGGTGAGAGGCATTACATTAATAGCAGACAGACAGATAGGACGTAGCAGGGGGGGGGGGGATATAACAGGCAGAGAGATATTTCAGTTCTCTGTGTGTAATGATCTCCGCTTAGGTCGGTGTTGGTTGTACAGCCTAACCGCGGTGGGGAGGAAAGACTTCCGATAGCGCTCCTTCTCACACCTAGGGTGGAGCAGTCGGTCACTGACAGTACTGCCCAGCGCTATCACGGTCTCATGCATGGGATGGGACTTCTTCTTCTGCATGGAGCTCACCACGGACAGTATCCTTCTGTCACCCACCACCTGCACTGGGTCCAGTGGGCTCCCCAGGACAGAGCTGGCCTTTCTAATCAGCTTGTCAAGTTTATTTCTGTCCCTGGTTGATATACTGCTCCCCCAGCAGGCCACTCCAAAGAAGATGGCTGATGCCACTACCGAGTTGAAGAAAGTTCTAAGAAGTGCCCCCCGGATTCCAAAGGCTCTCAGTTTCCTAAACAGGTAGAGCCTGCTGTGGCCCTTCCTGTACAGGGCCTCCATATGATCTGCCCAGCCCAGCTTATTATTAAGGAGCAAACCCAGGTACTTATAGGTGTTCACAATCTCGATGCCCGTCCCCAGGATGTCCACTGGTTTAGGAGGGCATCTGCCTTTACGGAAGTCCACCACCATCTCCTTGGTCTTCCCCGCGTTAATCTTCAGGTGTTTCCGCTGGCACCAGTCCACAAAATCCCGGTTCAGTTCTCTGTACTCCCTGTCATCATCATCTGTGATGAGGCCCACTATTGCAGAGTCGTCAGAATACTTCTGTAGGTAGCAGCTAGATGAGTAGCACCTAAAATCAGCAGTGTACAGTGTGAAGAGGAAAGGGGCGAGAACCGTACCCTGAGGTGCCCCCGTATTACAGATCACGGTACCTGACACACAGTCTCGGGCTCTCACGTATTGAGGTCGATTTGTGAGGTAGTCTAGGATCCAGTTGGAGAGGAGGTGGTCCACTCCAGCAAGGCCCAGCTTGTCCCTCAATAACCTGGGCTGTATGGTGTTAAAAGTACTGGAGAAGTCAAAGAACATTATTCTCACTGTGTTCCCTGGTTTCTCCAGGTGAGACAGAGCCCTGTGAAGAAGATGGATGATGGCATCATCTACCCCAATGCCCGGCCGATAAGCAAACTGGAGGGGGTCCATAGCGGGGCTCACTAGAGGGTGGAGATGTGTGAGAACCAATCTCTCCAAGATCTTCATCAGGTGGGATGTCAGTGCTACAGGTCTGTAGTCGTTGAGGTCCATAGGGTGGGGTTTCTTTGGAACTGGTACCACACAAGAAGATTTCCATAATTCAGGGACTATTTCCTGCCTCAGGCTCATATTATACATATATGTAATTATACCACACAGCTGGTCCCCACAAGTCTTAATTAGCCTTGCACTGATGTCATCTGGCCCTGCGGCTTTCCCCACCTTGATCTTTTTCATCTCCTTCCTCACCTGGGCCCGTGTGAAGGTCAGACTGTGGCCAGATAAAGACGGATTTCTGGATTTACTGGTCTGTTGGGAAGTGGCCGCATGGGGGAGAAGTCATTGTGGTGGGGGAAGCTGAAGGACATACTGGGGTGGGAGGAGCTGGTGTGTGATCAAATCTGTTGAAGAATAGGTTTAGTTCATTAAGCCAATTAACATCTGCCTCAATCTGGCAGACAGACTGTTTATGACCCGAAATTGACTTAAGCCCCTCCCAGACCCCCCTTATGTCTTTTCTTTCCATTTGCTTTTCCATTTTTTCTTTATAACTGGCTTTTCCCTGCCTGATTTGATTCCTCAGCTCCTTTTGTACTTCCCTCAACCCCTCCTTATCTCTTGTCCTGAATGCCATCTTTTTCTCCTTAAGTAGTGTTTTTATATCAGAGTTAATCCATGGTTTGTTATTGGAGAAGCACCTCACCACTTTTGTGGGTACTGTGTTGTCCACACAAAAATTAATGTAGTCTGTTATGCAGTGTGTGAGTCCTTCTATATCTTCTCCAAAAGAATCCTGCAGAACTTCCCATGCGGTTGTGTCAAAACAATCCCTCAGAGCCTCATCACTCTCCTCGGACCATATCCTCACTGTGCGGGTGACAGCTGGTTCTCTACGTACAAGTGGCTTGTACACAGGTCGGAGATGTACTAGGTTGTGATCCGATCTCCCCAGGGGCGGTAGGGCTGATGAGTTATATGCCTCCCTCACGTTGGCAAAGAACAAGTCCAGTGTTTTGTTGTCTCTTGTGTGGCAGGTTACATACTGTGTGAAACTGGGCAGTGTGGATGATGGAGAGGCATGGTTGAAATCACCCGACAGAAGAAAGAGGGCCTGGGGATGTTTTAACTGTAACTGGCTCAGCGTGGCTTGTAGGACCTCGCAGGCAGTGTCAGCTTTCGCAGAGGGGGGGACATATGCAGCTATCACGATGACATGTGATAGTTCCCTTGGTAGATAGAAAGGTCTCATGCTCACAGCTAATAGTTCAATGTCCTTACAGCAAGTTTGCTCCTTAATCACAATGTGCCTAGGATTACACCATCTATTATTCACAAACATTGCCAGCCCTCCTCCTTTCCTCTTACCGCTCTCCCTTGTCCTGTCTGCCCGAAGGAGTTTAAAACCATCCAAGGAGACCAGAGGGTCAGGAGTAACTTCAGTGAGCCAAGTCTCTGTAAGTAGCATCATGCTGCACGCCCGAAACCCCTAATGATGCCTGGTGAGCGCTGTTAGTTCATCCATCTTGTTTGCAAGAGATCTCACATTGCCCATAATGGTGGAGGGAACAGCTGGTTGGTAACGCCTCTTTTTAATCCTCTGAAGAGTACCAGCTCTGCATCCCCTCACCCGCTTTTTCTTTCTCCAAAGCTCGCGGGGGATGTGTGACCAGATGGTATGCCGCCCTGCTGTGCCTCTGAGCTGCAGAATTTCCTCTCTTGTATAGACAAAGGAATTGTCTGCATACACAAAAGATCCCATTTTCAAGCAGAACAAAAAGACAGATAAAAAACAAAAAAAAAGTATCACAAGGGTCCAAGTCTTTGTGTGTGTTTCTTCATAGTGCAAAGTCCTTAAGTAGAGAGGTACAAAACGAGACAGAAAGAAAAATAAGATAGAGAGTCTCAGAGCTGCTGTAGCTGGCAGCCACTCCAGCGGCGCCATCTTGGAAAAAAAAACAAACAAAAAAAAAAAAACAGCTCTGCTACATACACGTCACACAGACGGCTCCGCTACATACACATCACACACAGACGGCTCCGCTACATACACGTCACACACAGACGGCTCCGCTACATACACGTCACACGCAGACGGCTCCGCTACATACACGTCACACACAGACGGCTCCGCTACATACACATCAAACACAGACGGCTCCGCTACATACACGTTTCACAGACGGCTCCGCTACATACACGTCACACACAGACGGCTCCGCTACATACACGTCACACGCAGACGGCTCCGCTACATAAACGTCACACACAAACGTGTGTACGATCCAGGCATATTGCAGGCCCCTTTCCAACAGATGGCAGGGCACCCAGGGGAGGTGACTGCAAACAATAAATACATATTCTCACCTCTCCTGGGCACAGCGTTCTCTCCGGCGCTCCTCCGTCATCACTGAGGCCTGTGATTACTCACCTTGCCTTACCTTTCCTTGGCATCCTCACGCCATCCTGCCATCTTCAGGCCCTCTTCCGACGTCACTGCCGAGGCCTGTGATTGGGCCTCAGCGGTCATGTGGGGGCGCACTAACATCATTACGCAACTGCGCCCCCACGTGACTGCTGAGGACCAATCACAGGCCTCGGCAGTGACGTCGGAAGAGGGCCTGAAGACGGCAGGATGGAGTGAGGATGCCAAGGAAAGGTAAGGCAAGGTGAGTATGAGAGTTTGTTATTTTTAATCACCTTCCCTGGGCCTCCGATTGTTATACTCTGGGGTCTGAGGAGACCCCAAAGTATAATAATAGCACCGAAGCAGAGGGGGGCTGTTGGGAGCTTATAATACTGTGTGGGGACCACTGTGTGGAGCATATTATACTGTGTGTGGGGGGAGCAATGTAGAGCATATAATAATAATAATAATAATAATAATAATAATAGTCCTTTAATAGTCCCACAATGGGGAAATTCAGTGTGTTACAGCAGCAAAGATAAGCAGATACAAATACAAATACAACATGTACAGGAATGTTCCAAGGTGAGAGGCATTACATAGATAGCAGACAGACAGATAGGAAGTAGCAGAGGAGGGAGGGGATTTAACAGGCAGAGAGATATTTCAGTTCTCTGTGTGTAATGATCTCCGCTTAGGTCAGTGTTGGTTGTATAGCCTAACCGCGGTGGGGAGGAAAGACTTCCGATAGCGCTCCTTCTCACACCTAGGGTGGAGCAGTCGGTCACTGACAGTACTGCCCAGCGCTATCACGGTCTCATGCATGGGATGGCAGTTCTTCTTCTGCATGGAGCTCACCACGGACAGTATCCTTCTGTCACCCACCACCTGCACTGGATCCAGTGGGCTCCCCAGGACAGAGCTGGCCTTTCTAATCAGCTTGTCAAGTTTATTTCTGTCCCTGGTTGATATACTGCTCCCCCAGCAGGCCACTCCAAAGAAGATG
Organism: Leptodactylus fallax; assembly: GCA_947044405.1. Classification (NCBI taxonomy): domain Eukaryota; kingdom Metazoa; phylum Chordata; class Amphibia; order Anura; family Leptodactylidae; genus Leptodactylus; species Leptodactylus fallax. Next base: position 202,787 of record CAMRHE010001059.1, on the reverse strand, counting down.
GCTGATGCCACTACCGAGTTGAAGAAAGTCCTAAGAAGTGCCCCCCCGGATTCCAAAGGCTCTCAGCTTCCTAAGCAGGTAGAGCCTGCTGTGGCCCTTCCTGTACAGGGCCTCCATATGACCTGCCCAGTCCAGCTTATTATTAAGGAGCAAACCCAGGTACTTATAGGTGTTCACAATCTCGATGCCCATCCCCTGGATGTCCACTGGTTTAGGAGGGCATCTGCCTTTACGGAAGTCCACCACCATCTCCTTGGTCTTCCCCGCGTTAATCTTCAGGTGTTTCCGCTGGCACCAGTCCACAAAATCCCGGTTCAGTTCTCTGTACTCCCTGTCATCATTGTCTGTGATGAGGCCTACTATTGCAGAGTCGTCAGAATACTTCTGTAGGTAGCAGCTAGATGAGTTGCACCTAAAATCTGCAGTGTACAGTGTGAAGAGGAAAGGGGCGAGAACCGGACCCTGAGGTGCCCCCGTATTACAGATCACAGTATCTGACACACAGTCTTGGGTTCTCACGTATTGAGGTCGATTTGTGAGGTAGTCTAGGATCCAGTTGGAGAGGTGGTGGTCCACTCCAGCAAGGCCCAGCTTGTCTCTCAGTAACCTGGGCTGTATGGTGTTAAAAGCACTGGAGAAATCAAAGAACATTATTCTCACCGTGTTCCCTGGTTTCTCCAGGTGAGACAGAGCCCTGTGCAGAAGATGGATGATGGCATCATCTACCCCAATGCCCGGCCGATAAGCAAACTGGAGGGGGTCCATAGCGGGGCTCACTAGAGGGCGAAGATGTGTGAGAACCAATCTCTCTAAGATCTTCATGAGGTGGGATGTCAGTGCTACAGGTCTGTAGTCGTTGAGGTCCATAGGGTGAGGTTTCTTTGGAACTGGTACCACACAAGAAGATTTCCATAATTCAGGGACTATTTCCTGCCTCAGGCTCATATTATACATATATGTAATAATACCACACAGCTGGTCCCCACAAGTCTTAATTAGCCTTGCACTGATGTCATCTGGCCCTGTATGAGGGCCATTGTGGAGCATATAATGCTGTGTGGGGGGCCACTGTTGATAATATAATACTATCTTGGGCCACTGTTGAGCATATTTTACTGTTTGGGGACCCGTAACCGGTTCGGGGGGACCCCATGTCAAATGTTCACCTTGGGGCCCAGCCATTCCTAGTTACGCCCACTGGCTGGGAAGGAACGATTACTGAAAGGTGAGGAAAGAAGAGACAGCTTGTGAGAACAAGAGGAGGAAACTGGTGGCAGATGAAGGGGGCATTAAATTGGTGGCAGATAATGAAGGGGGATATTAAACTGGGAATAGATAGAGGGGGGACATCAAACTGGGGGTTGTAGTGGGCTGAAGGGGTAGAGGGTGGTGCTTTTTTATGCATGGGACTGCATAAATTGGAGGGGGCTGACTAAAGAGAGGGTGATATCTACATGGGACTGCATACATTGGAGGGGCTGACTAAAGAGAGGGTGATATCTACATGGGACTGCATAAAGGCTGCTTTACTTGTTGGAAATAAATATTTTTATTTTTCTCCTTAATTATGTCTCTATTAATGAAAATACCTGGAAAGAGCAAAAGCAAGTGTTATATCTAAGTAAGGAAAAGTAACGCAAATAATATGCAACCTGATCCACAATGTTTGAGATATACATACACATATCTATCTATCTATCTATCTATCTATCTATCTATCTATTATATATTATTTTTTATGTTGGTAAAACTATAGGCTTACTAAAATGATGCTGAAGAAAATGCTCATATTTATAGGAAAAGTTGGGGCGTGAAGGGTGTGTGTCCAGGGGCGTGGCTTCATTTCAGAAAATTCAACTATTGTCCCTCTTTGCATCCTTGAAAAGTTGGGAGGTATGCTAATGGACACCCAAACTTCCCAGTGGAGCCGAGTAATAGAAAGTGACTCTCCCTGTAAATCCTCCGAATCTACACAGAGAACATATTCCAGAATCACACACAGTATAAAGACCGGTTAGTGGCCCCAACATGGTATAATGTCCTCCTTGTGGCCCCCACACACTATAATGTCCTCCTTGTGGCCCCCACACAATATAATACTAACATACATGCAGTGTGCAAGGTAAAAAAAATTGACAAAGGTGTCCATAGACTTATCATAGTTATGTTAAAATGTTTTAAAACAAACTTCAAAAAAAGTCACTTATTTTGTAAGGGAATTGCTAGAGGAGCTATTCCCCAGTAGCTGCTGGTGAACCCTGGGAGGAGGGAATGACAAGACAGTGAGTCCTAAGCTGAACCCGTCCCCTGTCCCTGCCTACTTGCCTCACTGCCCTAGGCGGCAGAGGACAACTGGGCGGCAGTCCCTTCCTATGATATAGGTGATAACACAGAACACAGAGAAGAGAAACAAGAAACGGGAGGTCAGATAGCCAAGGGGTCGGAGCCAGTCTAGCAGCGCAGTACAGAATCAAAATCCAAGAGAGTAGTCACAAGAAAAGCCAAAGGTCAGGAATGTAAATACAAACAGTAATAGTACAGAGCCAGCACGCACAGAAAGGAAATAGCAAGCACTAAGGTGAGGGTGAGAAAACTATATATAGGAAGAAAGAACCCGCCTCAGACTTGATTGGAAGGAAAGATGTCACTCACACAAGTGAGGCTGAGTTTAACTATTAGAGGAGCAGAGGGAAACCAAGGTGTAAGAGATAGGTGTGGTGGACAATCAATTACAGAGGTGACGGAATAGGAAAGTGTTCAGACAAGAACCTAAAGCAAGGAATCATAGCCAGACACATCTCCTGCACCATAATATGCATCCGGAGAATGGCGCTGGAGTCTGAACGGACAAGGATATTACATATTTCCTGTGGATATTTGTAGATTCCAGTAATTCTAGTTGTCTCAGGTCTCGGCTGCTTTAAAGGGGTTGTCTTGGGGACTTAAATTTCACTTGATTGATCCGGCAGATTCTTCATCATGGACCCAGGGGTTCCGGCCTTGTTCCGAGGTCACATGATCAGAAATGATCCCCCCACCCCCCGCTCCTCTCCTGATCTCACAGGTAATTTACCTGTACTATGGGGTTGGCTTTACTATAGTCAGCCATAGTGAATACCAAACTTCTTACCATAAGCCAGCAGATCTATTGGTAGATTTTACACTCTGAAAATCTTTTACAACTTTAATCGTCTTTCTATGAATCTCGGTTTTTGGTATTGGGTCGCTGATGTTTAGGGAGGATTCTTGTACCAAAGTCCTCCTCATTGTCAATGAAGCCGCATCAGTCTGTGATGGATCCTCTGACTTGTCAGCAGGGTGTGGTAGGGCTTACTATATGTAGTGATGAAGTAGGGTCCCAGCCCGTCGTATATAGACTGTAATAGACTTCACACTAGATGTGCATAAATCCGTTTTCATTGATCACCAGATTGATACAAGCAGCAAAAAACAACAACGTTGTTAGGAAGATCACAGCCATTGTATCGCAGTACAGACGGTAGAGTAGTAGTAACACATTTTTCGGTCTAAATCGACCTTCCTCAGACTCTACAATAAAGATATAAACATAAATAACAAAAGTACAGAGGGTACGGAAAGTATTCAGACTCCTTTAAATTTTTCACTCTTTGTTTCATTGCAGCCATTTGCTAAAAGCAAAAAAGTTCCTTTTATTTCTCATTAATGTACACTCAGCTCCCCATCTCCCTACTGCATCTCTGGAGCTCGGCCACAGTGATCTTTGGCTTCTTCTTTACCTCTCTCACCAAGGCTCTTCTCCCACCATTGCTCAGTTTGGCTGGACGGCCAGGTCTAGGAAGAGTTCTGGTCGTCCCAAACTTCTTCCATGTAAGGATTATGGAGGCCGCTGTGCTCTTAGAAACCTTGAGTGCTGCAGAAATTCTTTTGTAATCTTGGCCAGATCTGTGCCTTGCCACAATTCTGTCTCTGAGCTCCTTGGGCAGTTCCTTTGACCTCCTGATTCTCATTTGCTGTGATATGCACTGTGAGCTGTGAGGTCTTATATAGACAGGTGTGCGCCTTTCCTAATCAAGTCCAATCAGTTTCATTAAGCACAGCCGGACTCCAATGAAGGAGTAGAACCATCTCAAGGAGGATCAGAAGGAAATGGACAGCAGGTGAGTTATATATGAGGGTCACAGCAAAGGCTCGGAATACTTATGGCCATGGGAGATTTCAGTTTTCATTTTTTAATAAATTTGCAAAAATATCTACAGTTCTGTTTTTTTTTCTGTCAGGATGGGGAGCTGAGTGTACATTAATGAGAAATAAAAGGAACTTTTTTGCTTTTAGCAAATGGCTGCAATGAACAAAGAGTGAAAAATGTAAAGAGGTCTGAATACTTTCCGTACGCACTGTATATATTTGTTTGTATATACTTTTGTTATGTATATGTTGTGGGGGAGGTAGCTCGGTAGCAGCACAGGTACGGCGCCAACCAATCAGAGACAGGGACACAAAGCTCTGGTGTAACAGGTTTATTTAAAAAAAACAGCAAAAATAAATAAACTTTACGTCAGGCACAAAAGGAGCAAAACAAAACACCGCCTTAACTTCAGGCAACTGAGGAAAAACAAAATCCTGCTTGTCTGAGCTTCTAACTAAGCATAAACACTCCTAACTATACGTGTGGCTGGAGCAAGAACAAAACCAAACCGTAGTCAGTCACTATACCAGAGTTATAGCGTGTCAGGACAGATCCAGACACCAATCCTCACTGCCCAGCATCTGCCCTGACGTGCAGGCTCTGAGACCTTTTATGGCCCTTTACCAAGCCTTACGATCCACACCTCGGGCTAAGGCCTATGCAAGACCCGCCCTGGACCATACATAGGTCAGAAACCTGGGGCTAACATAGCGTGCTTCCAGTACTTGTCCTGTCTCCTTCTCACAATGTATATATCTTTAATGTAGAGTCTGAGGAAGGTCGATTTAGACCGAAAAACGTTTTACTACTCTGCAGTCTGTACTGCGATACAACGGTTGTGATCTACCTAACAACGATGTTGTTTTTTGCCGCTTGTATGCTCTGGCATCAATCTGGTGATCAATAAATAATTTGGATTACTGCACATCTAGTGTGAAGTCTATTACAGTCTGGATCCTCTGACTTGGTTTCACAGACCTCCAATGTTCTCTCTATACTTGACTGTGAACCAAAGAATTAGGAGTTTTACACTGTTTGCAGCAGTGTTGCCAGTTGGTACGGTACGTCACATGACCACTGCTACCTGTGATTCCAATGACATCATGTGCCGCACAGGTTGGTGTCATTACTGTGGCCACAGATTTCTCCATGAAAAGCTATTCAAGAAAGACCTAAAAGTGGCTCCATGTAATAGTTGGGTTAAATGTAATCATTAACCCTCTCCGTACATGTGCCGTAATAGTACAGTGGATGTCGGGTTTTTAAGCATAGCTGCAGGTATCGGCTGTGTCACTCTAGACCAGGGGTCGGCAACCTATGGCACGCGCCAAGAGTGGCACGCGAGGCTTATTTCCCCGACAGCGGAGTCTTCACCCAGCAGTTTCAATCGGACCAAACACGGCCGAAACGAAACTGCTATTATTATACTGTGGGGTCTCTTCAGACCCCTGAGTATAATAAGCGGAGCCCCCGGGGAGGTGACAAACATAAAAAACAATGCCACTCACCATTCCACGCTCCGCAGCCGCTGTGTACTCTTCGGGCGCTTCTGCCTGAAGTCAGCTGACAGGGCCTCAGGGGTCGCGTCTGCGTCTGACGTCATTACGCATAATGATGCGATGTGACCCCTGAGACTCAATGAGCGATCACTGACTACAGACAGAAGCGCCCGAACAGAACACAGAGTGGCTGCCGAGCGTGGAATAGTGAGTAACATTGTTTTTTATGTTTGTCACCTCTCTTCGCCCTCCACTTATTATACTCTGTGGTCTGAAGAGACCCCACAGTATAATAATAGCTAGTGAGTGGCACAAATTGGAATATTGTAAAAGTTAGAATATTATACCGTGTGCAGGGGCCACTAAGGGACATAATACCGTGTGCAGAGGCTGCTATGGGACAAATACCGTGTGCAGAGGCCTCTATGGGACATAATACCGTGTGCAGGGGCTGCTATGGGACATAATACTGTGTGCAGGGGCCACTATGGAACATAATACCGTGTGCAGGGACCACTATGGGATATAATACCGTGTGCAGGGGCTGCTATGGAACATAATACCGTGTGCAGGGGCCACTATGGGACATAATACTGTGCGCAGGGACCACTATGGGACCTAATACCGTGTGCAGGGGCCACTATGGGATACAATACCGTGTGCAGAGGCCGCTATGGGACATAATACCGCGTGCAGAGGCCGCTATAGGACATAATACCGTGTGCAGGGGCCACTATGGGACATTATTCTGTATAACGGTGTGTTTCCTGTATTAAGGATGTGTTTTTGCACAGAAAACTCAGGCTTTGTTTTTTTTTTTTTTTTGTCAAAAATGCACCATGTGAACACAGTTTTACATCGAAGTAAAAGTTCCAGTGGCCTAAGAATATAGCTGCATCCAGATACATAGTGTGCCGCCATACGGTGCTCCTGGACACATTTACCACTAATTGCCGGCTGTACATGGACTTTCATTGCTTCTAATCAGAAAGTACAGGAGCGTCCCAGGAAATAGCAGTAAACGCATGTGTCCTAAAGCATCTGGTGGCAGCACTTCTGTGTTATGGTTTGTGGTATATGACTTTAGTTTAGGGGTCGTCAGACTTACAGTTATTGACCGGCACTCTGAGTACCTCATCTTTGATTTTTTAATTAAAATCGGCACGCCGAACATAAAAGGTTGCCTACCCCTGCACTAGACTGACTTTGTACAACTACCTTCTAACATATTACTCTTTTCCAAAAAAGAATTAAGAAAGTTAGGTAATTGTCAATGAAATGGTTAACTTTTCAGAGTCTGTGAAACTCTGTGCAAACTGCAGCAGTCTCTTATCGCAGTGAAAAAAATCCTCCCTCCCCCACTCCTATGATTTCTCTGCCTGTAATTGATTACATATAACTTCACTTCACTCCACTTGTCCTCCTTCTATTCTGCACTTCTATTGCACTGTTGCTGTTCTTTTCGTTTAGAAAATTGATCAATTGGATGCAGTTCTCCACAGTTTTCACATTGGTTATTCTTAATGGTGCCATTTCTCTACTCACAATACACTTTTACTAATGAGGTAAACGAACAGTTCACAACCTGCACTACTGGAGAAATACTGTCACCCTTGGCTCGACAGCCAATAATCATCCCTTTTACAACTCTGATAAATCGTCCCCTTTACCCGAGACAACAACGAGATTCTGTTCAGCCTATCACACACCTTATATACCCACCAAGCCGGCCCACAACAAGTCACTTCCTTCCTGAGCTACACGCTGCCGACGTCAGAAGTAGGAGGTGGTCATAATAATGTGACTCATCTGTTCTATTTATTACATGGGATTCCGTGTAGTGATTACATTGTCTCATCTTCTCTCCATTCAGGTTCCTACAATATAGAATCCTCTCAGTATCTTCTATATAAGAGAATATTCCTGATTGATCCATCAAGGATGGAAAGAGACAGGAACAAGATGGCGGAAAGTCTATTAAATCTCACCCTAGAGATCATCTACCAGCTTACTGGAGAGGTGAGAGATTCTGATGATGTCACATTACATCATTCTTATCTATAGTAATAACAGATGATATGACTGGAGAGGTGATGGACTCTGCACATGTATGTAGTGATATTTATTAATGTGTCTCCCCATAACCAGGATTACACAGTAGTGAAGAAGACCTCTAGTGGGCGCTGTCAGTCCCCTGTGTATGTAGGATATGGAGGAACCCTGAGCCCAATCCTGGGGCCTCCACCTTACCCCTTGATACAGGAGGAGATCAATGGACAGAAGATCCTAGAACTCACCAACAAGATGCTGGAGCTGCTGACTGGAGAGGTGACACTGCTGGGAATGCTGGGACATTATACAGTAACTGGAGGGGTCTGGGTGATGACTGTATCATTGTGTTGTCAGGTTCCTATAAGGTGTCAGGATGTCGCTGTCTATTTCTCCATGGAGGAGTGGGAGTATTTAGAAGGACACAAGGATCTGTACAAGGAGGTGATGATGGAGGACCACCAGCCCCTCACATCAGCAGGTAATAGACATGACTATATACACATGGACTTCCATTATTTGTATGTACAGAATGAATTCAGTCCCTGTCTGTGTTTCCTACAGGTAGATCCAGTAAGAGGACAACACCGGAGAGATGTCCCAGTCCTCTTCTTCCACAGGATGATCAGGTAGATGGAGATATTCCCTATGATGTGTAGACGGGCTGTGAAGTCCTTGTGGTCAGTCTTGTTGTATCCAGCAGTATTATATGGTTATATACATGGGCGGTGTCATTGAGCCGCCATCTAATATGTTTCTCCAGCTTCTCAGAGACCTGCAGCTACTGTCAGGACATCTTTGATCTTCATGCGGATTAATGATCTAGAACATTCTCTGTGACTTCCCCATTTGTCCGGTGACTTTTACATTATTTGTTTCACAGATTTTCCATCAGGATAAAGATCTGAAGGACATTAATGCTCTATCTATGACAATAAAGGAAGATCCCTATGTGAGTGGTGATGAGGAGTGTGAGGAGGACATTCCTACAGGTAACCGCCCAGGTGAGGAGTCACCACTATATAAAGCACAGAAGGGTCACCATCAGTCACCACTCTAAGGAAAAAGGAAGCCAGTAGCTTGCACCAGAAATGAATCTTATGTGATATATCTCTATGTAAGTGCCACCATTCCTTTCCTTAGAGCTGTGACTGGGTGGGCCCGCTTTTTTCACTCACTACCAGCACCAATACAGAGATCTAGAGCAGTGGTAGCGTCTCCTGCCCCACTTAATTACTATTCACGATCACTGACCTCCGTCTCAGCACAGTGAGTACTAATGAAGTAGGCCGCGCTGCCGTCGTTTGCTGCCTGTGCCACTGACTTCAATTCTTCACTTGATCTGAAGCGTCTCAGGCAGTGGCAGCTCAGTGAGGAATATACTTATAAGGTTATGTAATTCAATAATAGTAACATCAGTTTTCTTCTTGTCAGATGACTGTACCAGGAGCTCAGAGGGACATCTGATATCTACAGATTATAAAGCAGAGGATCATGGTATCACACAAGATCCATATGAAGAACATGCCATTACCCCAGATATAACCTCAGTCCTTCAGGAGAAAGATTTATCTTCTAATTCATCACAGTCTGTTAAGCAAAACAAAAGACACAGAAAGGGCGTTATACATCAGAGAACTCACACAGGAGAGAAGCCATATTCATGCCCAGAATGTGAGAAATGTTTTGCTTTGAAATCACATGTTGTTCAACATCAAAGAACTCACACAGGAGAGAAGCCTTATTCATGCCCAGAATGTGAAAAATGTTTTACTCAGAAATCAGACCTTGTTAGACATCAAAAGATTCACACAGGAGAGAAGCCATATTCATGCCCAGAATGTGGGAAATGTTTTACTTGGAAATCTGATCTTTCTGCACATCAGAGAATTCACACAGGAGAGAAGCCATTTTCATGCCCAGCATGTGGGAATTGTTTTGCGGCTAAATCAAGTCTCTTTACACATAAAAGAACTCACACAGGAGAGAAGCCATATTCATGCCCAGAATGTAGGAAATGTTTTACTCAGAAATCGCATCTTGTTGAACATCAAAAATTTCACACAGGAGAGAAGCCATATTCATGCCCAGAATGTGGGAAATGTTTTACTCAGAAATCAAGTCTTGTTACACATCAAAAAATTCACACAGGGGAGAAGCCATATTCATGCCCAGAATGTGGGAAATCTTTTACAACTAAATCAAATCTTGTTAAACATCAAAGAACTCACACAGGGGAGAAGCCATATTCATGCCCAGAATGTGGGAAATCTTTTACAGCTAAATCAAATCTTGTTAAACATCAAAGAACTCACACAGGGGAGAAGCCATTTTCATGCTCAGAATGTAGTCAATGTTTTACTCAGAAATCACATCTTGTTGAACATCAAATGAGTCACACGTTCCAACTGTCTCCCTCCTGAATACCGATTTGAAAATATTCATGAAACTCCTGGCTAACCGTATAAATGCTTGACTTCCTCTACTCGTCCACATGGTCCAGGTGGGCTTTGTTCCCAGTCATCAAGGAAGCAACAATACCAGAAGGTCAGTGGACCTGGTTGACAACCTCAATCTTTACTCTACCCCTACACTCCTCCTCAGTCTAGATGCAGAGAATCCCTTTGATGGTGTTGACTGGTCCTTCATGTTAGCCATGGTGAAGGCCTTTGAATTTTGGGGAGCCTTCCTCACGGCGATCTGGGCCCTTTACTCTCTCCAGACGATGGTAGTGAAACACCCCTACTTGTCGTCCTGTTCCCTTCCTATTCATTACGGGACGTGCCAAGCTTGTCCCCTCTACCCCCTTATCTTCGTTTTCTGTATTGAACTGCTGGTGGTCAGGATACAGCACTCCCCTGATATTAAGGTCTCCCTTTTCACAGACCATGTCCTCCTCACCTTCACCTCCCCCATACTAACCTGCTATGAGTCATAGATGATTAGAACTATCTCTCCGGCTATAAGATAAACCCCTCTAAAACCAAGGCGCTGCCTACTGTATAAATATTCCCCAGGTTCTCCTGATTGTCCTCCTAAGTAACTACAGTTTCCAATGGCGATCGGCTTCCCTCCACTATCTGGGAATCCAGATCACTCGCTCCTACAGCTCTCTTTATTCTGCTAACTACCCTAGTCTTTTCTGTGCGCTCCGGCTTTGTTAGACAAGTGGAGGCCTTGGCATATATCCTTACTGGGATGCATTGCGGCGGTTAACCCTTGTCAGGCTGCATAATTTTACAACATTACAGGCTGCATAGGAATAGGTACAATTGTACCTACTCAGCCGGACGAGGGTTAAGATGATGCTCCTCCCGAAGTTGCTTTATTATTTTGTGACCCTGCCGGTAGCTGTTCCCCGCACAGAACTACCCAGCTTACAGTGAGCCATTTTCAAGTTCATATGGAACGCCAAGTGCCACCGCATTCCCAGGTTGGTCATGTTGGCTGGAAGGGGGCATAGAAGTTTGGCTGCCCCACACATCCTTCACTATTATTGGGCAACCCATCTGTGGAATATTCCTTTCTGGGTGGTGAAACTGAAAAATTGTGGCTTGCACCTGTGCATCCCAACTCTCTTGTGGGTTGGCCTCCCCCTCGCCCTGTCCCCCCTCTCCTCCTGAGCCCCATTTGTTTAATTGAAGCACTGCGGACCACCTGGGGGGATGGGGTGTATCCTGGCCAGCAAAAGGACTCAATTATATGAGTCTGGAGTCTGATATGTTGTAATAAAATACACAAGATCAAAGAAATCATTTGGAGTGCTGTCCATCCTTTTCCTAAGAACATGACAGATATGAATGACACACCCTGAGACCAACCCTCTGGATGATCACATGGCAAAGTCATGTGTCCTGCCTGCCCGGTAAATACAATATGGAAAAGCTTATAATAGATAAGAAATAAAATAAACAACCCACAAATACTGGGAAAGAAACTGAACAAAACAAGACAAAACTAAAGGAACAAAAAAAACACAAAAAAAAGTCTTATTTTGTTAACATTTAGAATTTGATTGAAATTTTGTTAAATCACAAAAAATAAGTCAAACAAGGTATCAAAAATAAAGGGTGCACGGGGGGGAGGCTGGAGAACGGAGGGGAGGGTGGGAGAACAAGAGATGGCAGGTGGGTATCAGGGAGGAACATAGGGGAAGGAGGGAAACAAGAGCTCTGTCACAGCCAAGTCAAATACTTACCTGGAGAAACCAGGGAACACAGTGAGAATAATGTTCTTTGACTTCTCCAGTGCTTTTAACACCATACAGCCCAGGTTATTGAGAGACAAGCTGGGCCTTGCTGGAGTGGACCACCACCTCTCCAACTGGATCCTAGACTACCTCACAAACCGACCTCAGTATGTGAGAGCCCTAGACTGTGTGTCAGGTACCGTGATCTGTAATACGGGGGCACCTCAGGGTACGGTTCTCGCCCCTTTCCTCTTCACACTGTACACTGCAGATTTTAGGTGCAACTCATCCAGCTGCTACCTACAGAAGTATTCTGACGACTCTGCAATAGTAGGTCTCATCACAGATGATGATGACAGGGAGTACAGAGAACTGAACTGGGATTTTGTGGACTGGTGCCACCGGAACCACCTGAAGATTAATGCTGGGAAGACCAAGGAGATGGTGGTGGACTTCCGTAAATGCAGATGCCCTCCTAAACCAGTGGACACCCAGGAGACAGTTATTGAGATAGTCAACACCTATAAGTACCTGGGTTTGCTCCTTAATAATAAGCTGGACTGGGCAGATGACATGGAGGTCCTGTACAGGAAGGGCCACAGCAGGCTCTACCTGCTTAGGAGGCTGAGAGCCTTTGGAGTCCAGGGGGCACTTCTTAGGACTTTTTTCAACTCGGTAGTGGCATCAGCCATCTTCTTCGGAGTGGCCTGCTGGGGGAGCAGTATATCAACCAGGGATAGGAATAGATTCGACAAGCTGATTAGAATGGCCAGCTCTGTCCTGGGGAGCCCACTGGACCCAGTGCAGGTGGTGGGTGACAGAAGGAAACTGTCCGCGGTGAGCTCCATGCGGGAGAATAAGTCCCATCCCGTGCATGAGATCATTCCATACAGAGAACTGAAATATATTTATATCCCCCTGCCCTCCTCTGCTACTTCTTTACCTGGACCTTTCTATCTGTCTGTCTACTATCAATGGAATGCCTCTACCTTGGAACGCTTTTACATATATTGCATTTGTATTGTATATCTTTGCTGCTGTAACACAGTGAATTTCCCCATGGTGGGAGTATTAAAGGATTATTATTAATAATAATAGGAAGCCCAATAACTTGCTGGTATACTTCTTAAACTTATGCGGGAAGATAGAGAGGAGCAGGGTCATCTTCCAAAGCAATGCTAGTGACTGTCTGAATAATACGACGGACATCCGACCAAAAGTGGCGTAGGAGTGTACATCCCCACCAGATTTGCGCTATCGTGCCCTGGGTGGCGTTTAATCTCCAGCAGCTGTCCGAGGTGGAGGGGTAAATCTCATGAAGGACAGAGGGGACTCTGTACAATCGGGAGAGTATCTTATAGTTTGTTTCCTGCGCCTTGCAAGATATAGAGAACTTATGGCACGCCTGGAAGAGCACGTGTCTGGCGAGAACGAGACCCCCAATTCCCTTTCCAAACTACCCGTGAAATCTGGTAGACTGTTGGTGGAATCCTCCATGAGTATGTCATAGATAAGTGACAGTATGAATTGGAACACTAGGTGAAAGGCACAGATGCTCAAAAGGCGTCCTAAGAGTAGTATAAAAATGGGAAAACTGGGTATACTGCCAGTGAGAGGCAATGGAATCAGGGTCTGGGCTCATCCACAGCACCCTGCCCCTTTAAAGCTGACCTACAGCAGTGAAGAAAAATGGCTGGGTTGTTATGGAAACATGGAGTGCAGCTGTGTGCATGTGGCTGACAATACCTTGTCAGATTGGAGACGGACTTGGGTCTGATGGGGAGTTTTCATTAGCTCGAGCAGCAGCCATGCATTTTGCTGCAGGAGGCATGAGTAGTTTAAAAACGTTTCAATTTATAAGAATGCTGACATCCAGTCAGTGGCGTAAATGCCGGGGTAGCAGCGGTAGCAGCTGCCACAGGGCCTGGGACATTAGGGGGCCCGGCGTTACCTGTAACACCAGCAGATAACGGGCCGTATTTACTTACCAATCCCTGCTCCTGCTCACGGTCGCCTGCGCTTCACCCTCTGCGGAAGTGGCTGGGAGCAGGAGCAGTGATCAGTAAGTAAAGCTGCAGCTTGCGAACCCCACAAACAATATCATTATACTCTGGGGTCTTTTCAGACCCCAGAGTATAATGATCGGAGGCCCAGGGGAGGAGAGGGAACATAAAAAACAATGTTACTTACTTCTCCTGCGCTCCAGCAGGCTTCGGGTCTCCTTGGTGACATCCCAGACATCACTGGGACAGTCCAATGTCATTATGCGTCGCAACGCTTGCCTGGCTCACGTGACATCTGGTCCAACATTGAAGAGGTAGCGGGGAGTGTGACGGAGCCAGGGAGAGGTAAGTAATATTGTTTTTATGTTTGTATGGTGGAAAATAAGTATTTGGTCAATAACAAAAGTTCATCTCAATCCTTTGTTCTATCTCCTTTGTTGGCGATGAGAGAGGTCAAACGTTTTCTGTAAGTCTTCACAAGGTTGGCACACACTGTTGCTGGTATGTTGGCCCATTCCTCCATGCAGATCTCCTCTAGAGCAGGGATGTTTTGGGGCTGACGCTGGGCAACACGGACTTTCAACTCCCTCCAAAGGTTTTCTATGGGGTTGAGATCTGGAGACTGGCTAGGCCACTCCAGGACCTTGAAATGCTTCTTATGAAGCCGCTCCTTCGTTGCCCTGGCGGTGTGCTTGGGATCATTGTCATGCTGAAAGACCCAGCCACGTTTCATCTTCAATGCCCTTGTTTATATTGGCTAATGCAGGTCATTTTTTTGGGAATACTGTATCTCAGGAACGGTATGTGCTAGAGAGCTGAGACCCGGTCTAAAATCTTCCTGGACACCCGATATACCTGTTTGCCAAATTTGGTGAAGATCGGTCCAGTTGTTTGGTTGCACATAAAGAACAGACAGACAGAAACTCATTTTTATATATACAGTGGGGAAAAAAAGTATTTAGTCAGCCACCAATTGTGCAAGTTCTCCCACTTATAAAGATGAGGCCGGCCTGTAATTGTCATCATAGGTAGACCTCAACTATGAGAGACAAAATGAGAAAACAAATCCAGAAAATCACATTGTCTGATTTTTAAAGAATTTATTTGCAAATTATGGTGGAAAATAAGTATTTGGTCAATAACAAAAGTTCATCTCAATCCTTTGTTCTATCTCCTTTGTTGGCGATGAGAGAGGTCAAACGTTTCCTGTAAGTCTTCACAAGGTTGGCACACACTGTTGCTGGTACATTGGCCCATTCCTCCATGCAGATCTCCTCTAGAGCAGGGATGTTTTGGGGCTGTCGCTGGGCAACACAGACTTTCAACTTCCTCCAAAGGTTTTCTATGGGGTTGAGATCTGGAGACTGGCTAGGCCACTCCAATGCTTCTTACGAAGCCGCTCCTTCGTTGCCCTGGCGATGTGCTTGGGATCATTGTCATGCTGAAAGACCCAGCCACGTTTCATCTTCAATGCCCTTGCTGATGGAAGGAGGTTTGCACTCAAAATCTCACGATACATGGCCCCATTCATTCTTTCATGCACACGGATCAGTCGTCCTGGTCCCTTTGCAGAGAAACAGCCCCAAAGCCTGATGTTGCCCCCCCATGCTTCACAGTAGGTATGGTGTTCTCTGGATACAACTCAGCATTCACTCTCCTCCAAACACCACGAGTTGTGTTTCTACCAAACAGTTCTACTTTGGTTTCATCTGACCATATGACATTCTCCCAATACTCTTCTGGAACATCCAAATGCTCTCTAGCAAACTTCAGACAGGCCCGGATATGTATTGGCTTAAGCAGGGGGACACGTCTGGCACTGCAGAATCTGAGTCCCTGGCGGCGTAGTGTGTTACTGACAGTAGCCTTTGTTACGTTAGTCCCAGCTTTCTGCAGGTCACTCAATAGGTCCCCCCGTGGGGTTCTGGGATTTTTGCTCACCGTTCTTGTGATCATTTTGACCCCACGGGGTGAGATCTTGCGTGGAGCACCTTATCGAGGAAGATTATCAGTGGTCTTGTATGTCTTCCATTTTCTAATTATTACTCCCACAGGTGATTTCTTCACACCAAGCTGCTTGCCTATTGCAGGTTCAGTCTTCCCAGCCTGGTGCAGGGCTACCATTTTGTTTCTGGTGTCCTTCCACAGCTCTTTGGTCTTCACCATAGTGGAGTTTGGAGTGTGACTGAGGTTGTGGACAGGTGTCTTTTATACTGATAACAATGTCACACAGGAGCCATTACTACAGGTAATGAGTGGAGGACAGAGGAGCCTCTTAAAGAAGAAGTTACAGGTCTGGGAGAGCCAGAAATCTTGCTTGTTTGTAGGTGACCAAATACTTATTTTCCACCATAATTTGCAAATAAATTCTTAAAAAATCAGACAATGTGATTTTCTGGATTTGTTTTCTCATTTTGTCTCTCATAGTTGAGGTCTACCTATGATGACAATTACAGGCCGGCCTCATCTTTATAAGTGGGAGAACTTGCACAATTGGTGGCTGACTAAATACTTTTTTTTCCCCACTGTATTTAAGAGATTTATTAGTGGGGAAAAAATAAGGGGCTTATTCGCCGCTGTGTGTTGAAGGGAGAAAATTACAGGCATTTTTGCCCTTTATTAATTTCCTTTTCATTTACTTATTTGATCTAATAGTATGTCAGACAGAGAAGTGACAGACCCTGCACAGGGGAGGGGCACAGGCCTAAATGTTTCTAGAGCAGGCGCAGGATGCAGCAAAGGGGGTGGTACTGGTGAAAAATGGGGGTGTGAAAGATCCTCAGTGCGCCAACACCGCGTTGGCTCACACCTGAGTCTTCTTTCATATAAAACCACACTCACCGCCAGTGAGTGTCGGGTTCACAAGATAAATACAAGACAAGCTTTCTAAATTTTATATATTTATTAACCCCTAAATGGGTCGGTATTAACATCTAACACATGCAGTTCAGAACAGATATGTAGATATATGCAAGCATTAACAGTTACTAGTTACAATATACAGTACTTAAAATAAAAGGGAATAAAGGTGAAATAATTACTTTACCACGCATCTCCTTGATGTGGCTCTATAGTCCAACACTCACACATGCTCTGTCATGTGTGAATAACCCAGTGGAGGCAGCGGCATTAACTCCAGCATCTCAGACTGCATGCTCTCATCACAGTCTCTCAGTAATAGTCTCTTGTAGTCTGATCATATTAAGCAGCAGCATTCCAACCTGCATGCTCATCACAGCAGCCTCTCCTCATGGTCTGTCTGTAACAACTCTGTAGTCTGTGATGGTCTCAGCCCAATCTCCTCCCATTGCCTCTTACCTCATCTTTTGTACCCTTTATGCCACCTCCCAGAATGAGGTCACCGGCGGCAGCAAGTCTGATTGAATAATGCACTCAAGTCCAGATTCTTTATATTGAGCTGAGACCAAGTGGAATGATACAATGTTATCAACCAGGTCTGATCTATATGCACAATGCATGTTTCTTTGATCACTCAGGACTGTATATGAATTCAATGGAGCCCTGCTGGGATGGATACAAAGCCCCATTGTTCCAGTGTTGCCACTACTGCCAATATACACCTAGGATTATAGCTGCGCACCTTATGAGTAAAGAGATACGCTACCCAGAGAACAAAATACAGCTTTCAGTTATAGTCATATTTAAGCGGAATCATCACAGGGGGCCTTTTTTTACACCCTCTGAGAGGGAGGACAAATTGAACTACTATAGAGACATCCTATGTAGTCAGTTGGCCGCTGCCTATCTGCACCATTGTCCATCCTCTTGCAGTTCTGACCGGGGGGGGGGGGTGGGTGCTCACCTTGCACTGTCATGGCTGCTGTGGGGGTGGCAGGAGCAGTATCAGCTCCATCAGCAGCAGCCTGAGCCCACAGTTGCTGATGAGCAGCTTATTTCACCCGCATAGTGAAGAAACTATTCACCAGCAGCTAGACACAGAGCAGAACATGAACCAGCAGGTGGTGGTATACTTAGAGTTGCCCCTGCCACCCATCATCAAAGATCCGCTGGACTACTGGGCAGCCAAACTGGATTTGTGGCCGCAACTGGCCGAGTTTGCCCTGGAAAAGCTGTCCTGCCCGGCCAGTAGTAAGGCATCAGAGTAGGTGTTTAGTGCAGCGGGGGCCATAATTACCCCAAGGAAAACTCCCCTGTCCACCGAAAATGTGGAGAGACTGACCTTTGTCAAGATGAATCAGGCGTGGATCAGCCAGGATTTCCACCCTCCAATGCCTGATGTATCAGAATAAATCATCCATGCTGCCTCATCCAAGCCTTGACCGGTTTCTTCTGGCTACCTGCCTCAACTACTATCCTGATGCTGCCACCCGCCTGATGCCACACATCTGATGCCAAGTGCTCCTTCTTACAGCCACCATCACCAGCGGGTACTGTTTGTGCCACCCACCTCCCCACTCTGTCACCGGGTCACTCTATGGCCTCCTCATGTTGCTGCCACCTCCACATTATGTCACCTTGCCACTCTAGCCTACTCATGCTTTTGCCACCACCACATTATGTCACCTTGCCACTCTAGCCTACTCATGCTTCTGCCACCACCACATTATGTCACCTTGCCACTCTGTGGCCTCCTCATGCTGCTGCTATTACCTCAACACTATGTCACTTCTCATGCTGTTCCCACCCTCCCCACTCCATGGCTGGGCCACTATTTTACCATTTTGGCCTGGTTGACATCATCATTTATTTGACCCTTCTTCTGATCTGTCAGAAGGAAGGAAAAATGAGACGCACAACGGATCCTGTCTATGTAGCTGCTGTAAGGCCTGTATAGTCCCATCAGAATTGGCTTATGATTTGGTAGCCAAAAGCAGGAGTGGGTACAAAACACAGAAGACATGTAAATATTCCATTCTCATGTCATTTCTGTTTTGGATCCACTCCTGTTTTTTTTTTTTAGCATCAGCAATACTGATGGATTACTGACCAAATCCTGACCGAGTGAAGGCGAATGCTCAACAGACAGGATAAGTTTTTTGGGGGGGTTATTGTTCTGACAGATCAGAGGAAGGGCAAAATAATCAGTGACGTCAACACAAACTTACTGCTGACACCCTCTCCACTCTGTCAGGGGGGCGCTATTTGTAAAACTAATTCACTGAGGGGGACACATAAATTAAACTAATATCACCGGGAAATGGCTAATATGTGTAAAATAAAAAACCTTTATTGATATGCATTAAAAGATGTATACAGTCCCAGATATAATATAAAATGATTATTGGCATATCCCTATATATATTGGGTATACTGCCGTGACCCTAAAGGTGAAGAAATAGCACAGTATATACACACGTGGACAAAATTGTTGGTACCCCTCGTTTAATGAAAGAAAAACCCACAATGGTCACAGAAATAACTTTAAAAAGCCAGACTAGAATTTGCCAAACTACATGTTGACAAGCCACAAAGCTTCTGGGAGAATGTCCCATGGACAGATGAGACAAAAAACTAAATTTTTGGCAAGTCACATCAGTTCTATGTTCACAGATGGAAAAATGAAGCCTATCTTGAAAAGAACACTGTCCCTACTGTGACACATGTAGGAGGCTCTGTTATGTTCTGGGGCTGCTTTGCTGCATCTGGCCCAGGGTGTCTTGAATCTGTGCAGGGTACAATGAAATCTCAAGACTATCAAGGGATTCTAGAGAGAAATGTGCTGCCCAGTGTCAGAAAACTTGGTCTCAGTCACAGGTCATGGGTCTTGTAACAGGATAATGACCCAAAACACACAGCTAAAAACACCCAAGAATGGCTAAGAGGAAAACATTGGACTATTCTGAAGTGGCCTTCTATGAGCCCTGACCTAAATCCTATTGAGCATCTTTGGAAGGAGCTGAAACATGCCGTCTGGAAAAGGCGCCCTTCACACCCGAGACAACTGGAGCAGTTTGCTCATGAGGAGCGGCCAAAATCCCTGCTGAGAGGTGCAGAAGTCTCATTGACAGTTACAGGAATCGTCTGATTGCAGGGATTGCCTCAAAAGGTTGTGCAACTAAATATTAAGGGAACCCTCATTTCTGCCCAGGCCTGTTTCATGAGTTTTTTCTTTTTTAAAAATTCTGCTAAAGCCTGGTTGGAAAGCAATGTCTGACTATCATTTGTTCATTTTCATAGAATTTTTATATATTATTACTTTTGTCAGATTCAAGTTATTTCTGTGACCATTGTGGGTTTTTCTTTCATTAAACGAGGGAAGGACCAACAATTTTGTCCATGTGTGTAGAAGGATCCTGAATACCGGCTGTACTAAGTACTATTACCCACTAATAATGTCAGCCCTAAGGAGCGGCACCGCTACACATAGTGATAGGGTAGTTGTTGCTGATCAAATCCCAACCCCACTGTTACTCTCTAAGATAGGTGAAGATACCGCCCAAACATAGGGAATGTGAACCGAGTCATAATATGTAACTCGCCCAATTCACAATACTTATACTCAATCTATGAGTCACAATGAGCTCACTCACAACAATAGAATACAACAAAGGACTCTCATAATAATTCTCTGTTGGTAGTGTGCTATAGTCATTCGCACAAAAGAGTCTGAGTGGCTACTACGAACAAAGGGGTACACCCATTAATTAAAGGGAAGACCCAAAGATATTCCTGGGTCATTCACCATTAATAAATAACAGACTAACTCCAAATAACCTGTACAGCTCCTATAGCCATAACCCCCTATAGATATACTAGAAAAGAGGGAGGTATATTTTGATTTAGAAGCAACGGGTATAAATAGGAGCTAAATCCGACTTTACACCAACATGTTATACACCTGAATCTAAGTTGACTAGTCTCAGCCTAATAAAATCCTTGCCAAGATGTAGCGGGTGATCCCATAATTTAATAGGTGATCCTATTTGTATGTAGGTGATGATATAAATTCGCCCATAGAAACAATTTTTATTTTATACATATTAGCCATTTCCCGGTGTCCCCCTCGGTGAATTAGTTTGACTTTAGCTTTTTGGGGATTAAGTTAGCCAATATGGCGGGCTTTCTAGCTAATGCCATGAATTTGGATACATGGCTTGATGAAGCAAAGTCAGTGTTTTCTGAGAATAAACTTTCATTTAACCCTAATGGTAAATCTTTAAAAGGCACTTTTAAGCAGCTCACGAAGTTGTATCGTAATTATGTTAGAGCATGGTGGGAGGTTCAAGCTCTTAAAAAACATATTGAACATGGTATTGTCCCTAGGGGTCTCAGAAGTATGGTGCTACCGAATAGGCGCCTGAAAACACCAAATTTAATGAAAAAGTGGGAGAAAGAAGTGACAGAGAGTTCGCTTGGCTTAATGAATTTCTTGGATGAGGAGGAACGAACTAAAGGAAAGTATTGAGGCGGCTAAGAGATACTCCAGTGATCCTGAGTATGAGAGGAGAGAAACTTTACAAAATAATATTGAACAGTTTGTAACACTTATCAAAACCAGGAAACATTTCCAATTCCAGAGGGATCTTGCCGAATTTAAAGAAAACCAGACATATGACTATGTCCTCTCTAATAAAGGAAGGGGAGAGGTGTCTTCATCTGAGTATGAGACATCTGATAGTGAGAGACCTATGAGGTCAAACAGTAGAAACCCCTGGTCTAGGGGGAGGGGGACTCCTAGAACCAGGGGGGGTCAAGTAGGCCGTAAACCCCCATCCACTAGATCAGATATGACATCCGGTGGGGAAACATCGAGCCACGTTTTTTTAACACATGGTCCAACCATCACCCAATATTTGCTCAGGGGGCGAGCAGAGCCCTCCGGGAAGGGGACAGAATAATGCTGGATGGACAATGTGGTGGACCGGCTCTAATAGATTCCTCTTCAACTACAGAAGAAATTTTTCATGATAAATCGAACGAGACCCAGATTATCAACCTTTCTAGTAGACAATTAACCAACTATGAATATGAGGTGTTGGCTAAGGGATTGTCGTATGTGCCAACACAGGTTATTTGGAGTTAGTCTGTTATTTATTAATGGTGAATGACCCAGGAATATCTTTGGGTCTTCCCTTTAATTAATAGGTGTACCGCTTTGTTTGTAGTAGCCACTCAGACTCTTTTGTGCGAGTAACTATAGCACACTACCAACAGAGAATTATTATGAGGGTCCTTTGTTGTATTCTATTGTCGTGAGTGAGCTCATTGTGACTCATAGATTGAGTATAAGTATTGTGAATTGGGCGAGTTACATATTATGACTCGGTTCACATTCCCTATGTTTGGGCAGTATCTTGACCTATCTTAGAGAGTAACAGTGGGGTTGGGATTTGATCAGCAACAACTACCCTATCACTATGTGTAGCGGTGCCGCTCCTTAGGGCTGACATTATTAGTGGGTAATAGTACTTAGTACAGTCGGTTTTCACGATCCTTCTATATACTGTGCTATCTCTTCACCTTTAGTGTCATGGCAGTATACCCAATATATATATAGGGATACGCCAATAATCATTTTATATTATATCTGGGACTGTATACATCTTTTCATGCATATCAATAAAGGTTTTTTATTTTATACATATTAGCCATTTCCCGGTGATATTGGGCTCTACTTGTATAAGCGTTTAATAGAACAGGTTCTGTAGACATCTATGTGGAATCAGCAGACGACGGTGTAATAGGAGTGCGCTCTAGCACGCTACAGTAGGATGTTGGGCCTCTGCACAGTTCTTTATACCTGGCACTAACATGGACCTGTACGGCTGGGGGGTGTCTGATGTGACTTGGGATGAAGTGGATGACCAAGTCAACCATTCTACCACCGTTGGGTTGACTGTAATTTTCTACTTTCAAGAGAACGGCAAATAAACTCCTTATTTGTTTCCTCACTAATAAACACCTTTAAAAAGGAATAATAACAGATTACTGCGGGGATTACTGTATAGGAATTATGTTTATTTGCCACTACTGTACTGTAAAAGGCTTGTAATGTTCTACCTTGAACACACAGGTATGATCTACTGCAAACCTGCAATGAGCAGCAGTATAATGGCAGTGAGTGCAGCAAGGTGTAGTAGGATTGTTGCTATTACCGATGCTGCAACCACCCCAAATGAGCCCTGTTCTGCTTCAATACTCTTCTGTAAATTCCTCCCTATCCTTTCCCTACACTTCTAATGCTCTTTCCCTGAACTTCTAGTAGTTTTCAAGTGTTTTCTAGCACTTTCCCTAGCGCCTGCTGACGTCTCTCCCTCCACTAAGTACAATGTGAAATGACTGAACCTAAAGTGGCGGAGGGTATTTATAGAGCTGTGACATCACAGGGCCGGCTGCTGATTAGCTGCACGCTTGGCATTGTGGGTGATCCCGCGTTCCCAGAGTTCCTTGCCCCTTGTGCTAACATGTGCAGCAGCCATTTTATGAAAAAATTCGATTCGATACATCGAAATGTGAGGAAATCCAGAATTGAGGCGAATCGAAGATTTTCTGAAATTCGGATCGAATTCCACTTTGTCAGCCTCGATTCTCTCATCTCTACTGTTCACCTCTGGAATGCTCCAAACAGGTATTTTTTGAGCATTTCTAAACTTTCCCAGTGTTTTGTTGCCCCTGTCCAAGCTTTTCTGGAACATGTTGCAGGCATCAAATTCAAAATGAGTGAATATGTGCAAAAAAACAATAAAGTTTATCCGTTTGAACATGAAATATCTTGTAGTGTATTCAATTAAATATAGGTTGAAAAGGATTTGCAAATCATCGTATTCTGTTTTTATTTATGTTTTACACAAAGTCCCAACTTCATTGGAATTGGGGTTGTTTATTAATTCCATGATGCTGAACATTATTATATTAATCCCGTTGTTGCTCTGTACATTGTTATATTAATTCCATGGTGCTCTGTATATTAGTATAGTAATTCCATGGTGCTCTGTATATTAGTATAGTAATTCCATGGTGCTCTGTATATTAGTATAGTAATTCCATGGTGCACTGTATATTAGTATAGTAATTCCATGGTGCTCGTATATTAGTATAGTAATTCCATGGTGCTCTGTATATTAGTATAGTAATTCCATGGTGCTGTATATTAGTATAGTAATTCCATGGTGCTCTGTATATTAGTATAGTAATTCCATGGTGCTCTGTATATTAGTATAGTAATTCCATGGTGCTCTGTATATTAGTATAGTAATTCCATGGTGCTCTGTATATTAGTATAGTAATTCCATGGTGCTCTGTATATTAGTATAGTAATTCCATGGTGCTCTGTATATTATTATAGTAATTCCATGGTGCTCTGTATATTATTATAGTAATTCCATGGTGCTGTATATTAGTATAGTAATTCCATGGTGCTCTGTATATTAGTATAGTAATTCCATGGTGCTCTGTATATTAGTATAGTAATTCCATGGTGCTCTGTATATTAGTATAGTAATTCCATGGTGCTCTGTATATTAGTATAGTAATTCCATGGTGCTCTGTATATTAGTATAGTAATTCCATGGTGCTCTGTATATTATTATAGTAATTCCATGGTGCTCGTATATTATTATAGTAATTCCATGGTGCTTGTATATTAGTATAGTAATTCCATGGTGCTCTGTATATTAGTATAGTAATTCCATGGTGCTCTGTATATTAGTATAGTAATTCCATGGTGCTCTGTATATTAGTATAGTAATTCCATGGTGCTCTGTATATTATTATAGTAATTCCATGGTGCTCTGTATATTATTATAGTAATTCCATGGTGCTCTGTATATTAGTATAGTAATTCCATGGTGCTCTGTATATTAGTATAGTAATTCCATGGTGCTCTGTATATTAGTATAGTAATTCCATGGTGCTCTGTATATTAGTATAGTAATTCCATGGTGCTCTGTATATTATTATAGTAATTCCATGGTGCTCTGTATATTAGTATAGTAATTCCATGGTGCTCTGTATATTAGTATAGTAATTCCATGGTGCTCTGTATATTATTATAGTAATTCCATGGTGCTCTGTATATTATTATAGTAATTCCATGGTGCTCTGTATATTAGTATAGTAATTCCATGGTGCTCTGTATATTAGTATAGTAATTCCATGGTGCTCTGTATATTATTATAGTAATTCCATGGTGCTCTGTATATTAGTATAGTAATTCCATGGTGCTCTGTATATTAGTATAGTAATTCCATGGTGCTCTGTATATTATTATAGTAATTCCATGGTGCTCTGTATATTAGTATAGTAATTCCATGGTGCTCTGTATATTATTATAGTAATTCCATGGTGCTCGTATATTAGTATAGTAATTCCATGGTGCTCTGTATATTAGTATAGTAATTCCATGGTGCTCTGTATATTAGTATAGTAATTCCATGGTGCTCTGTATATTAGTATAGTAATTCCATGGTGCTCTGTATATTATTATAGTAATTCCATGGTGCTCTGTATATTAGTATAGTAATTCCATGGTGCTCTGTATATTAGTATAGTAATTCCATGGTGCTCTGTATATTAGTATAGTAATTCCATGGTGCTCTGTATATTAGTATAGTAATTCCATGGTGCTCTGTATATTATTATAGTAATTCCATGGTGCTCTGTATATTAGTATAGTAATTCCATGGTGCTCTGTATATTAGTATAGTAATTCCATGGTGCTCTGTATATTAGTATAGTAATTCCATGGTGCTCTGTATATTAGTATAGTAATTCCATGGTGCTCTGTACATTAGTATAGTAATTCCATGGTGCTCTGTATATTACTATAGTAATTCCATGGTGCTCTGTATATTATTATAGTAATTCCATGGTGCTCGTATATTAGTATAGTAATTCCATGGTGCTCTGTATATTAGTATAGTAATTCCATGGTGCTCTGTATATTAGTATAGTAATTCCATGGTGCTCTGTATATTAGTATAGTAATTCCATGGTGCTGTATATTAGTATAGTAATTCCATGGTGCTGTATATTAGTATAGTAATTCCATGGTGCTCTGTATATTAGTATAGTAATTCCATGGTGCTCTGTATATTAGTATAGTAATTCCATGGTGCTGTATATTAGTATAGTAATTCCATGGTGCTCTGTATATTAGTATAGTAATTCCATGGTGCTCTGTATATTAGTATAGTAATTCCATGGTGCTCTGTATATTATTATAGTAATTCCATGGTGCTCGTATATTATTATAGTAATTCCATGGTGCTGTATATTAGTATAGTAATTCCATGGTGCTCGTATATTAGTATAGTAATTCCATGGTGCTCTGTATATTAGTATAGTAATTCCATGGTGCTCTGTATATTAGTATAGTAATTCCATGGTGCTCTGTATATTAGTATAGTAATTCCATGGTGCTGTATATTAGTATAGTAATTCCATGGTGCTCTGTATATTAGTATAGTAATTCCATGGTGCTCTGTATATTAGTATAGTAATTCCATGGTGCTCGTATATTAGTATAGTAATTCCATGGTGCTCTGTATATTATTATAGTAATTCCATGGTGCTCTGTATATTAGTATAGTAATTCCATGGTGCTCTGTATATTATTATAGTAATTCCATGGTGCTCTGTATATTAGTATAGTAATTCCATGGTGCTCTGTATATTATTATAGTAATTCCATGGTGCTGTATATTAGTATAGTAATTCCATGGTGCTCGTATATTAGTATAGTAATTCCATGGTGCTCGTATATTAGTATAGTAATTCCATGGTGCTCTGTATATTAGTATAGTAATTCCATGGTGCTCTGTATATTAGTATAGTAATTCCATGGTGCTCTGTATATTAGTATAGTAATTCCATGGTGCTCTGTATATTAGTATAGTAATTCCATGGTGCTCGTATATTAGTATAGTAATTCCATGGTGCTGTATATTAGTATAGTAATTCCATGGTGCTCTGTATATTAGTATAGTAATTCCATGGTGCTCTGTATATTAGTATAGTAATTCCATGGTGCTGTATATTAGTATAGTAATTCCATGGTGCTCTGTATATCAGTATAGTAATTCCATGGTGCTCTGTATATTAGTATAGTAATTCCATGGTGCTGTATATTAGTATAGTAATTCCATGGTGCTCTGTATATTAGTATAGTAATTCCATGGTGCTCTGTATATTATTATAGTAATTCCATGGTGCTCTGTATATTAGTATAGTAATTCCATGGTGCTCTGTATATTAGTATAGTAATTCCATGGTGCTCGTATATTATTATAGTAATTCCATGGTGCTGTATATTATTATAGTAATTCCATGGTGCTGTATATTAGTATAGTAATTCCATGGTGCTCGTATATTAGTATAGTAATTCCATGGTGCTGTATATTAGTATAGTAATTCCATGGTGCTCTGTATATTAGTATAGTAATTCCATGGTGCTCGTATATTAGTATAGTAATTCCATGGTGCTCTGTATATTATTATAGTAATTCCATGGTGCTCGTATATTATTATAGTAATTCCATGGTGCTCTGTATATTAGTATAGTAATTCCATGGTGCTCTGTATATTATTATAGTAATTCCATGGTGCTGTATATTAGTATAGTAATTCCATGGTGCTCGTATATTAGTATAGTAATTCCATGGTGCTCGTATATTATTATAGTAATTCCATGGTGCTCTGTATATTAGTATAGTAATTCCATGGTGCTGTATATTATTATAGTAATTCCATGGTGCTCTGTATATTAGTATAGTAATTCCATGGTGCTCGTATATTAGTATAGTAATTCCATGGTGCTCTGTATATTATTATAGTAATTCCATGGTGCTCTGTATATTAGTATAGTAATTCCATGGTGCTCGTATATTATTATAGTAATTCCATGGTGCTCGTATATTAGTATAGTAATTCCATGGTGCTCTGTATATTATTATAGTAATTCCATGGTGCTCTGTATATTAGTATAGTAATTCCATGGTGCTCTGTATATTAGTATAGTAATTCCATGGTGCTCTGTATATTATTATAGTAATTCCATGGTGCTGTATATTAGTATAGTAATTCCATGGTGCTCGTATATTATTATAGTAATTCCATGGTGCTCTGTATATTAGTATAGTAATTCCATGGTGCTCTGTATATTAGTATAGTAATTCCATGGTGCTCTGTATATTAGTATAGTAATTCCATGGTGCTCGTATATTAGTATAGTAATTCCATGGTGCTGTATATTAGTATAGTAATTCCATGGTGCTCTGTATATTATTATAGTAATTCCATGGTGCTCTGTATATTAGTATAGTAATTCCATGGTGCTCTGTATATTAGTATAGTAATTCCATGGTGCTCGTATATTAGTATAGTAATTCCATGGTGCTCGTATATTAGTATAGTAATTCCATGGTGCTCTGTATATTAGTATAGTAATTCCATGGTGCTCTGTACATTAGTATAGTAATTCCATGGTGCTCTGTATATTACTATAGTAATTCCATGGTGCTCTGTATATTATTATAGTAATTCCATGGTGCTGTATATTAGTATAGTAATTCCATGGTGCTCTGTATATTAGTATAGTAATTCCATGGTGCTCTGTATATTAGTATAGTAATTCCATGGTGCTCTGTATATTAGTATAGTAATTCCATGGTGCTCGTATATTAGTATAGTAATTCCATGGTGCTCGTATATTAGTATAGTAATTCCATGGTGCTCTGTATATTAGTATAGTAATTCCATGGTGCTCTGTATATTAGTATAGTAATTCCATGGTGCTCTGTATATTATTATAGTAATTCCATGGTGCTCGTATATTATTATAGTAATTCCATGGTGCTCGTATATTAGTATAGTAATTCCATGGTGCTCGTATATTAGTATAGTAATTCCATGGTGCTCTGTATATTAGTATAGTAATCCCATGGTGCTCTGTATATTAGTATAGTAATTCCATGGTGCTCGTATATTAGTATAGTAATTCCATGGTGCTCTGTATATTAGTATAGTAATTCCATGGTGCTCTGTATATTAGTATAGTAATTCCATGGTGCTCGTATATTAGTATAGTAATTCCATGGTGCTCTGTATATTATTATAGTAATTCCATGGTGCTCTGTATATTAGTATAGTAATTCCATGGTGCTCTGTATATTATTATAGTAATTCCATGGTGCTCTGTATATTAGTATAGTAATTCCATGGTGCTCGTATATTATTATAGTAATTCCATGGTGCTGTATATTATTATAGTAATTCCATGGTGCTGTATATTAGTATAGTAATTCCATGGTGCTCGTATATTAGTATAGTAATTCCATGGTGCTCTGTATATTAGTATAGTAATCCCATGGTGCTCTGTATATTAGTATAGTAATTCCATGGTGCTGTATATTAGTATAGTAATTCCATGGTGCTCTGTATATTAGTATAGTAATTCCATGGTGCTCTGTATATTATTATAGTAATTCCATGGTGCTGTATATTAGTATAGTAATTCCATGGTGCTCGTATATTAGTATAGTAATTCCATGGTGCTCTGTATATTAGTATAGTAATTCCATGGTGCTCTGTATATTAGTATAGTAATTCCATGGTGCTCTGTATATTAGTATAGTAATTCCATGGTGCTCGTATATTAGTATAGTAATTCCATGGTGCTCTGTATATTATTATAGTAATTCCATGGTGCTCTGTATATTAGTATAGTAATTCCATGGTGCTCTGTATATTATTATAGTAATTCCATGGTGCTCTGTATATTAGTATAGTAATTCCATGGTGCTCTGTATATTATTATAGTAATTCCATGGTGCTGTATATTAGTATAGTAATTCCATGGTGCTGTATATTAGTATAGTAATTCCATGGTGCTCGTATATTAGTATAGTAATTCCATGGTGCTCTGTATATTAGTATAGTAATTCCATGGTGCTCTGTATATTAGTATAGTAATTCCATGGTGCTCTGTATATTAGTATAGTAATTCCATGGTGCTCTGTATATTAGTATAGTAATTCCATGGTGCTCGTATATTAGTATAGTAATTCCATGGTGCTCGTATATTAGTATAGTAATTCCATGGTGCTGTATATTAGTATAGTAATTCCATGGTGCTCTGTATATTAGTATAGTAATTCCATGGTGCTCTGTATATTAGTATAGTAATTCCATGGTGCTCTGTATATTAGTATAGTAATTCCATGGTGCTCTGTATATTAGTATAGTAATTCCATGGTGCTCGTATATTAGTATAGTAATTCCATGGTGCTGTATATTAGTATAGTAATTCCATGGTGCTCTGTATATTAGTATAGTAATTCCATGGTGCTCTGTATATTAGTATAGTAATTCCATGGTGCTGTATATTAGTATAGTAATTCCATGGTGCTCTGTATATTAGTATAGTAATTCCATGGTGCTCTGTATATTAGTATAGTAATTCCATGGTGCTGTATATTAGTATAGTAATTCCATGGTGCTCTGTATATTATTATAGTAATTCCATGGTGCTCTGTATATTAGTATAGTAATTCCATGGTGCTCTGTATATTATTATAGTAATTCCATGGTGCTCTGTATATTAGTATAGTAATTCCATGGTGCTCTGTATATTATTATAGTAATTCCATGGTGCTGTATATTAGTATAGTAATTCCATGGTGCTGTATATTAGTATAGTAATTCCATGGTGCTCGTATATTAGTATAGTAATTCCATGGTGCTCTGTATATTAGTATAGTAATTCCATGGTGCTCTGTATATTAGTATAGTAATTCCATGGTGCTCTGTATATTAGTATAGTAATTCCATGGTGCTCTGTATATTAGTATAGTAATTCCATGGTGCTGTATATTAGTATAGTAATTCCATGGTGCTCGTATATTAGTATAGTAATTCCATGGTGCTCTGTATATTAGTATAGTAATTCCATGGTGCTCGTATATTAGTATAGTAATTCCATGGTGCTCTGTATATTAGTATAGTAATTCCATGGTGCTCTGTATATTAGTATAGTAATTCCATGGTGCTCGTATATTAGTATAGTAATTCCATGGTGCTCTGTATATTAGTATAGTAATTCCATGGTGCTCTGTATATTATTATAGTAATTCCATGGTGCTCTGTATATTAGTATAGTAATTCCATGGTGCTCTGTATATTAGTATAGTAATTCCATGGTGCTCGTATATTATTATAGTAATTCCATGGTGCTCGTATATTATTATAGTAATTCCATGGTGCTCGTATATTAGTATAGTAATTCCATGGTGCTCGTATATTATTATAGTAATTCCATGGTGCTCGTATATTAGTATAGTAATTCCATGGTGCTGTATATTAGTATAGTAATTCCATGGTGCTCTGTATATTAGTATAGTAATTCCATGGTGCTCGTATATTAGTATAGTAATTCCATGGTGCTCTGTATATTAGTATAGTAATTCCATGGTGCTGTATATTAGTATAGTAATTCCATGGTGCTCGTATATTATTATAGTAATTCCATGGTGCTGTATATTATTATAGTAATTCCATGGTGCTCTGTATATTAGTATAGTAATTCCATGGTGCTCTGTATATTATTATAGTAATTCCATGGTGCTCGTATATTAGTATAGTAATTCCATGGTGCTCGTATATTAGTATAGTAATTCCATGGTGCTGTATATTAGTATAGTAATTCCATGGTGCTGTATATTATTATAGTAATTCCATGGTGCTGTATATTAGTATAGTAATTCCATGGTGCTCTGTATATTATTATAGTAATTCCATGGTGCTCTGTATATTAGTATAGTAATTCCATGGTGCTCTGTATATTATTATAGTAATTCCATGGTGCTCTGTATATTAGTATAGTAATTCCATGGTGCTCGTATATTATTATAGTAATTCCATGGTGCTCTGTATATTAGTATAGTAATTCCATGGTGCTCTGTATATTAGTATAGTAATTCCATGGTGCTCTGTATATTAGTATAGTAATTCCATGGTGCTCTGTATATTATTATAGTAATTCCATGGTGCTGTATATTAGTATAGTAATTCCATGGTGCTGTATATTATTATAGTAATTCCATGGTGCTGTATATTAGTATAGTAATTCCATGGTGCTCTGTATATTAGTATAGTAATTCCATGGTGCTCTGTATATTAGTATAGTAATTCCATGGTGCTGTATATTAGTATAGTAATTCCATGGTGCTGTATATTAGTATAGTAATTCCATGGTGCTCTGTATATTATTATAGTAATTCCATGGTGCTCTGTATATTAGTATAGTAATTCCATGGTGCTCGTATATTAGTATAGTAATTCCATGGTGCTGTACATTAGTATAGTAATTCCATGGTGCTCTGTATATTAGTATAGTAATTCCATGGTGCTCTGTATATTAGTATAGTAATTCCATGGTGCTGTATATTAGTATAGTAATTCCATGGTGCTCTGTATATTATTATAGTAATTCCATGGTGCTCTGTATATTACTATAGTAATTCCATGGTGCTCTGTATATTATTATAGTAATTCCATGGTGCTGTATATTAGTATAGTAATTCCATGGTGCTCTGTATATTAGTATAGTAATTCCATGGTGCTCTGTATATTAGTATAGTAATTCCATGGTGCTCTGTATATTAGTATAGTAATTCCATGGTGCTGTATATTAGTATAGTAATTCCATGGTGCTCGTATATTAGTATAGTAATTCCATGGTGCTCTGTATATTAGTATAGTAATTCCATGGTGCTCTGTATATTAGTATAGTAATTCCATGGTGCTCTGTATATTATTATAGTAATTCCATGGTGCTGTATATTATTATAGTAATTCCATGGTGCTGTATATTAGTATAGTAATTCCATGGTGCTGTATATTAGTATAGTAATTCCATGGTGCTCTGTATATTAGTATAGTAATCCCATGGTGCTCTGTATATTAGTATAGTAATTCCATGGTGCTGTATATTAGTATAGTAATTCCATGGTGCTCTGTATATTAGTATAGTAATTCCATGGTGCTGTATATTAGTATAGTAATTCCATGGTGCTCGTATATTAGTATAGTAATTCCATGGTGCTGTATATTAGTATAGTAATTCCATGGTGCTCGTATATTAGTATAGTAATTCCATGGTGCCTGTATATTATTATAGTAATTCCATGGTGCTGTATATTAGTATAGTAATTCCATGGTGCTCTGTATATTTTTATAGTAATTCCATGGTGCTCTGTATATTAGTATAGTAATTCCATGGTGCTCTGTATATTATTATAGTAATTCCATGGTGCTCTGTATATTAGTATAGTAATTCCATGGTGCTCTGTATATTATTATAGTAATTCCATGGTGCTGTATATTAGTATAGTAATTCCATGGTGCTGTATATTAGTATAGTAATCCCATGGTGCTCGTATATTATTATAGTAATTCCATGGTGCTGTATATTAGTATAGTAATTCCATGGTGCTCTGTATATTAGTATAGTAATTCCATGGTGCTCTGTATATTAGTATAGTAATTCCATGGTGCTCTGTATATTAGTATAGTAATTCCATGGTGCTCTGTATATTAGTATAGTAATTCCATGGTGCTGTATATTAGTATAGTAATTCCATGGTGCTCTGTATATTAGTATAGTAATTCCATGGTGCTCTGTATATTAGTATAGTAATTCCATGGTGCTGTATATTAGTATAGTAATTCCATGGTGCTCGTATATTAGTATAGTAATTCCATGGTGCTCTGTATATTAGTATAGTAATTCCATGGTGCTCTGTATATTATTATAGTAATTCCATGGTGCTCTGTATATTAGTATAGTAATTCCATGGTGCTCTGTATATTAGTATAGTAATTCCATGGTGCTGTATATTATTATAGTAATTCCATGGTGCTGTATATTAGTATAGTAATTCCATGGTGCTGTATATTAGTATAGTAATTCCATGGTGCTCTATATTAGTATAGTAATTCCATGGTGCTCTGTATATTAGTATAGTAATTCCATGGTGCTGTATATTAGTATAGTAATTCCATGGTGCTCTGTATATTATTATAGTAATTCCATGGTGCTGTATATTATTATAGTAATTCCATGGTGCTCTGTATATTAGTATAGTAATTCCATGGTGCTCTGTATATTAGTATAGTAATTCCATGGTGCTCTGTATATTAGTATAGTAATTCCATGGTGCTGTATATTAGTATAGTAATTCCATGGTGCTCTGTATATTAGTATAGTAATTCCATGGTGCTCTGTATATTAGTATAGTAATTCCATGGTGCTGTATATTAGTATAGTAATTCCATGGTGCTCTGTATATTAGTATAGTAATTCCATGGTGCTGTATATTAGTATAGTAATTCCATGGTGCTCTGTATATTAGTATAGTAATTCCATGGTGCTGTATATTAGTATAGTAATTCCATGGTGCTCTGTATATTATTATAGTAATTCCATGGTGCCCGTATATTAGTATAGTAATTCCATGGTGCTCTGTATATTAGTATAGTAATTCCATGGTGCTCTGTATATTAGTATAGTAATTCCATGGTGCTCTGTATATTAGTATAGTAATTCCATGGTGCTCTGTATATTAGTATAGTAATTCCATGGTGCTCTATATATTAGTATAGTAATTCCATGGTGCTCTGTATATTAGTATAGTAATTCCATGGTGCTCTGTATATTAGTATAGTAATTCCATGGTGCTCTGTATATTAGTATAGTAATTCCATGGTGCTCTGTATATTAGTATAGTAATTCCATGGTGCTCTGTACATTAGTATAGTAATTCCATGGTGCTCTGTATATTAGTATAGTAATTCCATGGTGCTCTGTATATTATTATAGTAATTCCATGGTGCGGTTATTAGTATAGTAATTCCATGGTGCTCTGTATATTAGTATAGTAATTCCATGGTGCTCTGTATATTAGTATAGTAATTCCATGGTGCTCTGTATATTAGTATAGTAATTCCATGGTGCTGTATATTAGTATAGTAATTCCATGGTGCTGTATATTAGTATAGTAATTCCATGGTGCTCTGTATATTAGTATAGTAATTCCATGGTGCTCTGTATATTAGTATAGTAATTCCATGGTGCTGTATATTAGTATAGTAATTCCATGGTGCTGTATATTAGTATAGTAATTCCATGGTGCTCTGTATATTAGTATAGTAATTCCATGGTGCTCGTATATTAGTATAGTAATTCCATGGTGCTGTATATTAGTATAGTAATTCCATGGTGCTCTGTATATTAGTATAGTAATTCCATGGTGCTCTGTATATTAGTATAGTAATTCCATGGTGCTGTATATTAGTATAGTAATTCCATGGTGCTGTATATTATTATAGTAATTCCATGGTGCTGTATATTAGTATAGTAATTCCATGGTGCTCTGTATATTAGTATAGTATTTCCATGGTGCTCGTATATTATTATAGTAATTCCATGGTGCTGTATATTAGTATAGTAATTCCATGGTGCTGTATATTAGTATAGTAATTCCATGGTGCTCTGTATATTAGTATAGTAATTCCATGGTGCTCTGTATATTAGTATAGTAATTCCATGGTGCTCTGTATATTAGTATAGTAATTCCATGGTGCTGTATATTAGTATAGTAATTCCATGGTGCTCTGTATATTAGTATAGTAATTCCATGGTGCTCTGTATATTAGTATAGTAATTCCATGGTGCTCTGTATATTATTATAGTAATTCCATGGTGCTCTGTATATTAGTATAGTAATTCCATGGTGCTCTGTACATTAGTATAGTAATTCCATGGTGCTCTGTATATTAGTATAGTAATTCCATGGTGCTCTGTATATTAGTATAGTAATTCCATGGTGCTCTGTATATTAGTATAGTAATTCCATGGTGCTGTATATTAGTATAGTAATTCCATGGTGCTCTGTATATTAGTATAGTAATTCCATGGTGCTCGTATATTAGTATAGTAATTCCATGGTGCTGTATATTAGTATAGTAATCCCATGGTGCTCGTATATTATTATAGTAATTCCATGGTGCTCGTATATTAGTATAGTAATTCCATGGTGCTCTGTATATTAGTATAGTAATTCCATGGTGCTCTGTACATTATTATAGTAATTCCATGGTGCTCTGTATATTAGTATAATAATTCCATGGTGCTCTGTACATTATTATAGTAATTCCATGGTGCTCTGTATATTAGTATAGTAATTCCATGGTGCTCTGTATATTATTATAGTAATTCCATGGTGCTCGTATATTAGTATAGTAATTCCATGGTGCTCGTATATTAGTATAGTAATTCCATGGTGCTCTGTATATTAGTATAGTAATTCCATGGTGCTGTATATTAGTATAGTAATTCCATGGTGCTGCATATTAGTATAGTAATTCCATGGTGCTCTGTATATTAGTATAGTAATTCCATGGTGCTGTATATTAGTATAGTAATTCCATGGTGCTGTATATTAGTATAGTAATTCCATGGTGCTCTGTATATTAGTATAGTAATTCCATGGTGCTCTGTACATTATTATAGTAATTCCATGGTGCTCTGTACACTGTAGATGCCACAGTAATTGCGAACGTGCCATAATCGATAAGCAATGTTTCTGTCCGAGAACGCCCAACATCATCATTTTTTTTTAATTTTTTTCTTTGATAACAAGTTTGGTGTAGTAGAACCATTGACTTGGACATCCCTGTCCTTAAGGTTTGTCCATAGAACACTCTTGCTTTTACCCTTCCTCTGGGTTACGTCTCAGGGTTAAAGAGGAACCAATAAATGCCTTGCCTACCTAACCTCCCCCCTTCTTCTCCGCCCTCTTCCTTTCCTTTCTCCCCTATTCTTTTTTCTCTTCTCATCTTTTACAGGTCTTGCTTTCGCACAGAGAAGTGGCCAGACTTCAGTTCTGCTCCCTGAACATCAGAGGCTTCAACGTGCCGCAGAAGAGGACCCAGGTACTCTACAACATGCACAAGCTAAGGGCTGACCTCCTACTGCTACAGGAAACCTACTTTAAGACAGGCCACGTGCCCACAATAGTAAACAGATATTTCCCTCGCTGGTTCCACAGCTCCAACCCTGACGGTAAATCAAAGGGAGTTAGTGTTGTCTTACATAAACACCTCCAAGCCACGGTCATTTCCCAGAGCTCCGATGCACAGGGTAGATATTTAAACGGGTTGTCTGGGATAAATGGAAAGCCCTACACTAATCTAAACCCACACCCTCCTACTTTCTAAATAACATAATTGATAAAAAATGTATAGTTACCCAGGGACATTTGCTGGTTATCCGATGACAATCCGTTTCCCTGTTTCTGGATATGGAACATCACTACTATTCCCTCACCATCCACTCCATCATACTTACCTTCCAGGCTTCTTCCTGCGGGAAGGCTCCCCCCTCTTTTCTCACTGCCAGGGCTTGTCCCAGTGCTGATCTGTGCTCTGCTGCCGATAATCCACCTCTACTGCGCTGAAGAGCACAGATCAGCGCTGGGACTGTAGTGCGTGCCGAAAGTCAGAAAAGAAGGATGGAACATCGCGCAGGAAGAAGTCTGGAAGGAGGAGAGAGAGAGGTAAGTATATAATGGGGTCGGGGGTTAGGCTGAGCAGGTTGGGAGGAGCTAGTAGTGGGCGGGATAGCTAGAGAGACAGGGAGGGGGGGAGAGAGGAAGGAGAGAGGAAGGGGAGAGGGAGTGAGGAGACGGAGTGAGTGTGGAAGTTTCATAGCAGGAAGCTGAACCATGTAAACAAATGCAGAAGATACCAGGAGCTCCCAGAGACCCCCAGAAATCACTCAAAACACTGCTAAAGGTATTTGAATGCATTTATTAACCCATTAATAACACTAACAGACTGTAAGGGAATTGCCAGTTGAGCAATTCTCCAGTGCTGCAGCAAAAACCTTAGAGGAAGAGAATACAGAGACAGTGAGCCCTAAAGTTGACCCAGACCCTGTCCCTACCTACTTGTCTCACTGTCCTAATGACAGGAACAACTTGGAGCCGGACCCTACTCTGAATAAGTGACAACACAGAACGCAGACAGGACGCACAAACAACAAAGGGAGGTCAGCTAGCCAAGGGGTCGGTAACAATCGAGCAATGCAGTACAGAATCAAAATCCAAGAGAATAGTCAAAGGAAAGCCAGTGGTCAGACAATCAGAAGAGCAGGTAACAAGGAGCAAGGAGTATAGCCAGTAAGCAAAATGCAATAGCAGGTGCCAATGGGAAAGTGGGCAAACAATAATAGGGAGAAAGAACCTGCCCCAGACTTGATAGGAGGACAGGCTGTCAGTCACAAGGCAGGACTAAAGTTAACTCTTAGTGGAGCAGGGGGAAAGCAAGGTGAAGGAGAAGGGCGTGGTGGAAAATCAATTAACCTTCGTCAGGCTGCATAATTTTACAACGTTAACAGGCTGCAGAGGTACAATTGTACCTTCATATATACCTCCACTGTGGGAAGACTTTCTCCTTTACTTGGTTTCAGAAACTAAATTTCATTCAGCTACAAATGTTATGCTGATATCTATTGGCCAGTGTTGTTACTGCTCACTTATGTTGCTGTCAATTAAGTTGATTCAAACTGGGAGTGGCTTCTACTTCTCTTCCTGCCTCCCTCCTCTCAGTAGCCATTTTGCTGTTCATCTCATTGCTGTGAGCACACACATTTCTAGGCTTGTGAAGTCTTCAATTTCTTGGATACGAAGGTAGGAAAGTCTCACGGCATCTAACAGCCAGTTATACCTTCATTCGCCTTATGTGGGGACAGAACAGTTAGAAATTGTCTTTGAGCCTAGACTTGGCTTACATATATTTTGTATGAAACTTATCACTATAGGTATGATTTTATATGAAAAATGGATAATAATTAGTATCTACATATTGTTTTACGATGTTTTACTTATATTCAGCACAAAATAAAGATGGTGGCTCTGTTACAATTTTCCTATTGGTCGAAAAAACAGTCGAAGATGGAATGAAAATTCTGAAACCGTATACGGTTTACATAATATATAAATTACATTTATAAATAATCACTAGAAATAATTTACTTTTTTATCTGCACTTTAGAATCGAGTTTCATTCTACTTGCCACGTGTTACTGAACTTAAATTACGAAGCCAAAATTCATCTACCAAGTCATCATGAGTGATAGTGATGCTGGATCTAGTTTCCGCCATAATCCAAGAAAACGTGTTCGCAGGTTAGTATCATTTTGTGAAAAGCCAATAATGTAGTATTGTGTAGTATTTCGGAAAATTATTTTTCATTTTTTCATATTTACAGATTTACGTCTGACGAAATAATGCGAATGCTAGAAGAATCTGATTCTGAGCATGAGGAAGAACCATATGTTGCATCTGATGATGAAAACTATGTACCACAAGTGGATGTTACTGAAGAAGATTCAGACATTGAACAAGAAATGGTCATAGATCAGGAAAAAGAATACGACTCAGACGAAAGTGTTGAGGATGAGTCTGTGCCTCAAAGTGCAGGCGACATTTGGACTGCTAAGGATAAAACTCAATGGTGTAGTGATCCACTGCCAAATGCACAAACAAAATCTTGTAATGTCCTACGACAAAGAGGTGGCCCTGCAGCAATCAGCAACCTGTATACAGCAAAAGAGCTATTCAAGTCAATCGTGACTCCCGAGATGTGTGACATCATATTACGAGAAACGAATCGAAAGGCCAAGAGAGTTTGTGATGCTTACAACAACGAACTGGTACAACGTTTTCCTGATTCTTCTGAACGGCCCCCACAAAAAACATTCAAGCAATTTACTGAAACTGAACTCCATGCATTTTTGGGCATACTGATTGCTGCTGGTGTGCACAGAGACAACAAAGAGAATCTGGAGGAAATGTGGAATGTTGCTGCTCTGTCTCTTATACGTGCAGCCATGTCTCGTGACCGCTTCAAGATGATACTCAGATTTATCAAATTTGACAACGAAAATACACGTGCAGAACGTGTGCAAACAGATAAAGCTGCACCAATACGGGACATCTGGACAATGCTGAACAGAAATC
The DNA here is from genome assembly GCA_947044405.1 of Leptodactylus fallax. Taxonomy (NCBI): domain Eukaryota; kingdom Metazoa; phylum Chordata; class Amphibia; order Anura; family Leptodactylidae; genus Leptodactylus; species Leptodactylus fallax. The sequence goes on along the minus strand of CAMRHE010001059.1, from coordinate 162,879 downwards.
TGGAGAGAGCCTACAAGCCATATAATTGTATCACCGTCGACGAGCAATTATTTCCATTTAGAGGCCATACTAAATTTACCCAGTATATACCTTCAAAACCAGCTAAATATGGCATAAAGATTTTCTGGGCTTGTGACTCGTCAAACGCCTACCCATTACAAGGTCAGCTCTACACTGGGAAACCAACTGATGGTCCTCGACAAGTAAACATTGGTGAACGAACAGTATTGGACCTAGTGAGCTCGTATAAAGGCTCTGGAAGAAATGTCACCACCGATAACTTCTTTACACCCATGGAACTAGCTAAGGTATTGACCTCCTGGAACATGACACTAGTTGGTACAGTGAGAAAAAACAAAAGGTTCCTACCTAGCAACATGCAGCCTGCCAAAGAAAGGCCTGTAAACTCGACAAATTTTGCCTACAATCATGATGCAACAGTCTGTTCATATGTACCAAAGAAGAACAAATCAGTCGTGCTTCTATCATCTACGCACATTACGGGAGAAGTTGAAGAGACACTAGCAGCCAAGCCAGAGATAATAAAATACTACAACAAAACAAAAGGCGGAGTTGATGTTATGGATAAAATGTTGGGAGAGTACACTGTGAAACGACGAACATTATGTTGGCCTCTGGCATTTTTCTACAATATGATTGACGTCACTGGGTTAGCATCCTACATCATCTACAGAGAACACAATCCAAGCTTCAGGACAAAGGATCAATGAAGAAAGTTCCTGAAAGATCTCGCAAATCAGCTGTGTATGTCTGCAATTGAAGATCGTAGTACAAACGAATGATGATGAGAAACCATTTTCTTCGAGGTGCAGTAGAAATGGTGCTTGGACGATGCATTCTGGTAGCATCGCAAGCAGCAGCTGGCCCTCAAATACCTCATGGTAGTCGTGGACCCTCCCCTGTTGTTGGTAGTTGCTATGTCTGCCGAGACCTGAGGCGAAAACAACGTAAGACTAGAAAGTCTTGTGTGGTTTGTGTGAAACCCATTTGTGATGAACACTCGGTAGCAAAGACAACATGCATTACTTGCGAAGAAAATTGTCGGGGGTTAATCTCCCCCCGGGATGGATGTCACCGTAAGCCTAATTAAATAGATAACCAGTTTCGAGCGCTCGGGAAACAAGACGTACACAGGTATCGTGTATGAACAGTTTCTACTTTATTGCGTAGTTCAATACAGTTTTAAAAGCAAGCTCAGTTACATAACAATCATGTGATCAATATACATATATGGTCTTTCCGGTTCTGTTACCAGACAAATTTGTTCAGTTTCCCATCAACCCCAGATGTTTCCTTTTCACCTTATCTGAATGTCCTTCTTATCATTCCTGAGAATGGCAGATCGACCTGAGAACAGCAGAACTGTTGACATCTTCCCCCAGACTCCAAGTCTGTATTCTATCTATAAACTATGCAGTCTTGTCTGCAGAACATTCCACCCTCTTGTGCTTTCTGTATATAGTGCAAACTATGTTTTAACCCTTACAATTCCCCCATTTAGGACTTTATTTTTAATCAATATTCAATGAATACATTCACACTATCTGTGTGCCATCTGTGATGGATTCTCCATTGAAGATGTAAAAAATAATGATCCTACCTTACATACTGAGTATTGTCCCTCATGAGATTGCATAGCGAAGGAATACATTGGATACAACAGCATCCTAATATCATAAAAATGATTACACAAAGGATTATACCTACGATTTGTCGGAGGTATCCCAAGTCAGGTAGGAAAGCTAACAGCCAGTCCCACCATCCTTGGTTGACATCTTGTTTAATATGTGTTACCATTTCCTGCAACTGTTTCAACTTATCATGCACATCTTCTGAATGGTCAGACAAATTAAAACAGCACATTCCTGCAAAGGTGTTGCACCCATAACCATGTTTAAGCAGTAAATAATCTATAGCCACTCTATTCTGCAATATTGCTTTTTTATGTGATTGCAAATCTAATACAACATCTTTAATGATAGCGCTAGTAGTGTTTATGTTCTTTACCATAAAGCAAGCAATACGTGATATTGTCTTAGCATTATATACAGACAAACCTGGTACTCCTACCAGTGACACAGCTAGGCTTATGTATTCTGCTTTTGATAAGAGTTTCACATCATAATTACAATCCTCAGGCAGTGGGATAGTACTTCTTTTGTGTAAAATATGTACATGCGATTTCTGTGAACTCTGTTCATATGGTGTGGGTATCATAGTCAATGCTAATCTAGACAAGGCACATATGCCTCCAGTTATATTGGCAGGTATGTAGGTGTAGCTGCTATTACCACACGCTAGAACCCACCCAGGTGGCAAAGGTACATGTAAATCTAGTGACGGGACAATAAGTGTCCTGTTACATTGCATCCTCTTCCCTTCCCTTAGGGTTTGACAATCGTTGTCAGTTCTATTGCAGATTTGTGGAAACTGCCCTTTATTCATTATAGGATTGCAATTAGGTATTGTTGTTTTATTACATGAAAATTTGAAACACAATTCTGCTCTTGCTACTGCCCCAGTCGATATCCTTATCATATTCTCCTGTAAATCTGCATAGGCAGTGCAGTTCACACAAGCATAATAAGGACTTATCCAGTCTGCATGCACATGGAGATCAGCTTCCTGTAAAAGAGTATCATTTAACTGAAGTTTCAACAATTTAGTCCATACTGCAACAGAAGTCGGCACTGCAATCAAACAAGTTTCTAACACATTACTGGAATATGCATTTCTCAAACAAAATTCTGTCATGTTTAATACTCGGGCCAAATATAACCACATATTCTCTTTTGTTCTCCATATGTGTTCCTCCAGCTCCCTTACTCCCCGATTTGGGCTGTCTTTTGTCTTGTAAAGTTCAAACCAGGTCCATATTATTAAAAGGCATCCAGCAAACATCAGCAAGTGTCGTGTTTTCATTTTGATGGTGCTTCAACTTTCTTGCAATGTGAAGCGTGTATCCAGGTGGGTTTTCCCTCCAATTTTACTGAGGTGGCAGTTGTCAGCAGTACTTGGAAGGGACCGTCATACCTGGGTTCAAGAGACTTCCTAGTGTGTCTTTTCACGACCACCCAATCACCAGGCTGCAAGCTATGCGTTCCTGAAAAATCAGAAGGGTCTGGAATAGAAGAGAACACTTGTTTATGTGTTTCTTTCAATCTCTGACACAAACTCTGCACATAGCTAGAAATACTGTCATAGTTAAGCTGTAACGTCTGAGGGAAGTATAACCCTGTTTTGGGTGCACTTCCAAACAATATTTCAAATGGTGACAACCCTGTCCTCCTGTTAGGGGTGGTTCTTACTGAGTAAAGGGCTAAAGATAGACACTCAGGCCAGGGCTTCCCTGTCTCTGCTATCGCTTTTTGGATTTTCAATTTGAGTGTACCATTCAACCTCTCCACCTTGCCTGAACTCTGAGGATGGTAGGGTGTGTGGAAAGCTTGCTCAATCCCTAGTGCAGACATTATTTCTTTCATTATCTCACCTGTGAAATGCGTACCTCTGTCAGACTCAATCACCTCGGGCACTCCAAACCTACACACAAGCTCGGACATCAGTTTCTTGGCAGTTGCTTGTGCGGTTGCTTTGCTCACAGGGTAGGCCTCAGGCCATCCTGAAAACAGATCCACACAGACCAATACATACTCGTATGTTCCAGACTTAGGCAACTGTATGTAATCTATCTGTACTCTCTGAAATGGGTACAGGGATTTTGGTGTACACTTGGTGGGTGTTTTAACTACCTGTCCTGGGTTGTGTAGAGCACATATGTGACATGTTTTTACGTGGTTACTAGCAGCTCTTCCAAAACCTGGGGCAAACCATAATTTACCCACTAATGATTCCATGGCATTTCGAGAGGCATGCACCTTACCGTGGGCCAAGCCAGCCATCTGGGGGTAGACTGCTGTGGGCAGACATAATCGATCCCCCATTTTCCACATACCATCACCTTCTGTAGCACCTGCTTTCTTCCATCTTTCAGTTTCCACACTGGTGACCTTTGAGTACAGCCCTTTTGGGTCTGCCAGGTCAATGTCCATTTTGCTCACCTGGTTGGGACCCCTTCTGGCCAGTAGTGCTGCAGCCTTGGCTGCTCTGTCAGCTCTCTCATTTCCACAGCTTTCAGGGTCCCTTCCTTTTGCGTGAGCTCTGACTTTCACAATTGCCAGCTGCTTTGGGAGCAGTATGGCCTCCATCAATCAACTTACCACATCTCCATTCTTAATTGGCTTGCCCTGGGCCGTTAGGAAGTTCCTTGCCCTCCATATTGGACCATAATCATGTGCAATGCCAAAAGCATACCTGGAGTCAGTGTATATGTTAGCTGTTCTACCTTTGGCTATCTTACAAGCCTCCATAAGGGCTTTAAGCTCAGCTTCTTGGGCTGACATGTGTGGTGGAAGAGCCTCTTGGACTATGATGTCATGTTCAGTGACTACAGCATACCCTGTAACAAATTTGCCTTCATCTGTCAGATACCTTGAGCCATCCACAAACATCTCATAATCAGGATTTTGTAATGGCACATCCGTGACATGGTCAAATCCCACTGTTTCCTGTGACATAAGAGCCACACAATCATGTGCATGCTGGCTGTCATAACAGTTCTTCAGAGAGAGAGAGAGTTTACAAATAACTCATCTTCCACTCCCCCTTTTGAATCATGAACTCCTACAGGAAGAAGAGTTGCAGGATTCAAAGTTAAACAGCGTTGAAAAGAGATGTTTGAGGAGGACTGCAGGGCAAATTCCATTTTGCACTGCCGTTCCAAAGAAAGGTGACGTCTGTCTACTTGTGTGAGGATAGCATGGATGTCATGAGGTGTATACACAACCAGTATATGATCTAGGACAATGTCTGAGCTTTTCTCAAGCAACGCTTGTACTGAGAGGACAACCCGCACACAGGAGGGGGGTCCCCCTGGCTACAGCATCTAACCTTGAGCTGTAATAGGCCACGGGGCGTTTCTTATCCCCGTGTTGTTGTGTGAGAACTGCAGTTGCATGTCCCATCATCTCAGTCACGTAGAGCTGAAAAGGTTTCTGATAGTCAGGTAGACCTAAGGCCGTAGCACTGAATATCTGCAACTTCAGCTGGTAAAACGCATCCAAGGCCTCAGGTGTGAGGCTGAATGGTTTTGAGGAGAGGCTATCGTACAGAGGTTGCATGGTCAGAGATGCAGATCTGATCCATGGCCTACAGTAGGATACCAATCCCAAGAAGGTACGTAGCTGAGCATGAGAGGTCGGCACCTGCATGTCTCTCACCACCTTGGTCCTCTCATCTGACAGGTGCTTGGTACCCTGGCCGAGACAGTGTCCCAGAAACACCACTTTTTGTTTGCAAAATTGCAACTTATCCTTGCTGGCCTTGCAGCCGTTCTGGTAGAGGAAACACAACAGGCTGATGGTCGCTGCTTCACAGGTTGGTTTGTCTGGAGCACAAAGAAGAAGATCGTCAACATATTGTAACAGAACAACATCATCATGTGGAAAATACCAAGTACTCATAATAAGTGTGAGACACCTTGTGAATTGGTTAGGACTGTTTTGCGCCCCTTGTGGTAGTACTGTCCAAGTGTACTGTTACCCCTAAATGTAAATGCAAACAAATACTGGCAATCGGGGTGTAAAGGCACAGAAAAATATGCATCGGAAAGATCTATACAACTGTACCAGGTGGTACCTGTGGGGACAGGTGACAGCAGGGTGTGTGGGTTAGTACCACTGGAATTTCAAGTAGTGTTACTTTATTCAATTCCCTAAGATCATGAACCATACGGTATGTGTCTGGTTCTCCCTTTTTCTTCACTGGGAAAAGAGGAGTGTTTGCTACAGAAGTGCATTCCTTCAATGCCTCTGCCTTTACTAATTCCACTATTGTTACTGCTATGGCATCCTCTTGGGCATGGGTCAGACGATATTGTTTAATCCTGGGTGGCTGAGCACCAGGTTTCAGGGTTACCATAACAGGGGGTACATCTAATTTACCTAAGTCTGTTTTCCCAGTTGCCCATAATGCTGTTGGCACTTGGGATAACAGTACATTTTCTTCTTCAGTGAGGACAAAAATACAGTTTGGTGTACTTAACTCGGCAGATAACAAACACAAAATCTCATGATTAGTATGTGTGACTTTTACAAATGCTTCTCCTGAGGAATGTAACATGATGTTACAACCTAATACTCCCATCACATCTGTACCAAGAATGTTATCTGATGTGTCTGAGACTAAATACCTAGTGAGTATCCTGCTACCCTGAAATGAAGTTTCTACAGGATCAGTTTGATCCAGGGTGACTGGTAGCCCTGATACCCCTTGAACCACCTGGCTGTCTCCTGAGAGTGGGAGTTTGAATGTGTCGGCAACATGTTTGCTCACACAGGATTTTGTTGCCCCAGTATCTATCAAAAATGGCATCTCCTTTCCATTAATCAATACAGGTTGAAAAATTTGAAGTCCCCTATCCTGTGAGGACAAAAGGGATACTGGGGCAGGAGAGCCTGTCTTTCATTGTGTATTATCCTGTGCTTGGTAAAATGCTTCACGATCCCTCTCTGTCTCAGTCATGGGCGGACCACCTTTAGGCTGCCTGGGCTCGTTGTTGTCTCCTTGTTTGGGACACCAACAGTCCTTGGCCAGGTGTCCCGGTCTTCCACAATTGAAGCATCTCCTTGTCTCCCTCTGTCCCTGTTGTTGCCTAGGGCGGGGTCCTGTCTTTCCCTGATACCTTGCACCACTATTCACATAAGCTTTAACTGGTGTTACTGCTTTCTTATCTCTCTCTTCTACATAGAACCCCACTGCTTTGGCATATAAGTCATCAGGGTTCGAACTTCTCCACTCTGGGGTACAATTTTTTATTTTTTCCGCCAGGGTGCTCCCTATACCTTGTACAAAGGCTTCAGAAAGCATAGTGTTTCTCATAGCCTGTGGTGCAGCCTCCCACCCAGCGTCCACTGCTTTTGTAAGAAGTCTTCCATAATAAGCTTCTACTGACTCACCTTTCTCCCTTTTACATGTAGTTAATGCTGTACGGCGAGTCTCTGCCTGTTTATCACACCACACCTTTAGTCTGGTCAGAAACTCCTCCCCAATGTTAATGGATTCTGTATTCATGGGTATCCCTCGATTAAGCCTAGAATCAACATTTATGATACTTAACAGACCCTCAGTGCATTTTACTTGAATTAGGGCCGCTAAATCTTTCCAACTAGCTTTATAATTTGTCTGAATCATCCTCATCTTCCTGCGAAATGCACTCGGTTCTAATTGCGGGTCTGGTAATTGCTGAGCCATAGACATCTGATCCCCAGGGGACCAAGGTCTCCACTCTATGGTGGTGGTGGTGGTGACCTGTCCTTTACTGCCGTCCCCTGATGTCGTCCCTCTTGATGCTTCCGTTATTCCATTTTTATTCTCATCTGCCTCCTCATCTCCGGTAGTGCTCTTAGTTTGTGATCTTGTGACTACCGGGTATAACTGCTGTGTCGGGGGTGGCGGAGGTGGCAAAGGCAAGTCTGCCTCTACTGTCTTAGGACCACAGGCTCCCCTGGGGCGAGGGGTGTTACATACAGAACATGGGTCTCTCCAGCACTGTTGCTGTGTACCACACGTAGGACAAGTCCACCCTCAGGATTATAAGGTGGGGGGCTGAAGCTAGCCCTGCTCTGTTGGGGTTCCCTCCCTTATATCCCTCTGAAGGAGGCATATACAACATTCTTCCTGCCTTATCTTGCTTTCGGGACCATTCCCCTCTTTCTATCCTATCGCTTCCTTCTATTAGGGCATAAATGCCTCTTTGCAACTTTTTTGTCTTGTATGACCCCTACATGATCTAGTCTCCACTGATCCCAAAATCTACTGTCTACTAACCCAGTCTGGTGTATTCCTGCCTTTTTCAGAATTTTCTTTACCTGTGTGGCTACTTCTTTCCCTTCCCCTATCTCTATTAGTTCAAATGGGGTGTACCATATCTTAGAGGGTCCCATCCCCATCTTGACTGGTAGCTAATCAGCCAGTGAGCTTCTCACTCCTCTAGGGCAACCTTTGAGACAATAGAGGGTCACTTATGACTACTTCAGTGAGAACTCCCAGACAGACTCTTCTGTCTTCTATGAACTACTTGTGTAAGTTCAGGAGTAGTGCTCAGGGCAATGCCTCAATTGGCTTCCACAGGCTCAACTTTCTACCTGTGTCCCCTTACCAAAACACTCCTAAATCACTACACGCACTTCTCGCGGATTCTACTAAGTCCTTCGTGCTACTACTCAGGTCCCATTCGACCTTGACCATCCAAAACAAGGACTTTTCAATCACTCAGTGCTTCTCAGTTCCGAACCTTGTCCGCAACTCTAAACTCTAGGGGTTAAGAATAGAGAACTGTTCCCCATTCTTTGCAGCCTTATATATCTTATAACACAGGTAACATGCAAACATCAGTAGACAGGTAAGACAAAAAGCAAAGAAAGCAATTTCCACATCATTTACAGGTGACATGTCCCTTTTAGGTTCTTCCGTACTATTCCATTGGCATCGAGATGTCATATAAACATGCAGCAGCTTACCTCCCTCATCGATACAGAGAATAGACACACAGGAACCTCAGATATACTAATTGGCAAGATAAGGTCTTACCTTCACAGTACTGTTTTTATCTATCTGAGGTCCTCTGGTCCTGTCCTCAAGTCGATCGGTGAGTGGGTCGGCACTCTATCGGCTGCACATCAGACGATTTCGAGGCCCCACGTCGTTGGGCGCCAATTTCTGTCGGGGGGTTAATCTCCCCCCGGGATGGATGTCACCGTAAGTCTAATTAAATAGATAACCAGTTTCGAGCGCTCGGGAAACAAGACGTACACAGGTATCGTGTATGAACAGTTTCTACTTTATTGCGTAGTTCAATACAGTTTTAAAAGCAAGCTCAGTTACATAACAATCATGTGATCAATATACATATATGGTCTTTCCGGTTCCGTTACCAGACAAATTTGTTCAGTTTCCCATCAACCCCAGATGTTTCCTTTTCACCTTATCTGAATGTCCTTCTTATCATTCCTGAGAATGGCAGATCGACCTGAGAACAGCAGAACTGTTGACATCTTCCCCCAGACTCCAAGTCTGTATTCTATCTATAAACTATGCAGTCTTGTCTGCAGAACATTCCACCCTCTTGTGCTTTCTGTATATAGTGCAAACTTACATTTTCTTTTATAATGTAAATGAACAGTTTTTTTACTTGTTTATAATAATAAAATAGCATTATCATTAAAAAAAATATTATTCTTTTTTCCTTGCATTATCTTCATTCAAAATATATGAGGGTACATTTGTACCTATGCAGCTTGTTATGGATGCAAAAATATCTCGACCCCTTATCTTGGAAGGGGGTGGAGATATTTTATTGAAATTTGGCCAATATATTCTGGACCAAAACTGCAGAGATGTCACGAAATTTCAGCCCTCTACGGCTTTTCGAAAAAAAGTTATTGCAATTTTAAAACGGAATAGTTACAATTGTACCTACTCAGCCGGACGAAGGTTAAGGAGGTGAGGGAATAGGACAGTGTTCAGACAATACAAGAAAAACCCAAGGAAAGAATTACAACCGGGCACGCCTCCTGCACCACAGCGTGCGCCCGGAGGACGGCGCCAAAGCCTGGACAGGCAAGGACGTTACAGTACCCCCCCTTTTACGAGGGGCCTCTGGACCCTCGCCAGATGGACCAGGTTTCGAAGGGTTCTGGCGATGAAAGAGATTAAATAAACGTGGCGCATGTAGGTCCCTACCAGAAACCCACGTTCGCTCTTCCGGGCCATAACCCTTCCAGTGCATGAGGTACTGAACAGCATTCTGCACCCGACGGGAATCCATAATTTTTTTCTACTTCATATTCTAGTTCCCCTTGGATCACCACCGGCGCAGATGGACTGGAAGAAGTAAGGACAGGGGAGATATACTTCTTCAAAAGCGAATTGTGGAAGACGTTGTGGATACGAAAAGAACTTGGAAGTTGTAATTTAAAAGATACTGGGTTTATGAGTTCAGAAATGACATAGGGCCCAATGTAACGTGGTGCAAATTTCCCCGAAGGAACTCTAAGACGCAGATTCCTAGTGGACAGCCAGACTCGATCTCCCACTCTGTATTCAGGGCCAGGCAAGCGTCTTTTATTTGCCTGCCGTTTTTGATATTCTTGGGCTTTAACCAGGCTCAGACGAGCCTGGGCCCAGACTGTGCACAGTCGCTGATAAGTCTGTTCGGCAGTGGGATTAACAGACACGGTGCTACGGAGAGAGGAGTACCTGGGGTTAAAACCATAGTTGCAATAAAACGGAGACATTTTAGTGGTGACGTTAACCCTGTTGTTTATTGCAAACGCTGCTAGAGGAAGAAAGGTTCTCCATTTTTCTTGAGCATCAGACACAAAACACCTTAAGTACTGTTCCAAAGTTTTGTTGAATCTCTCTGTCTGGCCATTGGTCTCAGGGTGGAACGCGGAAGAGAAAGATAGAGAGACCCCCAGACGACCACAAAATTCCTTCCAGAATCTAGAGACAAATTGTACACCCCGATCAGATACAATATTGTTTGGCCCCCTCGAGGAAATGTCTCCACTCCTCGAATGCCCATTTAATGGCTAGGAGTTCTCGATTACCAACGTCATAGTTGCGCTGCGTAGGAGAGAATTTCCTCGAGAAGAAGGCTACAGGTTGCAAACACGTAAAATTTTCAGAGCCCTGAGACAACACGGCACCAACCCCCACTTCAGAGGCATCAACCTCAATAATAAATGGGCGATCATAGTCTGGTGGTACTAATACAGGAGCCTCAACAAAACATTTCTTGAGATGTACAAAAGCCTCTTCCGCTTCCGGAGTCCATTTGGTCACATCGGCACCTTTCTTTGTGAGATCCGTCAATGGCTTCACTATAGAAGAGAAATTCTTAATAAATTTTCGATAATAGTTGGAGAACCCCAAGAAACGTTGCAGGGCTTTAAGGTTGGAGGGGCGTTCCCAGTTTTTAATAGCCGTGACTTTTAGTGGATCCATACAAAAAGAATCGGGAGTAATAACGTAACCGAGGAAGGTGACCCTTTGGACTCCGAACAGGCATTTGAACAGTTTGGCAAAGAGAGAGTTTTGACGCAACAGTAGCAAAACACTCCTAACATGCTCAATATGTGTGGCCCAATCAGGAGAGAACACTAGAATATCATCCAGGTAGACAACCACATAACGACCGAGCAAGTCTCTAAAGATATCGTTAACAAAGTGTTGAAATACTGCGGGTGCATTACATAACCCGAAAGGCATTACCAAATATTCAAAGTGACCTTCCGGGGTGTTGAACGCAGTTTTCCATTCATCTCCTTCTCTAATCCCGATCAGATTGTATGCCCCACGGAGGTCAATTTTAGAAAACCAGCGGGCACCCACAATCTGATTGAAAAGATCAGGGATCAGGGGAAGAGGGTACTGATTTTTAACTGTAATTTTATTTAATTCTCGGTAGTCAATGCATGGTCGCAGTCCGCCATCTTTCTTTTTAACAAAAAAGAACCCAGCTCCCATGGGAGACTGAGACGGACGGATGTGACCTTTAAGAAGACTATCCTGAGTGTAATCCTGCATAGCCTCACGTTCTGGAGCAGAAAGATTGAAGATCCTTCCCTTAGGGTATTTGGAGTCGGGAAGGAGTTCAATCGCACAATCGTAAGGTCTATGCGGCGGTAAAACTTCAGCAGCTTTAGGATCAAAAACATCATGAAAATCAGACAGAAATTCAGGAAGAAGCGTCTCCTCACTGAGACAATCAGAGGCATGCAAAGCAATACAATGGGAGGAGCACTGATTCCCCCATTTCACTAACTCTTTTTTGGGCCAATCAAAGGTAGGTTTATGGAGGTCTAGCCAGGGAAGCCCTAAAATGATATCAGACTAGAGATCCTCCCTAACAAAAAAACTCATGAGCTCCGTATGTATTGAGCCCACTTGCAAAGAGAGTAAGGGGGTTTTAAAATGGATTTTACCCCTGGCCAGTGGAGTCAAATCCGCCCCAGTAACCAACAGAGGAGTATCTAATGATACAAGTTCAATACATAAAGCAGAAACAAACAAAAATTTAACAAAGTTAGTGGCAGCCCCAGAATCTACTAGGGCCTGCCCAGAAACAGATCTGTCCCCAAAGGACAGAGACACAGGTAACATCAATTTGGGAGATTTTTCAGAAGATACCTGACTGCCTGAGTGGTTCTTCTGAATACCACTCAGGCCCTGAAGTTTTCCGCTGGTGTACGTGGTTTGATGGAACAGTCTCGGATGAGGTGACCCGGTTTGCCGCAATACAGGCAGAGATGATTCCGGAAACGATATTCTCGTCTAGCCTTGGTATCCAGTGCTCCCAACTGCATAGGCTCATCTCCAGGGGTGACAGAAGGAGAAACAGATTCTTTAACAGAAAGAGAGGGATAGACAGAAGACTTAGTGGGACCAATCCCCACCCTCTCTTTACGTCTGTCCTGGAGTCTCCTGTCAATGCGGACGGCTAAGGTCATGGCCTTTTCTAAGGTAGGGGGATCAGGGTGACCTACCCAGACATCCTTCACTGAATCATTCAGGCCCTGTTTAAAAAGAGCTTTCAAAGCGGAGTCACACCAACCTGCTGTTATACTCAACTTCTGAAACTCAGAGCAGTAAGTTTCAGCGGATAGTTTACCTTGCCGGAGGGTAAGAAGTTGGGACTCGGCAAGTCCAATTTGATCAGGCTCAGCATAAATGGCCCCCAAAGACTTAAAAAATTTTCCCAGATCTGTCCACTCCTCTGCCTCAGGGGGGAGTTTAAGGGCCCAAGTCTGTGGATCCCCCTGTAAGAGGGAAATGACCACCCCCACCATCTGAGACTGCAACGCATGAGGGTTGACACGAAAATACAACAGACATGATTCCCTGAACGTCTCAAATTTACCTCGGTCCCCTGAAAACCTATCCGGAAGTAACATTTTAACCTTGGGAAGGGAAATGACAGCAGGTGGTGTAGCAGCGGCCTCAGCTTGATTCTGGGTGAGAGTGTGTACCTCATTGGCCAGCTCAGACACCAAACCTGCCAAACCCTCCATTCGAGTCACAAGGTCCTGAATAGAAGCCATGCCAGTAATGAGTAGAAGGGTTAAAGTGTTTTTTTTTTGTTTGTTTTTTTAAGGCCTGCTATTCTGTAAGGGAATTGCCAGTTGAGCAATTCTCCAGTGCTGCAGCAAAAACCTGAGAGGAAGGGAATACAGAGACAGTGAGCCCTAAAGTTGACCCAGACCCTGTCCCTACCTACTTGTCTCACTGTCCTAATGACAGGAACAACTTGGAGCCGGTCCCCACTCTGAATAAGTGACAACACAGAACGCAGACAGGACGCACAAACAACAAAGGGAGGTCAGCTAGCCAAGGGGTCGGTAACAATCGAGCAATGCAGTACAGAATCAAAATCCAAGAGAATAGTCAAATTCAAAGCCAGTGGTCAGAAAATCAGAAGAGCAGGTAACAAGGAACAAGGAATATAGCCAGTAAGCGAAATGCAATAGCAGGCGCCAATGGGAAAGTGAGCAAACAATAAATAGGGGAGAAAGAACCCGCCCCAGACTTGATAGGAGGACAGGCTGTCAATCACAAGGCAGGACTAAAGTTAAAGGGGTATTCCTATGAACATAATCATATCTATATTTGTAGATAATTAAAAGTTAAACATTTTTGCAAATATAAGTAGTTAAAAATTCTGCAGAGTTTTAAAGATTTCCTCTAACTATCTTAGTGCTGACAGTCTGTTGTCTTGATCGGTTGCCAATGGATACGACTACAAATGCTGAAACTTTATATGGTCTGGGACTTGCCAAAAACCCAGCTATGATTTTCTTATTGTAGTTGGGTTATCAGGCAGGGACACTACATGTATCAGAAGATATCCCGACCATGATATGGAAACCATTGCTGATTTTCTGACCTTAGAAAGTTCCTGCATTCATGGTCGTATCCATTGGCAACCGATCAAGACAACAAGACTGTGACCACAAGATAGTTAGAGAAAATCTTTAAAACTCTGCAAAATGTTTAATTATTTATATTTGCAAAAATGTTTAACTTTTAATTATCTACAAATTTAAAAATGGTTATGTACATGGGAATACCCCTTTAACTCTTAGTGGAGCAGGGGGAAAGCAAGGTGAAGGAGAAGGGCGTGGTGGAAAATCAATTAAGGAGGTGAGGGAATAGGACAGTGTTCAGACAATACAAGAAAAACCCAAGGAAAGAATTACAACTGGGCATGCCTACTGCGCCGCAGCGTGCGCCCGGAGGACAGCGCCAAAGCCCGGACCAGCAAGGACGATACACAGACATTTAAAAAAAAAAACATTTTTTGCCCGGAAATAATAATAATAATATGTAACCATGAGAAATTATTCACAATCTCTAATTTCAATCTCCCCAACCAGAGCCAAGCTCAAGTCTGTCGCTCCTTTCTTTGTGCCTTAGCTGAGTTTGCTGAAGGGTCGGTGGTCATGGCAGGAGAGCCGAACTTATCCAGAGATACAATAATGGATTCCTCCTCATCCCTTTGTCACATTTCCAGGCCCTGAAATCTAAGATCGCTGACATAAGGCTTGTCGATGTCTGGTGGATCCTTCATCCCCAGGTGAGAGATTATTATTTATTGTGTCTGTCTTTGTGTTACTAATACTGCTGTTTTGTAGATTTTGTAGATTCATGGAGTTTTGTGTTTCTGCGCGTCATCCTTTTGGAACAAGTCGTTTCGAGATCGTCTGTCAAGCTTTACACTTTATAATATTTGGGACTAAATTGTTGGGTTCATATTCACTTATTCTATTATATTTATCTTAATTATCTAATTGATATTATGTTTTCCATTTTTGGATATTTAATAATTTTTTTATTTATTATCCACAGTAATGTGATCTGACTTTTATAATTGTGTCTTAGTTCTTGTTCTCATTTTGTCCATTATTAATCACTTTATATCCCTTGCTATGTAGATGTTCCTTTGGCACATTATTCCATGTGTCTTATTATAGCTAGGCTTCACTGACACTATTTATTCACACTGATTCTTCTTTTTTTTTATACACAAATAATAAAACGGCCCGTTACGACTTTTTCCTTTTGCGCATGGGTAGGGGATAGACTGGCTGGGTCCTTTAAACATGCTTAGAGGCGCCGCTGCGTTTATGCGTGCACTGTTGGCGCCCATTTTTATAATGTATTCTTGTGCGCGATGACGTGGTCATGTTACGCATGCGTGGCAATGTCACCGCGCACTACGTTCCGGTCTTCCTCCCATGTGCATCGTTTATACACACACTCCGATGAGTCTTTTAGTGTAGTGAACAGGTGTGTTCACTTAAATTGCGGTGGTATTTATATCCCTCATTTTTAATGAGACTTTGCCTCCTGACGAAGCCATTCACTGGTGTATTTTGTATCAGGTTACATATTGTAGTTTAGGGTTCATTTCGGTGCTTCTACTCCATGGGCGGGGGTGCAGGTATCATCAGAGCTGTTTTGCAGCGCAATTGTTTGTATCCTTGTATTTATTAGAGTCATTACATGTGCGATTTATCCTTTATAATGTATTGTATGTGAATAAAATTGATATATAAATACTTTATTCTGGGTTGTTTCCATATGTGCTTTGGGTATCTCTATATGTTGTTTATGGGACTCCAACTGAGATATTGATTAGAGGAAATTTGTTTTAGTGACCATCCTGACACTATAGCTTAATGTTTCCGAGACTACTACCAAAATCTCTACAATCAGATTTACAAGTGCAAGAGATACAAAACATCAACGATTATTTGTGAATTCTCTTATGTCTAATAAGATTTGATCTCTCAGTAAAACATTTCCCACATTCTGGGCATGAATATGGCTTCTCTCCAGTGTGAATTCTTTGATGTTTAACTAGTTCTGTTTTGGAGGTAAAACATTTCTCACATCCTGGACATGAATATGGCTTCTCCCCTGTGTGAATTTTTTGATGTTGAATAAGATTTGATCTCTCAGTAAAACATTTCCCACATTCTGGACATGAATATGGCTTCTCTCCTGTGTGAGTTCTTTGATGTTTAACAAGTTCTGCTTTGGAGGTAAAACATTTCCCACATTCTGGGCATGAATATGGCTTCTCCCCTGTGTGAATTCTTTGATGCTTAACAAGGTCTGATTTAGAGATAAAACATTTACCACATTCTGGGCATGAATATGGCTTCTCCCCTGTGTGAATTTTTTGATGTTGAATAAGATTTGATCTCTCAGTAAAACATTTCCCACATTCTGGACATGAATATGGCTTCTCTCCTGTGTGAGTTCTTTGATGTTTAACAAGTTCTGATTTGGAGGTAAAACATTTCCCACATTCTGGGCATGAATATGGCTTCTCTCCCGTGTGAGTTCTTTGATGTTTAACAAGTTCTGATTTAAAGATAAAACATTTCCCACATTCTGGGCATGAAAATGGCTTCTCCCCTGTGTGAATCTTTTGATGTTTAACAAGATTTGATTTCTGAGTAAAACATTTCCCACATTCTGGGCATGAATATGGCTTCTCCCCTGTGTGAATCTTTTGATGTCGAACAAGTTTTGATTTAGAGCTAAAACATTTTCCACATTCTGGGCATGAATATGGCTTCTCCCCTGAGTGAATTCTCTGATGTATAACACTCTTTCTGCTGCTTTCATTTTGCTTAACAGACTGTGATGTATTAGAAGAAAGATCTTTCTCCTCAAGTGCTGAAGGCATATCTGAGGTAATGACATGTTCTTCATATGGATCTTGTGTGATACCATGATCCTCTGCTTTATAATTTGTAGATATCAGATGTCCCTCTGAGCTCCTGGTACAGTCATCTGACAAGAAGAAAACTGATGTTACTATTTTTGAATAACATAACCTTATAAGTATATTCCCCACTGAGCTGCCGCTGCCTGAGACGCTTCAGACCGTGTGAAGAAGTGAAGTCAGTGGCACAGGCAGCAAACGACGGCAGCGCGCGCCTACTTCATTAGTACTCACTGTGCTGAGACGGAGGTCAGTGATAGTGAATAGTAATGAAGCGGGGCAGGAGACGCCACCACTGCTCTAGGTCACTGTAGAGGTGAACACAATCCATGGCTGCTTAAATATGGCCACTTATGTGGAATAATACTGTAGGATGCCATAAATCTTACTGTATTACACCCCATACACACAATACAATCCAAACCACATCAGATGGATTTCCCAGCCCGGACTCACCGCGGATCTGCTGTCCCATACAGTATGTAGTATGGGTCTGTGGAGTCACAAGGAAGCAGGGACTCCTAGCTTCATACATCACTAAGATACGGGGAGTCCTGGTGTGTGGACAGAGTTCAGGCTGGGAAATTTGACTGATGTACAGACCAGATTTTCTAGTCCGGATTCCATAGTGTGATTGGGGTCTAAGGTGAGGCTTACACAGTGAAATTTGTAGAAGCTGCTTCAGGAATTCAGAAGAAGAATTTTTCGGCTTTACCAAATCAGCCACCGAATCTCCATCACATTCCTTACTGGCCAGGCGGTATTTTCCACCTCCCATTTATTTCCATAGAGCTCTGAGGTGGAATCTGCCTGAAGATCGAGCAGGAGGATTATTTTTCCGCTAGCTGAAATAATCTGCTATATAATTCTGGTAAATTCTTTCCCTTCACGAGTACTGACAGCCGGTGAGGAAGAAATTTGCCTCGTTCACATAGATGTAAAGTCCATATTCCTGCTGTACATTATATTCTATACTACATTTATTATCCCCTATAGCGGTATCACATTTATATTCATGTATTATTAGTATTTTAGCTGAATCGGGAACAACAAATAGTCTAATAAATGACTGAATAGAATGAGTGACCCTTCTGTGCTGTATATAGTGGTGACTCCTCACCTGGGCGGTTACCTGTAGGAATGTCCTCCTCACACTCCTCATCACCACTCACATAGGGATCTTCCTTTATTGTCATAGATAGAGCATTAATGTCCTTCAGATCTTTATCCTGATGGAAAATCTGTGAAACAAATAATGTAAAAGTCACCGGACAAATGGGGAAGTCACAGAGAATGTTCTAGATCATTAATCCGCATGAAGATCAAAGATGTCCTGACAGTAGCTGCAGGTCTCTGAGAAGCTGGAGAAACATATTAGATGGCGGCTCAATGACACCGCCCATGTATATAACCATATAATACTGCTGGATACAACAAGACTGACCACAAGGACTTCACAGCCCGTCTACACATCATAGGGAATATCTCCATCTACCTGATCATCCTGTGGAAGAAGAGGACTGGGACATCTCTCCGGTGTTGTCCTCTTACTGGATCTACCTGTAGGAAACACAGACAGGGACTGAATTCATTCTGTACATACAAATAATGGAAGTCCATGTGTATATAGTCATGTCTATTACCTGCTGATGTGAGGGGCTGGTGGTCCTCCATCATCACCTCCTTGTACAGATCCTTGTGTCCTTCTAAATACTCCCACTCCTCCATGGAGAAATAGACAGCGACATCCTGACACCTTATAGGAACCTGACAACACAATGATACAGTCATCACCCAGACCCCTCCAGTTACTGTATAATGTCCCAGCATTCCCAGCACTGTCACCTCTCCAGTCAGCAGCTCCAGCATCTTGTGGGTGAGTTCTAGGATCTTCTGTCCATTGATCTCCTCCTGTATCAGGGGGTGAGGTGGAGGCCCCGGGATTAGGCTCAGGGTTCCTCCATATCCTTCATACACAGGAGCCTGACAGCGCCCACTAGAGGTCTTCTTCACTACTGTGTAATCCTGGTTATGGGGAGACACATTAATAAATATCACTACATACATGTGCAGAGTCCATCACCTCTCCAGTCATATCATCTGTTATTACTATAGATAAGAATGATGTAATGTGACATCATCAGAATCTCTCACCTCTCCAGTAAGCTGGTAGATGATCTCTAGGGTGAGATTTAATAGACTTTCCGCCATCTTGTTCCTGTCTCTTTCCATCCTTGATGGATCAATCAGGAATATTCTCTTATATAGAAGATACTGAGAGGATTCTATATTGTAGGAACCTGAATGAAGAGAAGATGAGACAATGTAATCACTACACGGAATCCCAGGTAATAAATAGAACAGATGAGTCACATTATTATGACCACCTCCTACTTCTGACGTCGGCAGCGTGTAGCTCAGGAAGGAAGTGACTTGTTGTGGGCCGGCTTGGTGGGTATATAAGGTGTGTGATAGGCTGAACAGAATCTCATTGTTGTCTCGGGTAAAGGGGACGATTTATCAGAGTTGTAAAAGGGATGATTATTGGCTGTCGGGCCAAGGGTGACAGTATTTCTCCAACAGCGCAGGTTGTGAACAGTTCGTGTGCTGCTTTGGTGAAAGTGTATTGTGAGTGGAGAAATGGCACCATTGGGAATAACCAACATGGAAACTGTGGAGAATCACGTGACACTGATGTGACAACAGGTACAAAGTAGAGATGAGAGAACCGATTAGTTACGAGCTGAAGTCAACCTGAGTATTTCAAATTGTTTATTTTTTAACAAAACTGAATACTTTGCGATTTGAGGAACTAAAATGGCCTTTGTGACATACATTGTGCAGTGAACATACAGAGGAGACGTGTCTGTGACATGGGCTGGGGTTCTGGCATCACCTGACAGCCTCGCAGCCAATAATGAATGGTAGGCGGAGACCTTACAGTGCTGATGTCACAGACATAACATAAGATTTTAGCTGAGGAGGACGGGGCCATTTTGGGATGTTCAAGCTGAGAGACACTTATGTTACCATCATCACTGCATGTTCCAAATAAATCATAGGAGTGGGGGAGGGAGAATTTCTGCACTGTGCTATAGGCCTGACTGCTGCAGTTTGCACAGAGTTCCACAGACAGTGGACAGTTAACCCTTTCATTGCCAATAACTTTATTTTGTTCAGTCTTTTTTGTGATAGAGCAGTTTCTTTTTGGTAATACATTGTCAGATTGATCTATGAATATCCACAGAGTGTCTTATATTGATTTTTTTTTTTAAATCCATACAAAGGGCAATTCTAATGACATAACATTGACACAGCCTGTTCTAGTCTGAACAATCTCCTTTTGTTAAAGCGTAACTAAACTTTCGGACAACTTTTGATTTTCTGGCAGTATCTGTATCATTGATAAATTCTGTTATATACTTTATTAACACATTTTGTCTCTTTCTATGAAATCCTGCATCACTTTCTTCTTTCTTTGCTTCTCTATTGAAATCTGTCCCTGTCTCTGACTGTGTATGGAGGACGGGGTTGTGTAAAATGAAGAGAAAATGCGGGGCAGGTCAGATCTATCAGTTATATCTCGTGGATTGTAAAACATAAAAATCTGGTGTAATATGAAAGAGGAAATTCTCTTCTTTCATACGATACGAAGGCTGCAGGGCTATCTGTATTATTTCCAGAGATATCACTGGTTGATAACACAGTTGGGATTAGGATATTTATAGGCAGCCGCTCTTTCAAATGACACAAGAAGCAGCAAATGTTCTATGTTTTATAATGGCCAAGATATAACTGTATGAAGTCCGGGTCACTCAGTCAGCGCTCCACCTCCTCTGCCAGTGCCACAGCTACAAGTAGCCGGAGGACGAGCAGCAGCATCAGCAGCCAGTACAGTATCTGGAACATGAGGAACCAGAAATGTTTCACCTCGCAGCACCAACCAGACCCACAACAGGCACCGACACCCACCGGCTGCACCAGCAGGTACAGACATAACTAGATGGTTCCTATGTTCTAGCAGGTACAGACATAACTAGATGGTTCCTATGTTCCAGCAGGTACACACATAACTAGATGGTTCCTATGTTCCAGCAGGTACAGACATAACTAGATGGTTCCTATGTTCCAGCAGGTACAGACATAACTAGATAGTTCCTATGTTCCAGCAGGTACAGACATAACTAGATGGTTCCTATGTTCCAGCAGGTACAGACATAACTAGATGGTTCCTATGTTCCAGCAGGTACAGACATAACTAGATGGTTCCTATGTTCCAGCAGGTACAGACATAACTAGATGGTTCCTATGTTCCAGCAGGTACAGACATAACTAGATGGTTCCTATGTTCCAGCAGGTACAGACATAACTAGATGGTTCCTATGTTCCAGCAGGTACAGACATAACTATATGGTTCCTATGTTCCAGCAGGTACAGACATAACTAGATGCTTCCTATGTTCCAGCAGGTACAGACATAACTAGATGGTTCCTATGTTCTAGCAGGTACAGACATAACTAGATGGTTCCTATGTTCTATCAGGTACAGACATAACTAGATGGTTCCTATGTTCCAGCAGGTACAGACATAACTAAATGGTTCCTATGTTCTAGCAGGTACAGACATAACTAGATGGTTCCTATGTTCTAGCAGGTACAGACATAACTAGATGGTTCCTATGTTCTAGCAGGTACAGACATAACTAGATGGTTCCTATGTTCTAGCAGGTACAGACATAACTAGATGGTTCCTATGTTCCAGCAGGTACAGACATAACTAGATGGTTCCTATGTTCCAGCAGGTACAGACATAACTAGATGGTTCCTATGTTCCAGCAGGTACAGACATAACTAGATGGTTCCTATGTTCCAGCAGGTACAGACATAACTAGATGGTTCCTATGTTCTAGCAGGTACAGACATAACTAGATGGTTCCTATGTTCTAGCAGGTACAGACATAACTAGATGGTTCCTATGTTCCAGTAGGTACAGACATAACTAGATGGTTCCTATGTTCCAGCAGGTACAGTCATAACTAAATTGTTCCTTTGTTCCAGCAGGTACAGACATAACTAGATGGTTCCTATGTTCCAGCAGGTACAGACATAACTAGATGGTTCCTATGTTCCAGCAGGTACAGACATAACTAGATGGTTCCTATGTTCCAGCAGGTACAGACATAACTAGATGGTTCCTATGTTCCAGCAGGTACAGACATAACTAGATGGTTCCTATGTTCCAGCAGGTACAGACATAACTAGATGGTTCCTATGTTCCAGCAGGTACAGACATAACTAGATGGTTCCTATGTTCCAGCAGATAACTCTGACCCCATGGCATTATGGGCCAATAGGTTAGAGCAGTGGAAGGAGCTGGCCCAGTCTGCCATGTTAGTATTTGACCAGCCTCAGGCGTACTGGCTGAGAGGGTGTTCAGTGCTGCCCGTGGTGTTGCAACACAAACTGGATCTGGAAGAACCAAAACCTGATGCCGAACAGCCCAGGAGGCTCCAGCAGCTCTAGTAGAATGAGCCGTGCTACCCACTAAGGAGGGGGAAGAAACCCTCAAAGAGGTGAGGAAGAGTCCAAAGATACCGAGCTGACAATCCTAAAGATGACACTGACTTTCCCTGCAGCTTCATTCCCAGCAAGTGATGGTTAGTCCATCGATCTCTTGGAACAGCCACAACTGTCACAGATAGATCTCCCACATTTCTGTCTGGACTACAATCTACTGGCCATAGAGGTGGAAGACACTTGGCCCCTGATATTACCAGCACACTGGAACTAACTGTACAGTCCTCCCTGACCCTCACAGAAGAGGAAGTATTACAGCATAGTACACACCGTGCAACAACAAGTTACTAATGCAGAGGAGAAAGTGGCCAACGGGAATCTGGAGGTTTGTGACTTACTGAAATGACCAGAATCTTACATGATGGTATAGAGGACGTAGAGAATGGGCCCCGCTGTAGTGACATGAGAGTAATGAGTGTCCCGAAGAATGTTCCATCCAGAGATCTAACACCGATACAGGGGCTT
Source organism: Leptodactylus fallax (assembly GCA_947044405.1). Lineage (NCBI taxonomy): Eukaryota > Metazoa > Chordata > Amphibia > Anura > Leptodactylidae > Leptodactylus > Leptodactylus fallax. The sequence continues at coordinate 139,962 of CAMRHE010001059.1, read as the reverse complement.
GTAAAAGTCTTCACACCCCTTGACCTTTGTCACATTTTGCCACAACCACAAATTTAAATGTATTTTCTTGAGATTTTCAGTGGGATTTAGGTCCGGACTGTGACTGGGCCATTCTAATATAATGTTAAACTGTGTTAGCCATTGAAGAAAGAGTGAAGAAATCAGGTGATACCTTTTAGAGGCTAACTGAGTATATTTGATGGTAAGCTTTCAGGAGTACTCGCTCCCTTCATCAGACATGGTGTTATACAAGAAACTGAAAATTCACAGATTATTTTATACCCTAAAGACATGGACCTTCAAATAATCCTTATAAAAAAACAAAATGCAGTAGAGAAGTTATTTACAACCGGTCAAAAAATAAACAAACAATCTGGAAACTTGTGGGGTGTGACGGAGGGATCAGTAATTCTTGCTGTTATCTGTTTGCTATCAGGAGGTGATTTGTGACCCTCACAGTTCATACATAGTGTGACATGAAACTGGCAGGAATATTAAGTCCAAATTGCAGAGTTTGAAATTTTTGCATTAGCTTATATTCCCATTCTTTCCTCTCCCTCTGCATCTTAAAATGTCCCATTAAAACCACAACCCGCAAATCCTCAATAGAGTGGTCTTCTCCGGAGAAATGTGCGGCCACTGGGAGATCTGTTCTGCTGTTATTAATGGTGCATCTGTGTGAGTTCATGCGCTGACTAAGTCTCTTCCCCGTTTCCCCCACATAGAGGCCTGTGGTGGGACATTGCTCCATTACTCCAAGCTTGGAAATGATCCCACAAAGGCCTATATGAAAGAACTAAAGAATATGATGAAGAAGTTTCCAATCCAGAACCAGAAGCAGATAAAAGGACTTATCCCACAGGATCCCAGGCCGGGCTGATTCTATATGCTCTCAAAGATACACAAAGATGGCAACCCTGGGAGGCCTATCATTTCTGGCATTGGGACACTGACAGAAAACATCTCAGGTTGGGTGGAAAATCTCCTAAAACCCCTTGTCAGGGATACTCCAAGCTACAGCCAGGACACCACTGACCTTCTTAACAAACTGAATGCCCTGAGTCCACTACCTGAGGGTACTATTTTGGCCACCATGGATGTGGAATCCCTGTATACCAACATTCCCCACAAGGATGGAGTTGCAGCATGTCGGGGACACCTGGAGAAACAAAACCTCCCAACAGAACCAGTAACGCAGCTCATACAATTCATCCTTAGCCACAACCATTTTACCTTTGGAGAGGATCTATATCTACAGCGAATGGGAACTTCAATGGGGACCAGATGTGCACCCCAATATGCAAATCTCTTTATGGCAGAACTGGAAGGAGCAGATTTATCAACATGCGCCACCAAATCTATGATTTACCTTCGTTATATCGATGATATCCTTGTCTGGACTGCAGGTGAGGAGGCCCTACTTCAATTCCATAATGACTTCAATGACTTTCACCCGACCATCAACCTTAAACTTAGTTATTCAGGGAGTGAAATCCACTTTCTGGACACCACAATATACATCAAAGACCACCGGCTACTCACATCAATATACCACAAACCCACAGACAGAACGGCCTACCTGAGAAACGATAGCTTCCACCCCAAGCACACAAGACAATCTATAATCTACAGCCAGGCTATACCATACAATCGTATTTGCTCCGACAAAGCAGACCTGGACAAGCACCTCCTGGATCTGAGGACGAAATTTCTCCGATTGGGATACAAACCAAAAGTGATGGACAACCAATTAAACAAAGCGGCAGCCATTAACAAAGACAGTCTGCTCACATATAGAGAGACCCAGAAAGAAGCCCGAGTGCCCCTAGTTGTCACCTACAACCCACAGCTGGAGATCCTACGAAGGATTGCCAAGGAGCTCCAACCTGTACTACATAGGGACAACAGACTCAAGGACATATTTCCAGTCCCCCCTCTCCTTTCCTTTCGACAACCACCAAACCTGAGGCGTATTATTGTCCAGAGTGCCCTGAAGGCCCCAACTGAAAATGGCGCCTCACCTTGCCTACATAAAAGGTGCATGACCTGCAGGCACATCCACACCGCTGACAGTGTACCTGTCCCACAGTCACAACAGGTGCACAGAATTAGGGGGACATTCTCCTGCAGGTCTTCCAATGTGGTGTACCTCATAATGTGTGTGCAATGTCCCACCACAGGCCTCTATGTGGGGGAAACAGGGCAGAGACTTAGTCAGCGCATGAACTCACACAGATCCACCATTAATAACAGCAGATCCGATCTCCCAGTGGCCGCACATTTCTCCGGAGAAGACCGCTCTATTGAAGATTTGTGGGTTGTGGTTGTGTATAACACCATGTCTGATGAAGAGACCTAGTACTTCCGAAAGCTTACCATCAAATATACTCAGTTAGCCTCTAAAAGGTATCGCCTGTTACTTCACTGGGCCATTCTAACACAAGATGATCTAAACCATCCCCTGGAGCTCGGGCTGGAGGTTTAGGGTCATTGCTGGAAGGTGAATCTCCTTCCCAGTCTCAAGTCTTCTGCAGCCTCCAACAGGGCACAAGGAGGACATTATACTGTGTGGGGGCTACAAGGAGGACATTATACTGTGTGGGGGCTACAAGGAGGACATTATACTGTGTGGGGGCCACAAGGAGGACATTATACTGTGTGGGGGCCAGGCAACGGGGGGAGGGGACATTATACTGTGTGGGGGCCACAAGGAGGACATTATACTGTGTGGGGGCCACAAGGGGAAATAGGGGGGGACAGGGGCTTATAGTGTGGGGGCCACAAGGAGGACATTATACTGTGTGGGGGCCACAAGAAGGGAGATTGAATGTATAAGAAGGGCTGAGAGCGAGCACTTACCTCCTCTGGTACAGCAACCATGTGTTTACAGGACCTGTGATGATGTCATAGGTGTGGGAGGAGTCACATGATCAGGTCCTGCTGTTATAGCTTCATCTGTACAGAAGATACTAAATCCTAGTGAGCTAAAGGACCTGTGATGATGTCACGTGTGGGAGGAGTCACAGAATCACATGACCAGATATTAGATGTCTTTGCAGAGTCGTCTGTGTGTGACGTGTATGTAGCTGGGCCGTCTGTGTGTGTGACGTGTATGTAGCGGAGCCGTCTGCGTGTGACGTGTATGTAGCGGAGCCGTCTGTGTGTGTGTGATGTGTATGTAGCGGGGCCGTCTGTGTGTGACGTGTATGTAGCGGAGCCGTCTGCGTGTGGTGACGTGTATGTAGCAGAGCCGTCTGCGTGTGACGTGTATGTAGCGGAGCTGTCTGCGTGTGACGTGTACGTAGCAGAGCCGTCTGTGTGTGACGTGTATGTAGCGGAGCCGTCTGTGTGTGACGTGTATGTAGCGGGGCCGTCTGTGTGTGACGTGTATGTAGCGGAGCCGTCTGCGTGTGACGTGTATGTAGCGGAGCCGTCTGCGTGTGACGTGTATGTAGCGGAGCCGTCTCTGTGTGACGTGTATGTAGCGGTGCCGTCTGTGTGTGACGTGCATGTAGCGGAGCCGTCTGCGTGTGACGTGTATGTAGCGGAGCCGTCTGTGTGTGACGTGTACGTAGCGGAGCCGTCTGTGCGTGTGAAGTGTATGTAGCGGAGCCGTCTGCGTGTGACGTGTATGTAGCGGGGCCGTCTGCGTGTGACGTGTATGTAGCGGGGCCGTCTGCGTGTGGACGTGTATGTAGCGGGGCCGTCTGTGTGTGACGTGTATGTAGCGGAGCTGTCTTTGTGTGATGTGTATGTAGAGGAGCCGTCTGCGTGTGACGTGTATGTAGCGGAGCTGTCTTTGTGTGATGTGTACGTAGCGGAGCCGTCTGCGTGTGACGTGTATGTAGCGGGGCCGTCTGCGTGTGACGTGTATGTAGCGGAGCCGTCTGTGTGTGACGTGTATGTAGCGGGGCCGTCTGTGTGTGTGACGTGTATGTAGCAGAGCCGTCTGTGTGTGACGTGTATGTAGCGGAGCCGTCTGTGTGTGATGTGTATGTAGCGGAGCCGTCTGTGCGTGTGACGTGTATGTAGCGGGAGCCGTCTGTGTGTGACGTGTATGTAGCGGAGCCGTCTGTGTGTGACGTGTATGTAGCGGAGTCGTCTGTGTGTGACGTGTATGTAGCGGAGCCGTCTGTGTGTGTGACGTGTATGTAGCGGAGCCGTCTGTGTGTGACGTGTATGTAGCGGAGCCGTCTGTGTGTGACGTGTATGTAGCGGGGCCGTCTGTGTGTGTGGACGTGTATGTAGCAGAGCCGTCTGTGTGTGACGTGTATGTAGCGGGGCCGTCTGTGTGTGATGTGTATGTAGCGGAGCCGTCTGTGCGTGTGACGTGTATGTAGCGGAGCCGTCTGTGTGTGTGAGGTGTATGTAGCGGAGCCGTCTGTGTGTGTGATGTGTATGTAGCGGAGCCGTCTGTGTGTGACGTGTATGTAGCGGAGCCGTCTGTGTGTGTGACGTGTATGTAGCGGGAGCCGTCAGTGTGTGACGTGTATGTAGCGGAGCCGTCTGTGTGTGACGTGTATGTAGCGGGAGCCGTCTGCGTGTGACGTGTATGTAGCGGAGCCGTCTGTGTGTGACGTGTATGTAGCGGAGTCGTCTGTGTGTGACGTGTATGTAGCGGAGCCGTCTGTGTGTGTGACGTGTATGTAGCGGAGCCATCTGTGTGTGACGTGTATGTAGCGGAGCCGTCTGTGTGTGTGACGTGTATGTAGCGGAGCTGTCTGCGTGTGACGTGTATGTAGCGGGAGCTGTCTGTGTGTGACGTGTATTATCGGGGCCACACATACTAATATATCGTCATATTAAGACAATTCTGAAGGTAGTTTTGCACTTCCAGGTTTGGTTTTTAAAAGCTCAGGGGACAAAAAAAGGTTTGTAAAACTAAATAAATTATAGTTCTGATATAATACTGCTATACCGGGGAGAATTATTACCACTATAGAATAAGCTACTGAATAAAACATATATCGCTGTTTACTTGGCCCCTCCCTTGATATAGCGCACATTTTCCTGACCCCAACACAGTATAACACCCCATTTACACACACTATAATTTCCCATAGTGGCCCCTCCACACAGTATAATGTCCTACAGTGGCCGCTGCACCCAGTATAATGTCCCATATGTTGCTCCAAAACCTGTATGTACCTTTCAGCATTAATGGTGCCTTCACAGATGTGCAAGTTACCTATGCCATGGTCACTAACACTCCCCCATACCATCAGAGATGTGCCATGGTCACTAACACCCCCCATACCATCAGAGATGTGCCATGGTCACTAACACCCCCCATACCATCAGAGATGTGCCATGGTCACTAACACTCCCCCATACCATCAGAGATGTGCCATGGACACTAACACTCCCCCATACCATCAGAGATGTGCCATGGATACTAACACTCCCCCATACCATCAGAGATGTGCCATGGGCACTAACACCCCCCCCATACCATCAGAGATGTGCCATGGACACTAACACTCCCCCATACCATCAGAGATGTGCCATGTGCACTAACACACCCCCATACCATCAGAGATGTGCCATGGGCACTAACACATCCCCATACCATCAGAGATGTGCCATGGGAACTAACACCCCCCATACCATCAGAGATGTGCCATGGTCACTAACACTCCCCCATACCATCAGAGATGTGCCATGGGTACTAACACTCCCCCATACCATCAGAGATGTGCCATGGTCACTAACACTCCCCCATACCATCAGAGATGTGCCATGTGCACTAACACTCCCCCATACCATCAGAGATGTGCCATGGGCACTAACACATCCCCATACCATCAGAGATGTGCCATGGGAACTAACACCCCCCATACCATCAGAGATGTGCCATGGGCACTAACACTCCCCCATACCATCAGAGATGTGCCATGGGCACTAACACACCCCCATACCATCAGAGATGTGCCATGGGCACTAACACACCCCCATACCATCAGAGATGTGCCATGGGCACTAACACTACCCCATACCATCAGAGATGTGCCATGGATACTAACACCCCCCCATACCATCAGAGATGTGCCATGGGCACTAACACCCCCCCCCCATACCATCAGAGATGTGCCATGGGCACTAACACTCCCCCATACCATCAGAGATGTGCCATGGGCACTAACACTCCCCCATACCATCAGAGATGTGCCATGGGCACTAACACCCCCCCATACCATCAGAGATGTGCCATGGGTACTAACACTCCCCCATACCATCAGAGATGTGCATGGGCACTAACACATCCCCATACCATCAGAGATGTGCCATGGGCACTAACACCCCCCCCCCCATACTATCAGAGATGTGCCATGGGAAGGAACAACCCCCCATACCATCAGAGATGTGCCATGGGTACTAACACCCCCCATACCATCAGAGATGTGCCATGGGCACTAACACCCCCCCATACCATCAGAGATGTGCCATGGGCACTAACACCCCCCATACCATCAGAGATGTGCCATGGGCACTAACACTCCCCTATACCATCAGAGATGTTCCATGGTCACTAACACTCCCCCATACCATCAGAGATGTGCCATGGGCACTAACACATCCCCCATACCATCAGAGATGTGCCATGGGTACTAACACTCCCCCATACCATCAGAGATGTGCCATGGGCACTAACACATCCCCCATACCATCAGAGATGTGCCATGGGTACTAACACTCCCCCATACCATCAGAGATGTGCCATGGGCACCAACACCCCCCCCCCCCATACCATCAGAGATGTGCCATGGGAACTAACACCCCCCATACCATCAGAGATGTGCCATGGGCACTAACACCCCCCCATACCATCAGAGATGTGCCATGGGCACCCCCCCCCCCCCCCATACCATCAGAGATGTGCCATGGGCACTAACACCCCCCATACCATCAGAGATGTGCCATGGGCACTAACACCCCCCATACCATCAGAGATGTGCCATGGGCACTAACACTCCCCCATACCATCAGAGATGTGCCATGGGCACTAACACCCCCCCCCATACCATCAGAGATGTGCCATGGGCACTAACACTCCCCCATACCATCAGAGATGTGCCATGTGCACTAACACTCCCCCATACCATCAGAGATGTGTCATGGGCACTAACACCCCCCCATACCATCAGAGATGTGCCATGGGCACTAACACTCCCCCATACCAGCAGAGATGTGCCATGGGTACTAACACTCCCCCATACCATCAGAGATGTGCCATGGGCACTAACACCCCCCCCCATACCATCAGAGATGTGCCATGGATACTAACACCCCCCCATACCATCAGAAATGCTGCTTTTGAACTTTGCGCTGATGACAATCCGGACAGTCCTTTTCCTCTTTGTCTCGAAGGACACGACGTCCATGATTTCCAAAAACAATGTGAAATGTGGACTGGTCAGCCCACAGGACACTTTTCCACTTTGCGTCAGTCCATCTCAGATGAGCTCGGGCCTAGAGAAGCCGGCGGTGTTTCTGGGTATTGGTGATATACGGCTTTCGCTTTGTATTGTAAAGTTTTAACTTGCACTTGTAGATGTAGCGACGAACTGTGTTCACTGACAATGGTTTTCTGAAGTGTTCCTGAGCACATGTAACGGTAATATCTGTTACAGAATGATGTCGGTTTTTAATGCAGTGCCGCCTGAGGGATCGAAGGTCACGGGCATTCAATGTTGGTTTTCGGCCTTGACGCTTAAGGGATTAAAACCTGTCCATTATTACAAAACTGACCCGAGCAGTGTGAAATTCCAAAATGTTGCAACATTTTAAGCTAAAAAAGTCCATATTTTTACCAAAAAAGTGTCACAAATCACTTAATCTGACCCTATAGAAAAATATTTAATAATCCTAAATAAAGAAAAATTTTAAATTCTCTTACATAAAACTTTACAATATCTTACAAAAACAGAACAAACCCCTAAAATATAATTGTTACCTCCACATCTGGAATGAGCTAAAAATGATCCTGATATTTATCATACAAGGAGAATGTCTCAAAAAGAACTGAAAATCACCAACAAAACGGGAATAAAAGGACATCAAACACTTGTGTGTACCCGAAAAGGCACCTGAGGAAAACTACAAGTCATCCCACACACACCGAGCCCTCACACCGCTCCGGAGAAAGATGAAAGTTCGGCTCTCAGAATATGGCGAGACAAGAAGAAATGATTTAGTAAGTTCTTTCTAGAGTAGAAGTAATAAAACCTAAACCCTGTATAAATGTGGTATCAGTGTAACCATAGCGACCTGTAGAATAAAGCCATCATGTGATTTATACCGTAGGGTGAAGGCCCAACTACTATTTACCTCTATAAATGTGGTATCAGTGTAACCGCACCGCGCAACCAGAATTACTGAATGACTCCACAAAATACACAATAATGAAGGGACATTTTCTGAAGATTTTTTCCACAACTGTGAGAAAAGGCTACGGAAACCATTATCAACATTTTCTTATGCCCATTGCATTTATATTAGTATTATACTGAGTGGGGACCACAGGGAAGAGATTATAGTGTGTGAGGACTACAAAGGGACATGTTATGCTGTGTAGGGGCCACAAGGAGGACATTATACTGTGTGGGGGTCACAAGGAGGACATTATACTGTGTGGGGCCACAAGGAGGACATTATACTGTGTGGGGGCCACAGGGAGGACATTATAGTGTGTGGGGGCCACAAGGAGGACATTATACTGTGTGGGGGCCACAAGGAGGACATTATTGTGTGTGGGGGCCACAAGGAGGACATTATAGTGTGTGGGGGACACAAGGAGAACATTATAGTGTGTGGGGGCCACAAAGAGGACATTATACTGTGTGGGGGCAACATGGAGGACATTATAGTGTGTGGGGGCCACAAGGAGGACATTACACCATGTTGGGGCCACAAGGAGGACATTATACCATGTTGGGGCCATTAACCAGTCTTTATACTGTGTGTGATTCTGGAATATGTTCTCTGTGTAGATTCGGAGGATTTACAGGGAGATTCACTTTCTATTACTCGGCTCCACTGGGAAGTTTGGGTGTCCATTAGTGTCCATGTAGTGCAGATACATATGGAGCTACAGAGGAGGGGGGAGCGGAGCTGAGGCCGTGCTGGGGAGAGGGAGGAGAACATGTGGCCAGTACTAGGGGGCGACACCGAGCCAAAAGTCTGACCATAGAAGAGGCTGCAGACTGGAAATGAGGGGGACTGACTGTATGAGAAGGGCTGAGAGCGAGCACTTACCTCCTCCTGTACAGCAGCTGTGAGCTCACAGTAGATTTTATTTGCTAGGGGGTTAAAGGACCTCTGATGACGTCATGACTATGTGATCAGACCCTTGTGTGGGCGGAGAAGTTCTGCATTGTACAGGAAAGTGCGGTGATATAGAGAAAGTGAGAAAATGTGTGAGAAGGAGAAGACATGGGGGTGCATTATATGAGCACTAAGAGGGTGACATAGGGGGACATTATTTGAGCACTAAGGTGGGGACATGGAGGTGTATCATATGAGCCTTAAGAGGGGGACATGGGGGTGTATTATATGAAGCCTAACAGGGGGACCTGGCAGAGCATTATATGAGCTCTAAGAGGGGGATATTATATTAGCCATAAGATGGGGACATGTGGGTACACTATATATCTTTATACGTTATATATTTACATATCTATATATATATATATATACATATAGGTAAGTAACGGGCCCTATTTACTTACCGATCCCCAGTCCTGCTCACTGCCACCTCCGCTTCCCTTTCTGCCCTCCAGGGGGCCTTGTGCATCCCATATCACATTGCTAGGGCCCCGGCGGCCATGAACAGGACCAGGGATTGGTAAGAGTATATTTTGAGTGAACCCCAACAGATACTTCTATTATTATACTCGGCGGTCTCTTCAGATGTCACATGGGTCAGGCCGGCGTTTCAACTAATAATGTAGCCGGTGTAACCCATGTCTGATGTCACTGAAGAGAACTGAAAACAGCAGGAAGTCTCGCTGGAGCACAGGAGAGGTGAAAAGACCCCAATGTATAATAATAGTTCATGGGTGGTGTACCCAAAAATTTTTTGCAATATTCGTAACGAACACTGTTGGGACCACGATAGGACATAATATTGCATGTAGGGGCCATTATGGGACTTAATAGTGTGTGCAGGGTGTTAGGATTCAGATGGAAGGTAAGAAATGTACTGGTCTACAGAAGAGCAGCAGCAGAAAAGGGCTGACAACTGCGAGCTGTAGAAAATGCTACTTAAAGGCAAAACACTACTGCGAGCCAAGACCCACCTCAGACGCCTTCACCACAGCTCCTCGCAAGAAGAGGTGCACTTTCGCTGAATCTGAAGATCGTAATTGTCATCAGGACAGAAAGTGTATCATAAAGAAATGCACTGCAGCAGAAACCGACACCAAATCCACACACTACTCACAGGGACAGAGAAAACAGAATGGTCGTCAATCACAGGTCAGCAGCTGAGGAGAGCAACACGGATCCAAATCACGAGACGAAGACAAATCCGGGAAACAAGCCAATAGTCGGAACCAATTAAAAATGCAAAGCTGAGTGATGAGGGAGTGGTTTATAAAGGCCTGCTCAGGAAGCTTCCCTATGTTGTCATGGCAAACTTAAAGCAGCAACAACAGATGTAACATCCCTGACACAGGGGCTGCTATATGACATTATACTGTGTGGAGGGGTGTGATGATTCTGCCTAAATATGGCCATAACTCAGCTGTGTTTTGGTCTCTGGGTATAGGATTTCCCTTCTTGCTTGCTTGCATACTGTGCGCAGCTACAAGCCTAGGTGCATATTGGCAGTAGCGGCCAGGCTGGAACAATAGGGCTCCATTGTATTCCTATACAGCCCTGGCTGATCAAACAATAGTGCATTGTTCAAGCCTGGGCTGTTAATCAGATATGACTGATAACAGTGTATCAATTCACTTTGTCTCAGCTCTATACAAAAGATCTGGATTTGATTGAATTATCTCTTCAGACGTACTGTCGCCGGTGACCTCATTCTGGGAGGTGGCATAAAGGGTATAAAAGATGAGGTAAGAGGTCTGTGGGTGTAGACTATCACTAAGAGATCATGCTATGAAGACTGTGCTGAGATTTATGATATAGAGTTGATGCTATGGAGATCATGCTGGGGAGTTGACACAGACAGACCATGAGGAGAGGCTGCTGTGATGAGATTCTGTTGAGACTACTGGACTAATGCTGAGAGACTGTGAAGAGCATGCAGGCTGGAATACTGTGATGCCACATGCCAGGAGTTAATGCCACATGCCAAGAAGCCTCCACTGGTGACTCACACATGCCATGTGTGAGTATTGGACTATAGAACCACATCAAGGACATGTGTGGTAAAGTAATCATTTCACCTTTAATCCCTTTTATTTTATTTGTACTGTATCTTGCAACTAGTAACTGTTAATGCTTGTATATATCTGCATATCTGTTCTGAACTGTATATGTTAGATTTTAATACCGACCCATTTAGGGGTTAATAAATATATAAAATTTAGAAGGCTTGTCTTGTTTTTATCTGGTGAACCCGGCACTCACTGGCGGTGAGTGTGGTTTTTATATGAAAGAGGACTCAGGGTGTGGCCAAAGCGGTTTGGCGCACGGAGGATCTTTCACATTGGTGGCAGCGTGGTGGGATCTTAGGATAAACGGTGTGTGTTGGTGACCTATATCACTCACATGCTGGGGATTATGGTAATCCTATGAGACAAGCTCGGTATTAAAGCAAGCATTAAGATACAGTGAAAGTTTGATACGGTGCTGTTCCCCCTCCCTTATTCTTTTTATTCTATCCTATCTTTTATTTGGCAAATACCAGTGGATGGCTAGTGGGCTCAGAAGCAGAGCCCCAGAACTGCTGAACCAGGCTTTTGGAGATCCTGAGCGTATGGCTGAATTGGAGGCAGCCACAGCCATGCAGAGAATCGAGCAGAGTCCTGATTTTGGGGCTAGGCCAGGAAGTGCGGCAAGCAGCCCGGTCCCAAGGATTACTTCACCAGGAGGAACCAGTAGCCTCAGCCTTGCTGGGAGAATGGCTTCAGTCTGGCAAATGGCCCTGCAGCACTTAAGCACTAGGGACCCTAACATATACCAGCAGGCGTTGCACTGGTTTCAGGAAGCTGTAGAACGAGAACGGCAGGCCGCAGAACGAGAACGGCAGGCTGATCGTGAGGCTGCGGAGCGACAGGCCGAGAGGGAGTATCAGCTTGAGCTGAAAAGGCGGGAAATCTCCCAGCAAGCGCAAATTCCAACAACCCTGCAGAGACCCTCAAGTTGGAAGGAGAAGCCAGGCCGGAGTTCACCACAGCCGTCTGTCGTCAGATCGGGTGAGACGAACTATGCCCCGGGTGGTCCCTCCCCTGTCCCAAGAACTCTGGGCACCCTAGTGACCTTCCCCAAACCCCAAGGGGAGGTGCGGCGGGGCCATGCCTGTAACCAGACAGGACATTTCAAGGAGGAGTGCCCCAACCACCCTGAGAACTTCCCTGCTTCCCAAGCCACAGCAGGTGGCCCATCTGTGTATCTGGACGGGGGTGCAGGAAAAGGAATGCGGACTGTGGGACTATTGACTGATTTGCCTGCTAATGTACTGTTGGGAACTGATTTAGGACCTATGGTGTCCCAATATGGGGTGGGGAGAACCCCAATTTACTGTGATAAACTGTCTATGATTAATGCTGATAATGTGTCTGTCATATCGGCAGAGAGGGCCCGTAACCCCCTCTCTGAGATACTTCCCATGGCAGTAAGTGTACATGCTAATGAGTTGCCTTCAGCTGAGAGCAGGGAAGATGCAATTGAACTTCCTGCAACCCAGCTCAGCAAAAATGTTAGTGATGCTTTGTTTCCTCCGGTGCTAGGAACCAATGAGACTAAGTCTGTAGACACACCCACATCTGCGGGGGCGTCGCCCTCCCAGCTTGTTAATCTGTCTACCACAAATCTCATTGAGGCCCGGTGTGAATTAACAATTGCTAATGAAGGTACTGTCAATGTAATTGCCAATGCTTGTTGTGAAAATGTACAGGGTAGCTCTTCTGAGTCACTGAAAGCGACTTCTACTATTTCGCCCAGTGTATCCGATAAGCACCCAACTACTGACCATGTGCCAGGTGGTCAGGTAGGCTATGGGGATCTCATGGCCGATCCAGGTGAGGGACGGACTGCTGGTAGTGCGGTGTTAGCCCGCAGCCAGAGTGCTACAAGGGTGGAAGGCGTTCCGACCCTTGAACCGTTGCCTACACCACCTGGAGTCGGTGCTGAGACCGCCATGACTAGCCTCACTCCCTTGAAGCCAGAGGAGTCCGGCCGGTATGAGACATACACGTCTCTTCTGTCCAGTTCTATTCCAGGAGCGCCCATGGCCCAAATGCAGATGGCACGGGGTACTGGAGATGTGATCCAAGAAGAGGGTATGTCCAATGTATTACCTGTCAATGTATTGTGGGGGGATGTTTTGGGAAGCATGATCTCAGTCATTTGCCCAAGGTATCACCATCACCCACCCAAGTACAGGAGAAACAGGATGTAAGGTGTGGAAGCAAAGGGGGAGGTGCAGAGTCCCCTAGAACTCTCCCAACTAGCGGCTAGTGTGGGGAAGACGCTGAGAGAGCAGGCCAAGGGTATCCAGGAGAGCAGAGATTGCCGGAATGCGATCTCTGGAATGGTATCCCAAGGGCCTGAGGTCATGAGTGTAAAGCTACGGGATGCCCGCACTCAGAAAGCAGACCCAGAACAGGCAGGAGGTAGCCAAGTGTACGTGGCTCAGAGCCTGGGCCTTAGAAGTGTCCCTAGTCAGACTAGAGAGACAGAAGGGGCCGGCAGCTATGTAACATGCACCTCTCTTGTGTCTCACTCCAGCCAAGAGTTCAGAGAGGCTGTCCAAGCTGACCCTAGTCTGGACATATTGAAGGCGCATGGCGCTCAACCACCCTCGGAGTCTGACAAGGCCCGAGTCTGCTGGGACCCCAGGGGGAGGTGAGGAAGCCTTTGGGGCCAGAGCCTGAGGAGCTGGAGGCGGAGGTGCTTTCCGAAGAGGGGCGTAGGCCCCTACTTCCTGCAAGCCCCATCTAAAGGGGGGAGGTGTGATGATTCTGCCTAAATATGGCCATAACTCAGCTGTATTTTGGTCTCTGGGTATAGGATTTCCCTTCTTGCTTGCTTGCATACTGTGCGCAGCTACAAGCCTAGGTGCATATTGGCAGTAGCGGCCAGGCTGGAACAATGGGGCTCCATTGTATTCCTATACAGCCCTGGCTGATCAAACAATAGTGCATTGTTCAAGCCTGGGCTGTTAATCAGATATGACCGATAACAGTGTATCAATTCACTTTGTCTCAGCTCTATACAAAAGATCTGGATTTGATTGAATTATCTCATCAGACGTACTGTCGCCGGTGACCTCATTCTGGGAGGTGGCATAAAGGGTATAAAAGATGAGGTAAGAGGTCTGTGGGTGTAGACTATCACTAAGAGATCATGCTATGAAGACTGTGCTGAGATTTATGATATAGAGTTGATGCTATGGAGATCATGCTGGGGAGTTGACACAGACAGACCATGAGCAGAGGCTGCTGTGATGAGATTCTGTTGAGACTACTGGACTAATGCTGAGAGACTGTGAAGAGCATGCAGGCTGGAATACTGTGATGCCACATGCTAGGAGTTAATGCCAAGAAGCCTCCACTGGTGACTCACACATGCCATGTATTGGACTATAGAACCACATCAAGGACATGTGTGGTAAAGTAATCATTTCACCTTTAATCCCTTTTATTTTATTTGTACTGTATCTTGTAACTAGTAACTGTTAATGCTTGCATATATCTGCATATCTGTTCTGATCTGTATATGTTAGATTTTAATACCGACCCATTTAGGGGTTAATAAATATATAAAATTTAGAAGGCTTGTCTTGTATTTATCTTGTGAACCCGGCACTCACTGGCGGTGAGTGTGCTTTTTATATGAAAGAGGACTCAGGGTGTGGCCAAAGCGGTTTGGCGCACTGAGGATCTTTCACACGGGGCCACTATGGGACATTATACTGTGTGCAGGAGCCACCATGGGACATTACACTGTGTGCAGGGGTCACTATGGGACATTATACTGTATGGAGGGGCCACTATGGGACATTATACTGTGTGCAGGGGCCACTATGGGACATTATAGTGTTAGAGTAAGATAAGAAGGGAGTTAGACTTTGTCCGTGTAACCTGTATAAAGAGAGGGGAGTAATGTTAGAGTAATCCTATAGCTAATCTTCTATATCCTACATTGTAACCTCATATAGCCATAAATATATACTCATGCATTATGAACCAATGTTTCAAAAGACTTCGTACTTCATATCACATGACCTTCCCTTGTTTTTCACCATTTTTGTACATATTCTTATTTTTATACACAATAAACAATCTGTACTGCCAACTTTTTGTGTAGACAGTCTGACCAGATATGGTCACAGATATGGGTGAAGGATGCGAGGGAGTCAAGATTACTTCATCCATCATTGTTATGTAACATAAGAACTATTGTGTAACATGGGTTAAATATAATTTGAGATGAATTCCCAGAAATTGTGTAAAATCCCATATTTGTATGCCAATACCCCGTCCCCAATTTACGTAATATGATTGATTGCTACTCTTGGTTTATACTCTATGACAGGGGTAGGCAACCTTTTTTGTTCAGCATGCCGATTTCGATTAAAAAAAATCAAAGTTCAGGTACTCGGAGTGCTGGTCAATAATTGTAAGTCTGACAACCCCTGCACACAGTATTATGTTACATAGCGGCCCCTGCACACGGTATTATGTCACATAGCGGCCCCTGCACACGGTATTATGTCACATAGCGGCACCTGCACACAGTATTATGTTACATAGCAGCCCCTGCACACAGTATTATGTTACATAGCGGCACCTGCACACAGTATTATGTTACATAGCAGCCCCTGCACACAGTATTATGTTACATAGCGGCCCCTGCACACGGTATTATGTCACATAGCGGCACCTGCACACGGTATTATGTCACATAGCGGCCCCTGCACACGGTATTATGTCACATAGCGGCCCCTGCACACGGTATTATGATGATAATCCTAGTGATAATTGCTATTACTATTATTTTAGCGTGTAACAGATATCACTAGAGAGGCGGGTGGCGTATTTTACTCTATAAAGATCAGGTATGGACAGGACAGGGACAGTGAAAAAATGTAAACTTTATTGGTGACTTTGTGCATGTGTTGTGTAAGTGTTTGGTGCGACACTTCTGGCGCTGCGACCTGGACGATGGTAAATGTCTGGGTCACAGCGCCAATAACTTCCTGGTTATGTGATTAGGCTCAGAGGGGTGTTACATTATCCCTCTATGTGACTATCAGAGAGCAAAAGTACAGTATGCTCTCTGATTGATAGGAGAGGGGATAACATGGACAGAAGTCCATGCTACCCCCCTCACATACAGCTTATGCACAGACAATGAGGAGTTAACATTGTCTCTGCAGCTCCTCCTCCCCCTCCTTCCTTAGATCTAAGATGCTGCCTGAGGCAGGAGGAGAGGGACACTTTTAGAGCCCCATTTCTAAGGATCTGTTAGGGCCACAAAGATGCAACTGGATTCATTTTAAAGATGAGAATCTCATCTTTAAAACGATACCAAGATCTCCAAGATTGACCTTATACATTCTGAGCGATTCACTGTTAAAACGATGTCGGGAATTGAGATCTGCAATGGGATTTCAGTGCCGAACATCCCTCAGGATGTTTATGGACGATCATGGTGATCTTGGTATCATTTTAAAGAGATTCTCATCTTTAAAATGAATCCAGGTTTTTTTTATAGCTTTAACCAATCCTGAGCAATTCACTCAGGTACAGTAGTGAAGCCGGCAATTACCGGCTTCAATACTGTACATAGACTGTGCAGAAGCCGGGTGCTGCCGCATCCATCTTCAGGCAGCACCCGGTGCTAATGAAATTTAAGGAGGCCGGATGGAAAAACGCTGCAGGGAACGTTTTTCCATCCGGCTGAGGTACAAATACGGCGCCAGAACTGATGCCTCTTGTGCCAGAACCGATCCCATAGAAAACTGTGGGATCCGTCCTGGCATCAGTTTCCCTCCAGCTTGTGTGCGCCGGACATATGTGAACTCACTTTTTCCTGCGCTCCGCAGCCACTGTGTGGGCGCTTCTCCCTGACGTCAGCGACAGCTGATTGGGTCTCAGGGGTTATGTCGCATCATTATGCGTAATGACGTCGGACGTGACCCCTGAGGCCCTGTCAGCTGTCTTTTACGTCAGGCAGAAGCGCCCTAAGAGCATAGAGCGGCTGCGGATCCAGGGAAGGTGAGTTAACATTGTTTTTTATGTTTGATCAGTTCCCGGGGGCTCTTCTTATTATACACTGGGGTCTGAAGAGACCCCCACAGTATAATAGCAGTTTCGTTTCGGCCGTGTTTGGTCCGATCGAAACTGCTAGGTGAGGACTCGGGCTGCCGTGCCAGGGAAATAAGCCTCACGTGCCACTCTTGGCATGCGTGCCGGGGGTTGCCGACCCCTGC
Organism: Leptodactylus fallax; assembly: GCA_947044405.1. Taxonomy (NCBI): domain Eukaryota; kingdom Metazoa; phylum Chordata; class Amphibia; order Anura; family Leptodactylidae; genus Leptodactylus; species Leptodactylus fallax. Next base: position 122,348 of record CAMRHE010001059.1, on the reverse strand, counting down.
TCTATAAAATAAACGCCCAATGGTCCTCACACAGGAGATCTCTGGCAGTTACTGACAAATCTGTGTTGTCTCTGTCTTATTACCGGTACCGGGTTGGGTTACACCTGACTTATTTTCCTAATCTACCTGGGTTTATTTTTAACTCTGACATTATGGAGGCCCCAGCGAGATCACCTGACCGCGCCTCTTTTGGACTGAATGGTGGTAGAGGTGCCTATTTGGTTGAAGGAAAGCAAATCCTAGGTAAGTGGGCCATTGTCCCACTCTGCTTTCCTTAAGCTAAAGGGGAACTCTTTGTCAGTCCATTTGAGGAGTTAGATAATCTGAGGTAGATTAATATATTGTATTTTCTTTCCTTTTTGTTGTATTTTATATTATATAGCTTTGTATTTGTATTGTAAGGGAAGGGAAGAAGTTAACTGTATAAGCAGGATTACTGACAGACTGACTAAGAACTACGAGTGTGCATCTGGACTGCTTCCAATAGTTAATAGAAGCCATCTGGTGTCCAGCGCAGCTCTCCGAATCAGTGTAAGGTAGAGTGTAAAATAGATTAAGAACTGTTATTTTCTTGTATTTTGTATTTCTATGTGCAGCATCCCAGAGTGTTACAGCTTTTATGTGTTTGCCTTGTGTGCCTCTGGGTTCTGTGTCTGTAAGTTCTGTTCTGTGTTAAGTGTAATTATGTGCAGCTTTTCCCCTATGTGTTTTCCCCTGCAGTGTTCAGACCCAGACTGGGTTCAGCCCTGGCCTATCACAGGCCACTGGGCGGGGTTGTGAGGAGATATAATCTCCCCGGCGACGGTTGAAAGTCAGTTCAGTGCATGCGGCAAGCCAGACAAGGTGTGCAGAGCTGACCTGCCACCAGACTCTGGACTGAAGGCCAACCGCCGCTCTCACAGCCTCAACAGGGATATCATCGGCCCCAGGATCATCTGAAGACAGCCCAGAGCAAGGGAGTAAAGCTTTCAAAGTGGCTGGACTTATTCGGTGTCGTGCCAGGAGGAGCAGGAGAGGACCCTGACAGGAGAGTCGTATTCGGGCCTAGTCTCCAGGTAACCAGATCCCTGTCAGGACTCCCTGTAACTCTATCCCGAGTATAACTAGCTGAGAGAGGCACAGAGGTGGAGTAGAGAAGGCCATACTGTGGAGCCTATACTGCCTTCGGGCACCCTCCTAGAACCAAGGCTGGGGGTTGGACACTGCAGGACTACTACTCCCATCTGGAAGATGCTGTTGTTCCTTTGTTCCAGTTACCTAAATAAACGGCTGTTTGGTTTACCTGCATCGCTGACCCCTGAGTCGTGCCTGCTTTACCATCAGGGCTCTTCCGACCAACACCACATCGGCTCAGGTAGGAGAGGTTCCCTTTTCAATTGGAAGTGCCCCGGGGGAAAGAACTACTACCACCACCATCCGGTAGTGCTGCAGGACCCCCTTGACTTTGTCCCGCCTAGGAGTGGGACTGGAGCCGTTTGGGAGCGTACGTGGCCTGCTAGGTGGCACAGCATCCGCCACTACTACTCCCATCCTCCAGTCTCATCAGACTGGGTTGCGGCAAGGTGATTTTTGGCGTAGTTGGCAGGATCGTGCCTCCCGTGTCCTATACCATCACAGACTACGGTGTCAAGATCCTAAAACATCATCTACAACGAGTGAGCTGAAAACCTTTATTGGCTGTGTGAGAGACTTATCCCTGTCGATTGATACTGAGGACTCTGTGTGTGTGCCCGGAGCTGTGTGCCGCAAGTTCCCTGGATTATATTTGCAAAGACTGTGGACTGTTGCAACTGTTTGCGAAGTTTAGCCACTTAATTGCGTGCCAGAGGACTGCCAGCCGTTACCGGACTGTGTTTACTGCTGCAACATCACCGGGGCACGTGAGCCCAGCCCAAGAGGGGTTAACTCCAACCTCAGACGGAGCTGCATCTTTCAAAACTCTACAGCTCCGCAGGGGTTAACCGCCAGCCCACCAAAACCAGCGCTCAGGCGGGAAAGACTGACGTCAGAAGTGCATCAGCCAAGCTCCACCCTCCTGCTTTGAAAAGGACGAATCAGCGGCCACTGACGTCAGTGGGACAGCCCCTCCTATAGGACAGTGTCATCGGAGCCTCCTGGGCGGCGCCATCTTGGGTGAGTCCAACCCCAGACCTGTCCTATGCGTAGTAGCACCGCCCACCATCATCCATCACCAGTAGAAGTCCTGGAAAGTTCCAGAGAGTTCGCGGTAGTCGGAGATTGTATATCTTGTGCACGCAGAGTTAGTCTATCCTGCTGCACCATTTCACGTCCCCCTTCTGTCCGAGGTATTAACCACGATCCTGATGCCTGGACCTGGGGATAGGAGATGGACGCTGAGGAGAGTATAAAAGAGATTCCAGTGGCCGCGGTGCTGAATACCTCGGGGACTCTGGCCGGAGCCCCCGTTTCACCTGCTGCTGTCCCGCCAGCTGCTGTTCGCGCCCGAAGGCCTACTACCATGCTGGACACCAACAACTTAAAGTGGAGGCCATGGAGAAGATGGCCCTGGATCTGCAACACTTGTCCAGGTTGCCTGAGGCTGCACCACTGATACCCACACCAGCTTCACGTCCCAAGGCATCGGGATCTTCTTCCATGTTAGCTGAGGAGTAAAGGTCGCCACCCGTAAGTTTTGTGCCCCCCAGTCTACACCTGACTGGGGAGATCAAGTTTTCTTTGCCCTCCAAGGCACCCCCTGGAGTGACTCCCTTGGACTCCTACGGATGTAAATAGCCCCAAGTTCTTGCCCCTTTGTTTTTGTGCTGAACTTTTGGACACTTCCCCAGTTGACCGGTGCGGACTTGTGGACACTGCCCCAGTTTTCCCTACTTGTTCACCTGTCCCCATGCTCCAAGATGGACACTAACGCACCTGTGCCCTGGAGTCCCTTATTGTCCAGTTGAGGCTCTGGGATTTGACACTGCTGTATTGGTGCCTCAGGGACCTTTATATGTGTTCCCCATTTCCTTTGAGTTTTGCTGGTGCCTGAGAAGGGACACTCCTAGTTTGTGCCTCAGGTACCAGGTCTAAGTTACTGGCAAAAAAAAAAAAAGACCAGCGCAATGGATGGGAAAATGGGTGAAGACTGTCAGTTCGACTCCTTGTATATATTCCTTTATAATGTATAGAATTTGCCATGTTTTATTTGTTATGCTGTTTGTCTTGTCTTGTCCGCTGTATTGCCTTCCCTAGCCTGGGCAAAGATTCGCCGAGGGCGGCTCAGGTAAAAATAGGGGGTTGTGCAGCATCCCAGAGTGCTACTGCTTTTATGTGTTTGCCTTGTGTGCCTCTGGGTTCTGTGTCTGTAAGTTCTGTTCTGTGTTAAGTGTAATTATGTGCAGCTTTTCCCCTATGTGTTTCCCCCTGCAGTGTTCAGACCCAGACTGGGTTCAGCCCTGGCCTATCACAGGCCACTGGGCGGGGTTGTGAGGAGATATAATCTCCCCGGCGACAGTTGAAAGTCAGTTCAGTGCATGCAGCAAGCCAGACAAGGTGTGCAGAGCTGACCTGCCACCAGACTCTGGACTGAAGGCCAACCGCCGCTCTCACAGGCACAGAGGTGGGGTAGAGAAGGCCATACTGGGGAGCCTATACTGCCTTTGGGCGCCCTCCTAGAACCACGGCTGGGGGTTGGACACTGCAGGACTACTACTCCCATCTGGAAGCTGCTGATATTCTTTTGTTCCAGTTGCCTAAATAAACGGCTGTTTGGTTTACCTGCATCGCTGACCCCTGAGTCGTGCCTGCTTTACCATCAGGGCTCTTCCGACCAACACCACACCGGCTCAGTTAGGAGAGGTCCCCTCCTCAACTGGAAGCGCCCCGGGGGAAAGAACTACTACCACCACCATCCGGTAGTGCTGCAGGACCCCCTCGACTTTGTCCGGCCTAGGAGTGGGACTGGAGCCATTTGGGAGCGTACTCGGCCTGCTAGGTGGCACAGCATCCGCCACTACTACTCCCATCCTCCGGTCTCATCCGACTGGGTTGCGGCATATGTTATTTTGTATTTCTTGTATTTCTCTTGCAAAAGCTTAATTGTTATTGACCTTTCTGCATTTGTTTTCCAAAAACTAATACTGAATGTGTTACTGTCGCTTTATATGTGCATACCATCTATATGTCATACTGTCTATATGTCATACTGTCTATATGTCATACCGTCTATATGTGCATACCATCTATATGTCATACTGTCTATATGTCATACCGTCTATATGTCATACCGTCTATATGTCATACCGTCTATATGTGCATACCGTCTATATGTGCATACCATCTATATGTCATACTGTCTATATGTCATACTGTCTATATGTCATACCGTCTATATGTCATACCGTCTATATGTCATACCATCTATATGTCATACTGTCTATATGTCATACCGTCTATATGTCATACCATCTATATGTCATACTGTCTATATGTCATACCGTCTATATGTCATACCGTCTATATGTGCATACCGTCTATATGTCATACCATCTATATGTCATACCGTCTATATGTCATACCGTCTATATGTCATACCGTCTATATGTCATACCATCTATATGTCATACTGTCTATATGTGCATACCGTCTATATGTCATACCGTCTATATGTCATACCATCTATATGTCATACCATCTATATGTGCATACCGTCTATATGTCATACCATCCTATATGTCATACCGTCTATATGTCATACTGTCTATAAGTGCATACCATCTATATGTCATACCGTCTATATGTCATACTGTCTATATGTCATACCGTCTATATGTCATACCATCTATATGTCATACCGTCTATATGTGCATACCGTCTATATGTGCATACCGTCTATATGTCATACTGTCTATATGTCATACCGTCTATATGTCATACCATCTATATGTCATACTGTCTATATGTCATACCATCTATATGTGCATACCGTCTATATGTCATACCATCTATATGTCATACTGTCTATATGTCATACCGTCTATATGTCATACCATCTATATGTCATACCGTCTATATGTTCTGCTATATGCATACCGTCTATATGTCATACCATCTATATGTCATACCGTCTATATGTCATACTGTCTATATGTCATACCATCTATATGTCATACCGTCTATATGTCATACTGTCTATATGTCATACTGTCTATAGTGCATACCATATATATGTCATACCGTCTATATGTGCATACCGTCTATATGTCATACCATCTATATGTCATACCGTCTATATGTCATACTGTCTATATGTGCATACCATCTATATGTCATACCATCTATATGTCATACTGTCTATATGTCATACTGTCTATAAGTGCATACCATCTATATGTCATACCGTCTATATGTCATACCATCTATATGTCATTTCGTCTTTAGGCGTTTTTTATGAATTTGACTCTGTGAGTGACTGAGATAAGCTGAATTCAATCAATAGATTTAGTTCTCATTTCCATGACGACACGCAGTCTGGCTTGACCGGTCCGTGATTCAGAGTGTTAAAGAGTTAATTGGGTCTATCTTGGAAGAGGCAAAGTGAAGTAACAGTGAAAACTGCCCAGAATAACTGTGTTAGGGTCCCTGCAGTTCCTGGTGGGTACCTGTCAAGGCGCCTCAGGTCAGGGAGTGTTTCGGAAGATTGTGTTTGAATCTTGTTATACATATGAGGCTCCTCGAATTCTTGAAGGATGTATTGAGTGAAATAAAGGAGCCCAGTTAGGTGTGGTCTGGAGTCAATTTGGACTACGGACAACTAATAGGATAAGGAAAAGTGAGAAACATCCAGGCACATTATTCCTGTCATATCCTTATTCTCGTGTACTCATCACTTTCTGATGTTTTATATGTTTTCCTATAACTTTGTGGATTGAAAGAATGAATCAGTAAGGGTACTCCATGAATAACACATTAACCTGTACCACTAATCTTAAGTGGATAGACATTGTTTGTACAGAAGGTTTTGCTCTGACTATTGTTGGATTGTTATTATTCAGTATTTGTATGGCTGTGCGTTTAACTAGAAATGTTAGGTGTAAATTTACATCTATTTGGCTGATATAAATGTCCTGTCCACAGTGTAAATTGGGATTAATATTAGCAATTTCCTCAGTTGGGTGGAGAGTTGTTAAAGTGATCCCAGGTGGATATAGTAAAAATACAGGATTAGGTCCTGTGAGAGCGGATGCTGATCTGGCTAACTTTCTGGTGTTCAGATTAAATGTCCACTGTAATCTGACTGTGGAAATCCCGATAGGGCGATTATTCAGTGATATTGAGGAGAATTAACTGTATCTCCCAGTAGATTCAGTTTTCAGATGTCCTCAGAATCTTCAGCAACCAGAAAATTCTACAGAATCAGAGAAATACTGGGTTGCTAGTCTTGGATATACTGAATGGTGAATTATATATAAATGATATTTCCTGGATATATTGTGGTGGTCATTGGTTTGCTGTTGTGGATGATTCTATATACCTATATACCTATCTTTGGTGGAGAATTTGCTATCAGGCAGTTGAATCCATTCCTCCAAATACAGACATCCAGCTTATTGCTTACAGTACAGTGGCAGATATCTAGGATAACCCTTCTTGCCGCAGGATTACACATAGCGGATGAATCAGTGACAGGGATCGCAACCCTAGATTGATTGCTATGGGAACTGTCTTTGCTAAAGCGGAAAGGGAGGACGGTAAATCTATAGTTAGATTAGCTCCCAAGGTAAAAATGCAGGATTTAGTAAGGGCAGAAAATGGCAAGAAAGCGGTAAAGGATGCTGCCAAGATTCTTAAGAAAGCAGGAATGCCCAAAGTGGGGTATTTGGATGCTGGGAGGTGGAGGAAATTTCAGAGGGAAGAGAAGGAGCGGATAGCAGAACATAGGTATGAGAAGCAGGTGCGGGCATGGTTGAGAACTTCAACCAATCATGATCCCCTTTATAATCACCATAATGACTCTGAGGAAGAATATAGTACAGCACCAAGATTTCAGACTCCGAGGAGAGTACAGTTTAGGGGGAATGAAGATAGCAGTTTAGGGAACCTACAGGGTCCACCACAGCAGCAGCAATCCATGACTAACCAATCCATGACTAGCCGTGTAGTGGAATTGTCTTCTTCAGTTTCTCCAGCCAGCACAAGTACTGAATATAGAGAACTGACTAGAATAGATAGTAGTGTAATGTTGTACCGTGTTAGCCATTGAAAGTACTGGAAGAATGAAGAAATCAGGCGATACCTTTTAGAGGCTGACTGAGTATATTTGAAGGTAAACTTTCAAGAGTCTAGCTCTCTTCTTCAGACATGGTGTTATACAAAAACTGAAAATTCACAGATTTTTTATATACCCTATACACATGGTATTCAAAGGATTTTAGAGTCCTTAACCCCTTCACGCATTCTCACGTACATGTACGTGGGGGAATGTGATTAGTTACTGCATCCCCACATACAGGTACGTGACGGTGATCGAGCGGGCCAGAAGCAGAGCCCGTGCGATCACCGCGGGAGCCCAGCTGACCAGTGATAACACCGATCCACGCTGTTTAACCCTTAAGATGCTGCGGTCAATAGCGACCGCGGCATCTTAAGTGTTTGCTAGCGGCACTGACTGCCGCGGACGGCATCGGGTGTTAGCTGTAACTGACAGCTAACACCCTGCTCCTTGACCTCCGATCGGGGTTTTTAACCCCTTGGATGCCGCGGTCAAACATGACCGCGGCATCCAAGGGGTTCCACCATGTTGCCCCACCCGGCACCCCCCGCGGCGAGATCAGGGGGTGCCAATATCTATAATATGCAGCCGGGGTCTGGCCAGTGACCCCAGGCTGCCTGAAGCCCCCACTACCTGGTTGATCCTGCCGGGACCTCTGGAAATCAGCCTATGTCTACATAGGCTGAATTCCTGTATAGACTGCAATACACGTGTATTGCAGTCTATAGTGCTGAATCAGCGATTAGAGTATCGTTGGTTCAGGTGTCCTAGTGGGACATATAAAAAAAAAGATAATATTTATTCACTTATTTGGGTGGTATGACTAACTGTTTGAAAAGCAGAGCATTTCACATTTTGAAAATTGCGATTTTTTTTTCCAAATTTCCATCAAATTTCCTATTTTTTTATAAATAAATACAAAAATATTGATCAATGTTTACCACTAACATGAACTATAATGTCTCACGAAAAAACAGTCTCAAAATCACTTGTGCAAGTTAAAGCGTCTTAAAGTTATTGCCATATAAAGTGACATATGTCAGTTTTGAAAAATGAGGCCTGGTCCTTAACGCACTTTTGGGCTCAGACCTGAAGGAGTTAAAAAAACCAAACCAAAATGCAGAGCTAAGTAGAGAAGTTATTTACAACAGGTCAAAAAACAATCTGGAAAGTTGTGGTGCGTGACAGAGGGATCTGTTATCTGTTTGCTATCAGGAGGTGATTTGTGACCCTCACAGGTCATACATAGTGTGACATGAAGCTGGCATGAATATTAAGTCCAAATTGCAGAGTTTGAAATTTTTGCAGTAAATTTGTACTCCCATTGTTTCCTTTCCTCCTGCGTCTTAAACTGTCCCATTAAAACCACAACCCGCAAATCTTCAATAGAGCGGTCTTCTCCGGAGAAATGTGCGGCCACTGGGAGATCTGTTCTGCTGTTATTAATGGTGGATCTGTGTGAGTTCATGCGCTGACTGAGTCTCTGCCCTGTTTCCCCCACATAGAGGCCTGTGGTGGGACATTGCACACACATTATGAGGTACACCACATTGGAAGACCTGCAGGAAAATGTCCCCCTAATTCTGTGCACCTGTTGTGACTGTGGGACAGGTACACTGTCAGCGGTGTGAATGTGCTTGCAGGTCTTGCACCTTTTATGTAGGCAAGGTGAGGCGCCATTTTCAGTTGGGGCCTTCAGGGCACTCCGGACAATAATACACCTCAGGTTTGGTGGTTGTCAAGAGGAAAGGAGAGGGGGGACTGGAAATATGTCCTTGAGCCTGTTGTCCCTATGTAGCACCGGTTGGAGCTCCTTGGCAATCCTTCGTAGGATCTCCAGCTGTGGGTTGTAGGTGACAACTAGGGGCACTCGGGCATCTTTCTGGGTCTCTCTATATGTGAGCAGACTGTCTCTGTTAATGGCTGCCGCTTTGTTTAATTGGTTGTCTGTCACTTTTGGTTTGTATCCCAATCGGAGAAATTTCATCCTCAGATCCAGGAGGTGCTTGTCCAGGTCTGTTTTGTCAGAGCAAATACGATTGTATGGTATAGCCTGGCTGTAGATTATAGATTGTCTTGTGTGCTTGGGGTGGAAGCTGTCGTTTCTCAGGTAGGCCGTTCTGTCTGTGGGTTTGTGGTATATTGATGTGAGTAGCCGGTGGTCTTTGATGTATATTGTGGTATCCAGAAAGTGAATTTCACTCCCTGAATAACTAAGTTTAAGGTTGATGGTTGGGTGAAAGTCATTGAAGTCATTATGGAATTGAAGTAGGGTCTCCTCACCTGCAGTCCAGATGACAAGGATATCATCGATATAACGAAGGTAAATCATAGGTTTGGTGGTGCATGTTGATAAATCTGCTCCTTCCAGTTCTGCCATAAAGAGATTTGCATATTGGGGTGCACATCTGGTCCCCATTGAAGTTCCCATTCGCTGTAGCTATAGATCCTCTCCAAAGGTAAAATGGTTGTGGCTAAGGATGAATTGTATGAGCTGCGTTACTGGTTCTGTTGGGAGGTTTTGTTTCTCCCAGGTGTACCCGACATGCTGCAACTCCATCCTTGTGGGGAATGTTGGTATACAGGGATTCCACATCCATGGTGGCCAAAATGGTACCCTCAGGTGGTTTTCTAAGGACTCTAAAATCCTTTGAAGATCATGTGCATAGGGTATATAAAAAATCTGTGAATTTTCAGTTCTTGTATAACACCATGTCTGAAGAAGAGAGCTAGACTCTTGAAAGCTTACTTATCAAATATACTTACTAGAATAGAGGAACAGATATATATACTGTAGTTTTAAACCACCTCCACCTTCTGTAAGCTCAATACAGTGCAGTCCAGGCGCTGCGTCCCCTGTTACACCCTCTAGTAACTCTTCCAGAGAGGGGTGAGTGTAGGGATGGCAGTGCCAACAATACGGTACATGTAATGTTGATAGTGCAGTGCCTTACGTAGCCTGTCGCACATCTAAAGTTTAGATTACAGACTTGGATCTGTGACTGTGGGAATATATATAGACATAATGAGAAGTGTGTTACTTGTCAGAAGACTACACCCAGAATGGGAATGTATCCAGTGGTGACGCAATTGTCCACCGCCCCTGGCGGGGGGAGAGATGCTGCGTGAATAGAAATGCAGAATGTCATCTGGTACAAGCACTGGAGTCCTAGTGAGCAACTTACTATGGCTAGTGCTTTACCTGATCCTTACAAAAATCCCTCTGGGTTTCAGAAAGCTTTAGGAAGAATACAGATGACTTATGACGCAGCTTGGCTTGATTTAGCATCTCTATGTATTGTAGCAGTAGGTGCTCCTTTTGTTGATAAGATTAAGAAGGTTTTGACTGAGGATGAGACAGGAATAGAACAAGTTGCAGAGGGGAAGGATCTGAAGTTAAAGAAAAGTGGGGAACAGTTCATTAAGAGATTGCAAGTTGTTACCAGAGAGTTAAACAATCAACTAGTATCTGGATTACCTGAAGCTTCCCAGGGTGCAGTGGAGACAGTAGACAAATACTATGGTCGGTTAGTCAGCATTTTCACTGATCAAGATTTTGATGTTACTACTTCTAACAGTAGGGACTCTCTAATTCTTCGCACTTGTTTTATTAATGGGTTAAGGGAAGAATTAAAAACAGAACTGATCAAGATTCGTCCTGAGTGTATGCATACTCCCCTTAAACACTCATTGACAGTCATTGATTGTTCTCTGGAGTCTTGAAGATCAAAATAATAAAAGGAAAATTAAGAAAGCTCAGGAACAATCAGTGATTCCAATACTATATGTGTCAGACAATAGCCAACCCACAACCCCAGCCTGTGCTGTCTTGAAAGAAAAAGTTGCAGATATGGTGTCGGATCATGCTTTAACCATTTATGTCCCACATGCAGTTCAGGAATTGTTGTCACAAGCTACTATCAGGCATTTGTCCATGGCCCGATTGACTAAGTACGAAGTTGCACTTCTTACACCACCTAATATTATGATAAAAAGGTGTACTGTACTTAATCCAGCTACTTTACTTCCTGAAATTGAACAAGATGGTGAGCCTACACCAGATCATGATCACGAATGTCTTGAACTAATGAAAATTGAAACTAAAGAGTTCGGTAATGTTACTGAAGTGCCAATACCTAATGCTGATTGTGAATATTTTGTAGATGGATCCAGATACTACGTAGATGGGAAACCATACACAGGATATGCTGTAACCACCCTTGAGGGAGTGGTAAAGCAAGGATCTCTCCCACCTGGATGTTCTGCCCAGGAGGCAGAGTTGAAAGCACTCGCTGAGGCGTGCACAATGGCTGAAGGTCAGACGATAAATATTCACACAGATTCCCGGTATGCATTTGGCATAGCACATGATTATGGTCCCATTTGGTGCAGTAGAGATTTTATTGGATCCTTGAGTAAGCTCATTAAAAATGCAGAATCAGTGGCTCAACTATTTAGAGCACTCATGCTGCCCAAGCAGGTAGTGATTATAAAAGTTCAGGCTCATACAAAAGAGCAGACTAAGGAAGCAGAAGGAAACCGAAGGGCAGACGTAGCTGCAAAGGCCGCTGCTCGACTTCCTCTCCCTATGGCGGCTTATACTGCAGAAGCAAAGGCTCTATATAGTGGGGAGATGGATTCAAACCTTCTTCAGAAGCTTCAAGAACAAACTACGCATCAAGAAAAAGAGGCCTGGAAGAAGAAGATGGCCGAGAAGAATGAGGAAGGCCTGTATGCTGTCAATGCAAAATTATTCCTTCCCAGGGTACTATATCCCATGATGTGTGCCCTATCACATGGCCCTACTCATCAATCCAAAGAGGCTATGGTAAGTCTGGTAGAACAGGCAGGGGTTGCTCCTGGATTCAATCACACTGCTACCATATTTGTTCAGGGATGCATTGTCTGTGCTTGCCATAACGCCGGAAGGACAGTCAAAGTGCCCACAAGGTGCACTCCAAGGCCATTGTACCCATTTCAGCGAATACAGACTGATTTTATACAGTTACCAAGGATGGGTACATATGAGTATGTCCTGGTATGTATTGACCTCTTTTCAGGATGGCCAGAAGCCTGGCCTACAGCAAAAGCAAATGCTAAGACAGTAGCAAAGAAACTACTAGCTGAAGTAGTTTGTAGATTTGGAGTCCCTGAAGTCATAGAAAGTGACAGAGGAACCATTTCACTTCAGAAGTCTTGCAAGAAATTCTTCAGGCCTTAGGCATAGAACAAGCTTTCGATACTCCATACCATCCACAGAGCAGTGGGAAGGTGGAGAGATTGAATGGAACGCTTGAACTCAAGATACAAAAGCCATGGCAGAGACAGGAAAACCATGGACTGAATGTTTACCAATAGCTTTACATACAGTCCGTGTGACACCTCACAAGAAAACAAAGTTAAGTCCTTATGAGATACTTTTTGATACTGCACCAAGGACTGGTTTGTATTTCCCACAAGAGCTACAATTCAGATGGTAGCAGAGGATCTGACTGAGTATGTAGGGCATATACAAAAGAACCTACAGCAGATTCATAATCGTGTTTTCAGTTCCATTCCAGATCCTGATCCATTGGAAGGAACCCATTCTCTACAACCGGGAGATTAGGTTACAGTGAAGCGACACGTGAGAAAAGCTTTGGATCCACGATATGATGGTCCATTTCAGGTCCAGTTAACTACTCCTACGTCAGTGAGACTGGAAGGAAAACCACAAAAAGAATTGTCAAAAAGCCAAATTGGATATAATTCCACACCAAACATAAAAAAGGGGGTGGACAAAAGTATTGGCACCCTTTGAAAAATCAAGTGATGCTTCTCTAATTTGTGTAATTAACAGCACCTGTTACTTACCTGTGGCACATAACAGGTGGTGGCAATAACTAAATCACACTTGCAGCCAGTTGAAATGGATTAAAGTTGACTCAACCTCTGTCCTGTGTCCTTGTGTGTACCACATTGAGCATGGAGAAAAGAAAGAAGACCAAAGAACTGTCTGAGGACTTGAGAAGCAAAATTGTGAGGAAGCATGAGCAATCTCAAGGCTACAAGTCCATCACCAAAGACCTGAATGTTCCTGTGTCTACCGTGCGCAGTGTCATCAAGAAGTGTAAAGCCCATGGCACTGTGGCTAACCTCCCTAGATGTGGACGCAAAAGAAAGATTGTGCGGATGGTGGCTAAAGAACCTCGACTAACATCCAAACAAGTTCTAGCTGCCCTGCAGTCCGAGGGTACAACAGTGTCAACCCGTACTATCCGTCAGCGTCTGAATGAAAAGGGACTCTATGGTAGGATACCCAGGAAGACCCCACTTCTGACCCAGAGACAGAAAAAAGCCAAAACTTACCTGAGAAAGCCAAAAACTTTTTGGAAGAATGTTCTCTGGTCAGATGAGACAAAAGTAGAGCTTTTTGGGAAAAGGCATCAACATAGAGTTTACAGGAAAAGAAAGAGGCCTTCAAAGAAAAGAACACGGTCCCTACAGTCATGGCCAAAAGTTTTGAGAATGATACAAATATTAATTTTTACAAAGTCTACTGCTTCAGTTTTTCTAATGGCAATTTGCATATACTCCAGAATGTTATAAAGAGTGATCAGCTTAACAGCAATTACTTGCAAAGTCAATATTTGCCTAGAAAATGAACTTTATCCCCCAAAACACATTTCAACATCATTGCAGCCCTGCCTTAAAAGGACCACCTAACATCGTTTCAGTGATTGCTCCATTAACACAGGTGTGGGTGTTGATGAGGACAGGGCTGGAGATCAATCTGTCATGATTAAGTAAGAATGACACCACTGGACACTTTAAAAGGAGGCTGGTGCTTGCCATCATTGTTTCTCTTCTGTTAACCATGGTTATCTCTAAAGAAACACGTGCAGTCATCATTGCACTGCACAAAAATGGCCTAACTGGGAAGAGTATTGCAGCTAGAAAGATTGCACCTCAGTCAACAATCTATCGCATCATCAAGAACTTCAAGGAGAGAGGTTCCATTGGTGCCAAAAAGGCTCCAGGGCGCCCAAGAAAGACCAGAAAGCGGCAGGACCGTCTCTTAAAAGTGTTTCAGCTGCGGGATCGGGCTACCAGCAGTGCAGAGCTTGCTGAGGAATGGCAGCAGGCAGGTGTGAGTGCATCTGCACGCACTGTGAGGAGGAGACTCTTGGAGCAAGGCCTGGTCTCAAGGAGGGCAGCAAAGAAGCCACTTCTCTCCAGAAAAAACATCAGGGACAGACTGATATTCTGCAAAAGGTACAGGGAGTGGACTGCTGAGGACTGGGGGAAAGTCATTTTCTCTGATGAATCCCCTTTTCCATTGTTTGGAACATCTGGAAAACAGCTTATTCGGAGAAGAAGAGGTGAGCGCTACCACCAGTCTTGTCTCATGCCAACTGTAAAGCATCCTGAAACCATTCATGTGTGGGGTTGCTTCTCAGCCAAGGGAATCGGCTCTCTCACAGTCTTGCCTAAAAACACAGCCATGAATAAAGAATGGTACCAGAATGTCCTCCAAGAGCAACTTCTCCCAACCGTCCAAGAGCAGTTTGGCGCTCAACAATGCCTTTTCCAGCATGATGGAGCACCTTGCCATAAAGCAAAGGTGATAACTAAATGGCTCAGGGAACAAAACATAGAGATTTTGGGTCCATGGCCTGGAAACTCCCCAGATCTTAATCCCATTGAGAACTTGTGGTCAATCATCAAGAGACGGGTGGACAAACAAAAACCAACAAATTCAGACAAAATGAAAGCATTGATTCTGCAAGAATGGACTGCTATCAGTCAGGATTTGGTCCAGAAGTTGATTGAGAGCATGCCAGGGAGAATTGCAGAGGTCCTGAAGAAGAAGGGTCAACACTGCAAATATTGACTTGCTGCATTAACTCATTCTAACTGTCAATATAAGCTTCTGTTACTCATAATATGAATGCAATTCTATTTCTGTATGTGATAAAAACATCTGACAAACACACATAAAAACCAGAGGGCAGCAGATCATGTGAAAATAGAATATTTGTGTCATTCTCAAAACTTTTGGCCATGACTGTACAGTCACACATGGCGGAGGTTCCCTGATGTTTTGGGGTTGCTTTGCTGCCTCTGGCACTGGACTGCTTGACCGTGTGCATGGCATTATGAAGTCTGCAGCATAATGTAGGGCCCAGTGTGAGAAAGCTGGGTCTCCCTCAGAGGTCATGGGTCTTCCAGCAGGACAATGACCCAAAACACACTTCAAAAAGCACTAGAAAATGGTTTGAGAGAAAGCACTGGAGACTTGTAAAGTGGCCGGCAATGAGTCCAGACCTGAATCCCATAGAACACCCAAGGAGAGATCTCACAATGGCAGTTTGGAGAAGGCGCCCTTCACATCTCAGCCTGGACCTGGAGAAATTCCAGCAGAGCATTGGAAGAAACTCATTGATGGTAACCGGAAGCGGTTGTTTGCAGTTATTTTGTCTAAAGGTTGTGCTACCAAGTATTAGGCTGAGGGTGCCAATACTTTTGTCCGGCCCATTTTTGGAGTTTTGTGTAAAATGATCAATGATTTGACTTTTTTTTCATTCTCTTTTGTGTTTTTTCATTGCAAGCAAAATAAATGAAGATATTATTACCAAAGCATTTGTGATTGCAATCATTTTCTGGAAGAAATTGAGTATTATCTGACAGAATTGCAGGGGTGCCAATACTTTTGGCCATCACTGTATTGGAGTCATCTGGACGGATGCTGGCATCCCTCAGTCTGTGAGAATTAGTATTCTCGCACTTTGGGTAGGTCGGGTGACTCTAATTACTATCCTAGTTAACAAGGGAGTTAGACTTTGTCCATGTGACCTGTATAAAAATGATAAAGAGAGGGGAGTAATGTTAGAGTAATCCTATAGCTAATCCTCTATATCATACAGTGTAACCTCATAAAGCCATACATATATACTCATGCATTATGAACCAATGTTTCAAAAGACTTCGTACTTCATATCACATGACCTTTCCTTGTTTTTCACCATTTTTGTACATATTCTTATTTTTATACACAGCAAACAATCTGTACTGCCAACTTTTTGTGTAGACAGTCTGACCAGATATGGTCACAGATATGGGTGAAGGATGCGAGGGAGTCAAGATTACTTCATCCATCATTGTTATGTAACATAAGAACTATTGTGTAACATGGGTTAAATATAATTTGAGATGAATTCCCAGAAATTGTGTAAAATCCCATATTTGTATGCCAATAACCCGTCCCCAATTTACGTAATATGATTGATTGCTACTCTTGGTTTATACTCTATAAAATAAACGACCAGTGGTCCTCGCACAGGAGATCTCTGGTGGTTACTGACAAATCTGTGTCGTCTCTGTCTTATTACCGGTACCGGGTTATACCTGACTTATTTACCTAATCTACCTGGGGTTATTTTTAACTATGACAATAGTGTGTATAATTAGGATGTTATACTGTGTTGGGGTCAGGAAAACGGGCGCTATATCAACAGAGGGGCCAAGAAAACATCGTTATATGTTTTATTCAGTAGTTTATTCTATAGTGATAATTCTCCCCGGTATAGCCGTATTATATCAAAACTATCATTTATTTAGTTTTACAAACCATTTTTTGTCCCCTGAGATTTTGTCCTTGTTTTTGTCCTAACACACACACGGCTCCGCTACATACACGTCACACACAGACGGCTCCGCTATATACACGTCACACACAGATGGCTCCGCTACATACACGTCACACGCAGACGGCTCCGCTACTTACACATCACACACAGACGGCTCCGCTACATACACGTCACACACAGACGGCTCCGCTATATACACGTCACACACAGATGGCTCCGCTACATACACGTCACACGCAGACGGCTCCGCTACTTACACATCACACACAGATGGCTCCGCTACATACACATCACACACAGATGGCTCCGCTACATCACGTCACACGCAGATGGCTCCGCTACATACACGTCACACACAGATGGCCCGCTACTTACACATCACACACAGACGGCTCCGCTACATACACGTCACACACACAGACGGCTCCCGCTACATACACGTCACACGCAGACGGCTCCGCTACATACACGTCACACACAGACGGCTCCCGCTACATACACGTCACACGCAGACGGCTCCGCTACATACACGTCACACGCAGACGGCTCCGCTACATACACGTCACACGCAGACGGCTCCGCTACATACACGTCACACGCAGACGGCTCCGCAACATACACGTCACACACAGACGGCTCCGCTACATACACGTCACACACACAGACAGCCCCGCTACATACACGTCACACACAGACGGCTCCGCTACATACACGTCACACACAGACGGCTCCGCTACATACACATCACACACAGACGGCTCCGCTACATACACGTCACACGCAGACAGCTCCGCTACATACACGTCACACACAGACGGCTCCGCTACATACACGTCACACGCAGACGGCTCCGCTACATACAGGTCACACGCAGACGGCTCCGCTACATACACGTCACACGCAGACAGCTCCGTTACATACACGTCACACACAGACGGCTCCGCTACATACACGTCACACTCATACGGCTCTGCTACATACACGTCACACGCAGACGGCTCCACTACATACACCGTCACACACACAGACGGCTCCGCTACATACACGTCACACGCAGACGGCTCCGCTACATACACGTCACACACAGACGGCTCCGCTACATACACGTCACACCCAGACGGCTCCGCTACATACACGTCACACGCAGACGGCTCCGCTACATACACGTCACACGCAGACGGCTCTGCTACATACACGTCACACACAGACGGCTCTGCAGAGACAGCTAATATCTGGTCATGTGATTCTGTGACTCCGCCCACACATGTGACATCATCACAGGTCCTTTAGCTCACTAGGATTTAGTATCTTCTGCACAGATGAAGCTATAACAGCAGGAACTGATCATGTGACTTCTTGACTCCTCCCACATCTATGACATCATCACAGGTCTTGTGAGCAGACGGCTGCTGTACAGGAGGAAGTAAGTGCTCGCTCGTCAGCCCTTCTTATAAATTCAGCCAACCGCCTTGTGACCCCCACACAGTATAATGTCCTCCTTGTGGCCCCCACACAGTTGCCCCTTGGCCCCCCCAGTATAATGTCCTCCTTGTGGCCCCCACACACTATAATGTCCTCCTTGTGGCCCCCACACACAGTATAATGTCCTCCTTGTGGCCCCCACACACTATAATGTCCCTTGGGCCCCCCCACCTTGTGTCCTCCTTGTGGCCCCCACACAGTATAATGTCCTCCTTGTGGCCCCCACACACTATAATGTCGTCCTTGTGGCCCCCACACACAGTATAATGTCCTCCTTGTGGCCCCCACACACTATAATGTCCTCCTTGTGGCCCCCACACAGTATAATGTCCTCCTTGTGCCCTGTTGGCGGCTGCAGAAGACTTGAGACTGGGAAGGAGATTCACCTTCCAGCAATGACCCTAAACCTCCAGCCCGAGCTCCAGGGGATGGTTTAGATGACGGAATATTCCGGGGTTAGAATGGCCCAGTCACAGTCCAGACCTAAATCCCATTGAGCATCTGTGGCAAGACATGAAAATTACTGATCACAGACGCTCCATCCAATCTGGCTGCAAAGAAGAAGAAGAAGGGGCAGAAATCTCATCTCTAGATGTGCAAAGCTGGTAGAGACCGAGCCCAAAAGACTTGGAGCTGGAATTGTAGCCAAAGGCGGCTCTACAAAGTATTGCTATAGGGGGGCTGAAGACTTTTGCACGTCACACTTTTTAGATTTTTATTGGTTTACAATGTTGATAACCTTGTATCATTCTCCTTCCACTTCACAATTATCTGATACTTTGTGTTGGTTATCACTGAAAATCTCAAGGGGTGTGAAGACTTTTACAAGCCCCTGTATCGGTGTTAGATCTCTGGATGGAACATTCTTCGGGACACTCATTACTCTCATGTCACTACAGCGGGGCCCATTCTCTACGTCCTCTATACCATCATGTAAGATTCTGGTCATTTCAGTAAGTCACAAACCTCCAGATTCCCGTTGGCCACTTTCTCCTCTGCATTAGTAACTTGTTGTTGCACGGTGTGTACTATGCTGTAATACTTCCTCTTCTGTGAGGGTCAGGGAGGACTGGACAGTTAGTTCCAGTGTGCTGGTAATATCAGGGGCCAAGTGTCTTCCACCTCTATGGCCAGTAGATTGTAGTCCAGACAGAAATGTGGGAGATCTATCTGTGACAGTTGTGGCTGTTCCAAGAGATCGATGGACTAACCATCACTTGCTGTGAATGAAGCTGCAGGGAAAGTCAGTGTCATCTTTAGGATTGTCAGCTCGGCATCTTTAGACTCTTCCTCACCTCTTTGAGGGTTTCTTCCCCCTCCTTAGTGGGTAGCACGGCTCATTCTACTAGAGGTGCTGGAGCCTCCTGGGCTGTTCAGCATCAGGTTTTGGTTCTTCCAGATCCAATTTGTGTTGCAACACCACGGGCAGCACTGAACACCCTCTCAGCCAGTACGCCTGAGGCTGGTCAAATACTAACATGGCAGACTGGGCCAGCTCCTTCCACTGCTTTAACCTATTGGCCCATAATGCCATGGGGTCAGAGTTATCTGCTGGAACATAGGAACCATCTAGTTATGTCTGTACCTGCTGGAACATAGGAACCATCTAGTTATGTCTGTACCTGCTGGAACATAGGAACCATCTAGTTATGTCTGTACCTGCTGGAACATAGGAACCATCTAGTTATGTCTGTACCTGCTGGGGGTGCAGCCGGTGGGTGGTCGGTTGCCTGTTGTGGGTCTGGTTGGTGCTGCGAGGTGAAACATTTCTGGTTCCTCATGTTCCAGATACTGTACTGGCTGCTGATGCTGCTGCTCGTCCTCCGGCTACTTGTAGTTGTGGCACTGGCAGAGGAGGTGGAGCGCTGACTGAGTGACCCGGACTTCATACAGTTATATCTTGGCCATTATAAAACATAGACATTTGCTGCTTCTTGTGTCATATGAAAGAGCGTCTGCCTATAAATATCCTAATCCCAACTGTGTCACCAACCAGTGATATCTCTGGAAATAATACAGATAGCCCTGCAGCCTTAGTATCGTATGAAAGAAGAGAATTTCCTCTTTCATATTACACCAAATTTCTATGTTTTACAATCCCCGAGATATAACTGATAGATCTGACCCGCCCTTCATTTTCTCTTCATTTTACACAGCCCCGTCCTCCATACACAGTCAGAGACAGGGACAGATTTCAATAGAGAAGCAAAGAAAGAAGAAAGTGATGCAGGATTTCATAGAAAGAGACAAAATGTGTTAATAAAGTATATAACAGAATTTATCAATGATACAGATACTGGCAGAAAATCAAAAGTTGTCCGAAAGTTTAGTTACGCTTTAACAAAAGGAGATAGTTCAGACTAGAACAGGCTGTGTCAGTGTTATGTCATTAGAATTGCCCTTTGTATGGATTTAACATAAAAAAAAAAAATGTTTCCCAAAAAACCTTTAACAAAATATTTTTCAATAACAGGACTGAGTTCATGAGTAAAATCAATATAAGACACTCTGTGGATATTCATAGATCAATCTGACAATGTATTACCAAAAAGAAACTGCTCTATCACAAAAAAGACTGAACAAAATAAAGTTATTGGCAATGAAAGGGTTAACTGTCCACTGTCTGTGGAACTCTGTGCAAACTGCAGCAGTCAGGCTTATAGCACAGTGCAGAAATTCTCCCTCCCCCACTCCTATGATTTCTCTGCCTGTAATTGATTACATATAACTCCACTTCACTCCACTTGTCCTCCTTCTATTCTGCACTTCTATTGCACTGTTGCTGTTGTTTTCCAGTAGAAAATGGAGTCATTTCTTTGGAACATGCAGTGATGATGGTAACATAAGTGTCTCTCAGCTTGATCACATCCCAAAATGGCCAAAATGACATCAGCACTGTAAGGTCTCCGCCTACCATTCATTATTGGCTGCGAGGCTGTCAGGTGATGCCAGAACCCCAGCCCACGTCACAGACACGTCTCCTCTGTATGTTCACTGCACAATGTAGGTCACAAAGGCTATTTTAGTTCCACAAATCGCAAAGTATTCAGTTTTGTTAAAAAGTGAACTATTTGGAATACTCAGATTGACTTCACCTCGTAACCTATCGGTTCTCTCATCTCTACTTTGCACCTGTTGTCACTTCAGTGTCACGTGATTCTCCACAGTTTCCATGTTGGTTATTCCCAATGGTGCCATTTCTCCACTCACAATACACTTTCACCAAAGCAGCACACGAACAGTTCACAACCTGCGCTGTTGGAGAAATACTGTCACCCTTGGCCCGACAGCCAATAATCATCCCTTTTGCATCTCTGATAAATAATCCCCTTTACCCGAGACAACAATGAGATTCTGTTCAGCCTATCACACACCTTATATACCCACCAAGCCGGCCCACAACAAGTCACTTCCTTCCTGAGCTACACGTGTAAAATAATAATTGTCCGTAAACTATAAAATAGTCTACAATTGAATGAAATCCTTACTCACGTGTTGACCCCTAAGGTAACATTATTGGAGGACTCTGCTTCATATAAAACATGGAGATATTTATTGAAGTCTTCATGGGAAACAAATATATGGAAAACTTCCAGCATAACAGAAATATCAGTCAATGTCTTACATTTCATAGGAATTAGGTTTCTTCAAGATGGATCCCTTGCAGACATCTTGGCTCGTGCTTATTCATCAATGTGTGTTAGTCTTCTGCAGGACGATTCTGCCATATGTTCTTCCAGGATCTTAGAGGAAGTAGACACAGGTCGGAAGAGGGAGACATCCAAAGTGAGAGACAGGGACAGATCCCCACAGGGAGAGGGAGACCCCCACCGAGTAGTGAGACCACAACATGTGTGTCTGTCAGTCATTTATATTCATGAAAGGGGGTGTTTCCCAACATCCTTATACTTTCTACTACTGTATTTGGACAATACTAAAATAGTCATAGTCTATCCACACCCATACACCATAAGTTACAAGAGTTATGTCAGCAGAATACAATTTAACCCTTAAAGGCCATGAATATTGCATGTCAAATATTATTTAACATTTCCCCCTCTTGAGGGTGATATACATCTGTTTGAACCCTCAAGATACATATCATTAGACAATATTCCTTAGACTGCATCTTCTTTCCTCTTTTTGGATACTAGAACTTAATTTTCATAAATAAATTAATTGTTCATATGACAATAATTTTATCAAATTGTAATAAATTTTGACATTAATAAATGTTATGGTAAACTGTGATCAAATATGAAAATGATTTGATATACTAACTAAACTAGACTTCTAGGCGTCTTTCATCATCTTCTTCTGTCATAATAGAAGGTTTAACACAGATGTTGTTGTTGAAGGTTTTGACTTTGTTAACGTAAAGTCCTTTAGTTTATAGATTTCCGTCATGTTGTGCAGATATTATCACATTGTCCAATAAAGTTCATATTATGAAGATATTGATATAGCAACACAGTCCATATATTAAGTGTGTATTCCTTATAACTTGTCATGAGACATAGACTGTAGTGTCATTCTTCTTCTTTTGACCACTTGTTAGCTGTGACGTAGCTGTGACACTTCTGAGGCAGCACTGCAAAGTGTTAATTTTGACACTCATCTCTGCTGCTTGTTCACTTCAGCTCATTTAACAGTCTCACATAAATAGTATATGTGGTAGGGCTCATTATCCATTACCCTTTTGCTTACCAAGCAACTTTCCATGAAATTTTTCAGTTGATGGGACTCCATAAGAATGTTGATGAAGAACAATCTTTATAACTCAGTCCAATTATCATCAATGTTTCCAAACTCCAGTAATAATTTTCATCAGTAACTGTTAATTATGAACACAGTCCTTGGCATTAGATTACATGTGTAGCTTTAATACCTTTTAAGTTTCTTTCTGCACATCTTTTTCTTCTTGTAACTGTCAAAGTCTTTTATTAATATTTGATATCAAACTTTATCATAATCTTGGACTTGATTGAAGATAAATTTCCCTATATCTACTATTCACCCAAAATTTGGTGATTTACTACCATAATAATATCACAGTGTACCATATCATTTCATAATAATAATTATCATTTTTATATGCCAAATATTAATATGATAATAACAATTATTGATATTCATATTTTATCAAATGATCACACGATACTACTTTGGATACAATAATATATATAATATATATATATAAACATACACATCTGCGCTATATATATCAACATATATATACTTTAATTCACTTGTGATGACAAATTGCAACATAATCTTGAAACATAATGTGATTTCATTATTAATTATCATTTTATAGAGAATCACAATATTTATTCTTTGATTATAACTTAGCATAAATATACTAAACATCAATATGTTTCATTATGAATGTGTTATCATACTTAATCATAAATTTTAAAAGACAATCACTTTGCTATTCTTTTTATTCAGTATTACTTACTAAATATTATTGTGTTCTTTATTTAAAACACTGTTATTCAACTTTATTCTTTTAGTCAAAAGACATATATATATATATAATATATATATATATATATATACCACATCTTACAGTTAATTTGTGCTTAACAACTGGCTCTTCTCAGAAAACTGTGACCTTTAACCTTTTAAATACCATCACTCCGAGAATAGTATAACCTGACACTTTGCAAAATGTGACCAGCTTTTGACTCTGCTTAGAATCAAGTTTAAAATATACATCCTTTACCTAATTAAATGTGTATATTTTTGTGTAATGATTGTATATATGTAAACACATTAAACAACATATGAAATAAGTTTTTTAAAACATAAATATTCCAAAATATGTCACATTCTATAATCAGAAGTTTGCTAAATAAACTAAGAATATATCTCCTGATATAACTTCTCTTTGATCTTAATATTAATTGTCTTTCATGAAGATGATTAGCTTATCTTATTTACATATAAGACAATTATATTTTCCCAATGTTTGTAGGTGTTAATTAATATATATATAAGTATGTGTGTACCTTTGTAAGATTACATAATGAGTGATACCATAAGACAATCCTTGTTATAGATCATATCCAGCTTTACACATTATGAATAATATATTTATCATTCCTTGATAAAATTACCCAAATAAACCTTTGTCATTTTAACCAAATACATTGGAAAGCTATCTGTATTATGACTATTCATGAACTAGATGTACTATACATTCTCTCTCCACATGTCTTAGCAGCTGTCATTTTGACTCAAACCTTGTTTGTGCTTCTGTAGCTTTTAAGAACATATGAGTTTAGATTTTCTGTTTTACATCATAGGAGCTTCCTTTTGATGTATCTTAAATATTTCTGCTATTTCCCAATGAACATTCAATAATGGATCACATAGAACAAAAAATAAATATAGACGTCTTTAGATGTTATACTTTTTCCTTTTGGGATGCATCCTGGGTTTTCTTAGGCCTATTTTTAACATCACAGAACTGCACATACATATACATGACATCAACACTTACAATGGGCCCCAACAGACTCACGTCACCATTTGTTCCTTGTCAATCAACTGACCACACTTAAGTCACACTGATGCTCTCATGCTTTCATGCTTACACAAAGTGGATTATACATGGAAGACCACATGTAAAATTGTGAGTTATGTCTTATTTTCCTTTAATATGCAATGCTATTAGTCACACATATTAATCTGTTTATCAAATTAATTGTTAGACAATTCATGCATATATTGGCCTATAATGAAAAATTGATGAGTGATTCAACTGTTGCTTTTTCACATATATGAAATATCTCTAAGGAGAAAAATAGATAAAAGTTTTAGCAGAAAAATCAGATTGGTATGCTAACAATTTTTAACCAATGGAAAGTTTACTTTCTTGACTTCTAATACTATATGATCATATTATATATATTTGGTTTTGCACATTCTCTGTATCCAGAGTGGGATGTGAGCAAAATATATATATCACCACTTAACATAGTAAGATCAAGTTACTTTTACTTGACTCTCATGTAAATATATATATATTATAAGATGATGCATACACATATAGTATTATTATCAATATCATAATCAGGATTATTTTATAAACATCACATAACTATCTGAATTATACCTGATCATTTTAATTTCTCCTCATGTGTGAAAGATCTTTCTACAGCCTGACTAGTAAAATGATACCAATAGACAGTCATTAACATGGAGATATTTTTAAATTTGACCCATAACCCTTCTGTCAATTGCATCCACCAATAGATTGACTAATGTTCTGCCATTTAGATAATCTAAGCCTTTTGACATTCTTCTGATCAGGAATAGATCAGATGTCAAGGTTGGGTTGCCATGACAGTCTAACATTTTGGGAACAGCTGTTACTCTGTCAGGATTGCTATTTTGTGCATTCTTTCCTATGTTACTGATTCTATCTATAGCTTTGGCTGGCTTAGAGGTTGACACTAACACTTGCTTATTTACAACTGATAATGGGGTTTTTATGAATGGAACTTCTTTCCTGAGATATGGCTTATATACTACGTGTAATTTTCTACGTTTCTCATAGATTTCCTCACTTTTCTCTCTATGAATAGGTGACACTGTAATCTGATTTGACAGATTTCTTTTAGGTGGTTTTATTCTTTGATTTGTCCCTGTTTGTCTTACATTTGTCATCTGTCTCTGATGTCTTCTGGCCATGTCCAGTAAACTAGCAGCTTCAAATAAAGACTTTTTATCTGATGCAACAGCCAATGTTATTGGATCCAAAAATCTGAATTTCTTAACAAAAGTTCTCACCATCGATTGAGAATTGACTTTGCTGACCACCGCCTTAGAAGTCCTCTCAAATCTAGACATAACTGAATATGTAGATTCAGTTCTGCCAATCTTTATTTCATTCAGAATTTCAGATGTTGGCATGCTGTCACCTGTAGTACACCAAATTAATTTCTTTAATCGGTCTACATCACTGTCCTGTAACCATTCATTTGACTCATTGTCATAAGACATCTTTGCTGATAGACATCTTGCAAAGTTTGCAGGAAGCCATGTTCTAAATAAAAGATTCTTCTCTTTTGTACATAGATTATACTTATCTGCATAACTTTCAAAAATTTCTGAGTTTCTACACACATGGATATTTACATCATATGTGGAAATGTCTTTACTCAGATTGGTCAAATGTTTCTGCAACTTTATTTTCTGCTTAGTTTCTTTAATTTGTAATTCCTTATATACTGACATATCTGCGTCTGTGCTATTCTTATCTTGAGTGATTTCAGGCTTCATCTGTTCATCTAGTCTGTGTCTGTGATGAGCTATTTATAGTCATCACAGCCACGTGACTTATGTCAGAATGATGCAATTCCTGTAAATCTGTTTGAATAGCTGTTTCTTGTGTATTAACAGAAATTACATTACAGACTTCTTTATTCTTTGATCTTTCTGATATTATGTTATGGAATACATTTACCATACACAAAATATTCCTCATTTTCTCTTTTTCCTTCCTAACACACACTGATTTCTTAGTCTCTATGATAGAATTTGCGTGCAAACACTGCGCATACAAGTTCTGCCATATATTCTGTAACCTATCACTAGGCTCAAACTTAAACTGTAAGCTACATTTTTTAGACAACGATTGTATAATTTCCATAATTACATGTAAAATTTTTACTTACAACCGTAGAAAACTGTCACCTTGTAACTTGTAGCTTCTCCTTGGAACAACTGGTTCCTTTCATCAGCACGTCTCAGTACGTCTGGCATCTGTTGTCCTCCTTTACTGCTTGTAGTGTTAGAGTAAACATTCTTCTGTTAATCACAAGCTCTCCTCACACTGCTTCTTGTCTGTAGAGGTTACTGGAACACGTGCATCCTTCAGCTGTGCATTTCATTCATCTAGGTAATTTTCGAAATTTCCTGAAGCTTGCAACTTATAAAACGTGCAAAATACTCTCTCTTCCCCCTCTTGCAAGTAGAAGGAATGAGAAAAAAACAGGCAAAAATCGACTGGGCTGGCTCACCAATGTAAAATAATAATTGTCCGTAAACTATAAAATAGTCTACAATTGAATGAAATCCTTACTCACGTGTTGACTCCTTAGGTAACATTATTGGAGGACTCTGCTTCATATAAAACATGGAGATATTTATTGAAGTCTTCATGGGAAACAAATATATGGAAAACTTCCAGCATAACAGAAACATCAGTCAATGTCTTACATTTCATAGGAATGAGGTTTCTTCAAGATGGATCCCTTGCAGACATCTTGGCTCATGCTTATTCATCAATGTGTGTTAGTCTTCAGCAGGACGATTCATCCATTCTTCCAGGGTCTTAGAGGAAGTAGACACAGATCGGACGAGGGAGACACCCAAAGTGAGAGACAGAGACAGGTTCCCACAGATCCACACAGGGAGAGGGAGACCCCTCACCGAGTAGTGAGACCACGGCATGTGTGTCTGTCAGTCATTTATATTCATGAAAGGGGGTGTTTCCCAACATCCTCATACTTTCTACTACTGTATTTGGCCAATACCAAAATAGTCATACCCTATCCACACCCATGCACCATAAGTTACAAGAGTTATGTCAGCAGAATACAATTTAACCCTTAAAGGTCTTGAATATTGCATGTCAAATATTATTTAACAACACGCTGCCGACGTCAGAAGTAGGAGGTGGTCATAATAATGTGACTCATCTGTTCTATTTATTACATGGGATTCCGTGTAGTGATTACATTGTCTCATCTTCTCTCCATTCAGGTTCCTACAATATAGAATCCTCTCAGTATCTTCTATATAAGAGAATATTCCTGATTGATCCATCAAGGATGAAAAGAGACAGGAACAAGATGGCGGAAAGTCTATTAAATCTCACCCTAGAGATCATCTACCAGCTTACTGGAGAGGTGAGAGATTCTGATGATGTCACATTACATCATTCTTATCTATAGTAATAACAGATGATATGACTGGAGAGGTGATGGACTCTGCACATGTATGTAGTGATATTTATTAATGTGTCTCCCCATAACCAGGATTACACAGTAGTGAAGAAGACCTCTAGTGGGCGCTGTCAGGCTCCTGTGTATGAAGGATATGGAGGAACTCTGAGCCCTATCCCGGGGCCTCCACCTCACCCCCTGATACAGGAGGAGATCAATGGACAGAAGATCCTAGAACTCACCAACAAGATGCTGGAGCTGCTGACTGGAGAGGTGACACTGCTGGGAATGCTGGGACATTATACAGTAACTGGAGGGGTCTGGGTGATGACTGTATCATTGTGTTGTCAGGTTCCTATAAGGTGTCAGGATGTCGCTGTCTATTTCTCCATGGAGGAGTGGGAGTATTTAGAAGGACACAAGGATCTGTACAAGGAGGTGATGATGGAGGACCACCAGCCCCTCACATCAGCAGGTAATAGACATGACTATATACACATGGACTTCCATTATTTGTATGTACAGAATGAATTCAGTCCCTGTCTGTGTTTCCTACAGGTAGATCCAGTAAGAGGACAACACCGGAGAGATGTCCCAGTCCTCTTCTTCCACAGGATGATCAGGTAGATGGAGATATTCCCTATGATGTGTAGACGGGCTGTGAAGTCCTTGTGGTCAGTCTTGTTGTATCCAGCAGTATTAGATGGTTATATACATGGGCGGTGTCATTGAGCCGCCATCTAATATGTTTCTCCAGCTTCTCAGAGACCTGCAGCTACTGTCAGGACATCTTTGATCTTCATGCGGATTAATGATCTAGAACATTCTCTGTGACTTCCCCATTTGTCCGGTGACTTTTACATTATTTGTTTCACAGATTTCCCATCAGGATAAAGATCTGAAGGACATTAATGCTCTATCTATGACAATAAAGGAAGATCCCTATGTGAGTGGTGATGAGGAGTGTGAGGAGGACATTCCTACAGGTAACCGCCCAGGTGAGGAGTCACCACTATATACAGCACAGAAGGGTCACTCATTCTATTCAGTCATTTTTTAGACTATTTGTTGTTCCCGATTCAGCTAAAATACTAATAATACATGAATATAAATGTGATACCGCTATAGGGATAATAAATGTAGTATAGAATATAACGTACAGCAGGAATATGGACCTGACATCTGTGTGAACGAGGCAAATTTCTTCCTCACCGGCTGTCAGTACTCGTGAAGGGAAAGAATTTACCAGAATTATATAGCAGATTATTTCAGCTAGCGGAGAAAATAATCCTCCTGCTCGATCTTCAGGCAGATTCCACCTCAGAGCTCTATGGAAATAAATGGGAGGTGGAAAATACCGCCTGGCCAGTAAGGAATGTGATGGAGATTCGGGGGCTGATTTGGTAAAGCGGAAAAATTCTTCTTCTGAATCCCTGAAGCAGCTTCTACAAATTTCACTGTGTAAGCCTCACCTTAGACCCCAATCACACTATGGAATCCGGACTAGAAAATCTGGTCTGTACATCAGTCATATCTCCCAGCCCGAACTCTGTCCACACACCAGGACTCCCCGTATCTTAGTGATGTATAAAGCTAGGAGTCCCTGCTTCCTTGTGACTCCACAGATCCATACTACATACTGTATGGGACAGCAGATCCGCGGTGAGTTCGGGCTGGGAAATCCATCTGATGTGGTTTGGATTGTATTGTGTGTATGGGGTGTAATACAGTAAGATTTATGGCATCCTACAGTATTATTCCACATAAGTGGCCATATTTAAGCAGCCATGGATTGTGTTCACCTCTACAGTGACCTAGAGCAGTGGTGGCGTCTCCTGCCCCGCTTCATTACTATTCACTATCACTGACCTCCGTCTCAGCACAGTGAGTACTAATGGAGTAGGCCGCGCTGCCGTCGTTTGCTGCCTGTGTCACTGACTTCACTTCTTCACACGGTCTGAAGCGTCTCAGGCAGCGGCAGCTCAGTGGGGAATATACTTATAAGGTTATGTTATTCAATAATAATATCAGTTTTCTTCTTGTCAGATGACTGTACCAGGAGCTCAGAGGGACATCTGATATCTACAGATTATAAAGCAGAGGATCATGGTATCACACAAGATCCATATGAAGAACATGTCATTACCCCAGATATACCCTCAGCCCTTGAGGAGAAAGATATTTCTCCTAATTCATCACAGTCTGTTAAGCAAAATGAAAGCTGCAGAAAGGACGTTATACATCAGAGAATTCACACAGGGGAGAAGCCATATTTATGCACAGAATGTGAGAAATGTTTTATCTCTAAATCAGACCTTGTTAGACATCAGAGAACTCACACAGGAGAGAAGCCATATTCATGCCCAGAATGTGGGAAATGTTTTACTCAGAAATCAAATCTTGTTAAACATCAGAAAATTCACACAGGAGAGAAGCCATATTCATGCCCAGAATGTGGGAAATGTTTTATACATAAATCAAATCTTGTTAAACATCAGAAAATTCACACAGGGGAGAAGCCATATTCATGCCCAGAATGTGGGAAATGTTTTATTTCTAAATCAGAACTTGTTAATCATCAAAGAACTCACACAGGAGAGAATCCTTATTCGTGCCCAGAATGTGGGAAATGTTTTACTCAGAAATCAAGTCTTGTACAACATCAAAAAATTCACACTGGAGAGAAGCCATATTCATGCCCAGAATGTGGGAAATGTTTTATACATAAATCAGACCTTGTTAATCATCAGAGAATTCACACAGGAGAGAAGCCATATTCATGCCCAGAATGTGGGAAATGTTTTATACATAAATCAGGCCTTGTTAAGCATCAAAGAATTCACACAGGGGAGAAGCCATATTCATGCCCAGAATGTGGGAAATGTTTTACTCAGAAATCAAGTCTTGTTCAGCATCAGAGAACTCACACAGGGAAGAAGACATATTCATGTCCAGAATGTGAGAAATGTTTTACTTCTATATCAGAACTTGTTAAACATCAGAGAATTCACACATATTTACATGGTTCAGGTTCCTGCTATGTAACTCCCACACTCACTCCCTGTCA
The DNA here is from genome assembly GCA_947044405.1 of Leptodactylus fallax. Taxonomy (NCBI): domain Eukaryota; kingdom Metazoa; phylum Chordata; class Amphibia; order Anura; family Leptodactylidae; genus Leptodactylus; species Leptodactylus fallax. The sequence goes on along the minus strand of CAMRHE010001059.1, from coordinate 90,980 downwards.
CCTCACTCCCCCTCTTCCTCTCTCCCTCACTCCTCTCTCTCTCCCCATACATCCCCTCCCTGTCTCTCTAGCTATACCGCCCACTTCTAGCTCTTCTCAACCTACTTAGCCTAACCCCCGACCCCATTATACACTTACCTCTCTCTTCCTTCCAGTCTTCTTCCTGCGCGATGGCACATCCTTCTTTTCTGACTTCCGGCACTCGCTACAGTCCCAGCGCTGATCTGTGCTTTCAGCGATGATCCACCTCTACTGCGCAGGCGTGGGAGCTGCGCAGTAGAGGTGGATTATCGGCAGCAGAGCAGCGCTGGGACAAGCGCCTGCAGTCAGAAAAAAGGGGGGAGCCTTCCCGCAGGAAGAAGCCTGGAAGGTAAGTATGATGGAGTGGATGGGGAGGGAGTAGTAGTGACGTTACATTTCCGGAAACGAGGAAACGTATTGTCACCGGATAACCAGGAAATGTCCCTAGGGCTTTCCATTTATCCCGGACAACCCCTTTAAGTATCTCCCCTGTGCATCAGAGCTCTGGGGAATGACCGTGGCTTGGAGGGGTTTATGTAAGACAACACTAAGTCCATCCCAGCTTTCTTGGAACGTGTTGCAGGCATCAAATTCAAAATGAGTGAATATTTGCAAAAAAACAAATAAAGTTTATCCATTTGAACATGAAATATCTTGTCTTTGTAATGTATTCTATTGAATATAGGTTGAAAAGGATTTGTAAATCATCGTATTCTGTTTTTATTTATGTTTTACACAAAGTCCCAACTTCATTGGAATTGGGGTTGTAATAATATATAAAGCACCATGGGATTAATATTATAATGTACAGAGCAACAATAATATTAATATAATAATGTACAGCACCATAGATTTAATATAATAATGTACAGGACAACACGGGATTAATATTATAATGTAGAGAGCACCATGGAATAATATATTACTGTATACCTAATATAATAATTGTTACGTCCTCACCTGTTCGAACTTCTGCTCCATCCATGAGTGACGCAGGAGACGTGTCCGCTCATGATTACCTGGACTCTGCTCATTTTATGTTGGCACGGTTAGGGTTACTTTTGTGTGCTTTGTGATTGACAGCCTATCTGCCAATCGAGCCTGGGGCGGGTTCTGGACTTCCTATAAACAGGTCATCGGCCCACACATGTTTGCTGGCTATTGTGTCTCTGACCTTGCTAAGCGTTCGTCTTTCCTCTTGTTTTGTCTTTACTGACCTCTGCTTTGGTAATGTTTTGTCTCTCTGGTTTGACCTCGGCTTGCTGACTCCTCTTCTGTGTTGTGTTGTCCTGTTCTGTGTATCACTTATCTAGAGTTGTCCTCTACCGCCTAGGGTAGTTGAGGCAAGTAGGTAGGGACAGAGGCTGGGTCGAGTTTAGGACTCACTGTCTCTGTCATTCCCTTCCTCCCAGGTTTCAGCAGCAGCTACTGGGAAATTGCTCAACAGGCAATTCCCTAACAATAATATCCAGCATATGGGATTTATATAATAATGTCCAGAGCACAATGGGATTAATATTACAATGTACAACACCATGGGATTAATATAATAATGTACAGAGCGCCATGGGCTTAGTATAATAATGTACAGAACACCATGGAATTACTATAATAATGTACAGAGCACCATGGAATTACTATAGGGGATAATATACAGAGCACCATGGAATTACTATACTAATATACAGAGCACCATGGAATTACTATACTAATATACAGAGCACCATGGAATTACTATAATAATATACAGAGCACCATGGAATTACTATACTAATATACAGAGCACCATGGAATTACTATACTAATATACAGCACCATGGAATTACTATACTAATATACAGAGCACCATGGAATTACTATACTAATATACAGCAGCCATGGAATTACTATACTAATATACAGAGCACCATGGAATTACTATACTAATATACAGAGCACCATGGAATTACTATACTAATATACAGAGCACCATGGAATTACTATAATAATATACAGAGCACCATGGAATTACTATAATAATATACAGCACCATGGAATTACTATAATAATATAAGAGCACCATGGAATTACTATACTAATATACAGAGCACCATGGAATTACTATACTAATATACAGCACCATGGAATTACTATACTAATATACAGAGCACCATGGAATTACTATACTAATATACAGAGCACCATGGAATTACTATACTAATATACAGAGCACCATGGAATTACTATACTAATATACAGAGCACCATGGAATTACTATACTAATATACAGAGCACCATGGAATTACTATACTAATATACAGAGCACCATGGAGTTACTATACTAATATACAGCACCATGGAATTACTATACTAATATACAGAGCACCATGGAATTACTATAGTAATATACAGAGCACCATGGAGTTACTATACTAATATACAGCACCATGGAATTACTATACTAATATACAGAGCACCATGGAATTACTATACTAATATACAGAGCACCATGGAATTACTATACTAATATACAGAGCACCATGGAATTACTATACTAATATACAGCACCATGGAATTACTATACTAATATACAGAGCACCATGGAATTACTATACTAATATACAGAGCACCATGGAATTACTATACTAATATACAGAGCACCATGGAATTACTATACTAATATACAGAGCACCATGGAATTACTATACTAATATACAGAGCACCATGGAATTACTATACTAATATACAGCACCATGGAATTACTATACTAATATACAGAGCACCATGGAATTACTATACTAATATACAGAGCACCATGTAATTACTATACTAATATACAGCACCATGGAATTACTATACTAATATACAGGCACCATGGAGTTACTATACTAATATACAGAGCACCATGGAATTACTATACTAATATACAGCACCATGGAATTACTATACTAATATACAGCACCATGGAATTACTATAATAATATACAGCACCATGGAATTACTATACTAATATACAGCACCATGGAATTACTAACTAATATACAGCACCATGGAATTACTATACTAATATACAGAGCACCATGGAATTACTATACTAATATACAGCGGGGATTACTATACTAACATACAGCACCATGGAATTACTATACTAATATACAGAGCACCATGGAATTACTATACTAATATACAGAGCACCATGGAATTACTATACTAATATACAGAGCACCATGGAATTAATATAATAATATACAGCACCATGGGATTAATATAATAATGTACAGCACCATGGGATTAATATTATAATGCACAGCACCATGAGATTAATATAATCGTACCTCACCACCTGGACGTACTTATGTTTATTTTTATTTTAGGATATTAAAAGCTAAGTTTTATTGTTTGAACCCAATATATTGGGCTGTGTGAGTCTCTTCTCCTTCAGACAGAAAACTATGCTATTCTTCACAGCAATCCGACAGTTGAATATAGTGGAATTTTGTGCTCTTTATTACTGGAGGCAAAAATTTCAAAATTGATTTCTGATACAGAATTTGAATTTTTGATGCCCTGTTGAGGCAACTTTTTACTGCCTACCAAAAGTCCACAAGGGCCTGTCACCCCTAAAGGGACGACCAGTTGTCTCAGGGTGAACAGCTTGTGCCAAAACCCTGGAGTTTATCTGGATAGAATTTTAAAACCCTTTGTAACTTCCCTCCCTTCATATGTACAGGACACCTCCGACTTTCTTCTGTTGGAAGGAGTAACCCTTGATGATGGAGTGATTCTGTGCTCCATGGATGTGGAAGCATTTTACTCAACGATACTACATCAATGGGGATTAAAGTCCGTGGAACACTATCTTCGGTCATGTGGGAATCAGTACCGTGCCCACAGTCAATTCATTCTTGATCTTCTAGAATTCTCCTTGACCCATAACTTCTTTGTCTTTAATGGTAGACACTTCCACCAGCTCAGGGGCACTGCCATGGACAACCCATGTGCACCTACATATGCTAACTTGCTCCTGGGCTAGTGAGAGTAGACAATGGTGTTTATGGAGGAAAGAGAGGAATTTGTTACCAGGATCGAACTGTGGGCACGTTGATGACATTCTTGTTCTGTGGGGGGGAAGTACAGAGTCTTTTTTGGCGTTTGTGGGGACTTTAAATGTGTACAAAATTGGTTTATCCTTCACATTTGAGGTGGGTGGTTCTACTCTCCCATTTTTGGATGTGTTAATTTCGAAGGACTGTGGAGGTATACTGAATACCAAAGTATTCAGGAAGGCAACAGCCACTAATTCCTTTCTCCAGTGGAATAACAATCATCCTTATTCACTGAAGAGGGGCATTCTCCATGGTCAATATCTGAGACTTAGAAGAAACTGTTCTGGGGGACAGGACTTCGTGGACCAGGCTGCAGATATTAGTTCTCGCTTCAATAGGCGCGGGTATCCTGATAGGATTTTGAGAGAGGCATATCGATTCACTTTGAACTGTGATCTCACTCAGTTATTAAGAGCTAACGAAAAACAGGTTAGTTCAGAAAAAATTGTCCGTTTGATCGGAACCTTTGACAATGGGGCACTACAAGTGCGGGAGATATTGCAACGCCATTGGGATATTTTGATCATGGATCCTGAAATTAAGGCAGTTGTAAGTGAAAGACCTCAGATTACCTTTAGGAAAGGAAGATCCTTAAAAGATCGCTTAGTCCATAGTCACTTGGATGTACAAAAAACTCCCGTATGGCTATCTCCACCAAAGGGTGGTTTTAAATGCAGTGGATGCTCTACATGTCCATTTTTATTGGCAGGACGGCAGTTTTTTTTTCAGAAAATTTAAAAAAAGATATTTGAGATTAAAACATTTTATTTCATGTCGTTCAAGGGGAGTGATCTATAAGATTACCTGCCAATGTAAATTGGAATATGTTGGAAAAACAAGTCGGGAGTTGAGGAAAAGAATTGGTGAGCACCTTGGGGATGTAAGAAATAAGCAAATACCCTGGTGGCAAGACATGTAAATTCTTTCCACGGGGCAATCCCAACTGTTTGTGGTTTACGGGCATCGACCTTGTGAAACCTCACCCAAGAGGGGGGACTGGTACAAGATGTCGTTACAACGAGAGGCAAAGTGGATATTCAGGTTAAAAACTGAGGCCCCGGATGGTCTTAATGAGCAGTTAAATTTTTGTTGCTTTATCTGATCCGCTCTCCCCTTTTTTGCACTGTGTCCTCTCCGTATAACTATGTAAGGGTGTTACTCCCGTGCAAAAATTGATATTTATTCAATGGACTGTACTGAATAAACAACATATATTAAGTCTAAGGGGATTTGTCATTTTCTTAGGCCTTGTTGATTTTCAATTTTGTAATTAGCATTATATGTTTTGTCTTTGCATCCCTTTACAGGATGTTATTACCCTGATACAGTTTAGCTTTTAATGTTTTGGAGCAAATTCATCTAGATGGAGGGCTGATCGGGCCTCTCTAGGTGGTTTTGCGGCATTAACTCTGTCTTAGCGTTTCGTCAACTAGCAACTGGTATGTTGCCGGGTGACTGCCTGATGCGCGATCTCATTGGATATTGTTAAGGGATAGCGTGAGGGGGAGGTAACTGGACAACCTCCCAGGCTGACATGCATATGGGAGGCGTGGCTGAACGAACAAGCCTTCTGCGCATGCTCGGATATGGCCAGTGGCGTAACTAGGAATGGCTGGGCCCCAAGGCAAACATTTGACAGGGGCCCCCCCCAGAACCGATTACGGGTCCCCAAACAGTAAAATATGCTCAGCAGAGGCCCCAGATAGTATTATATGCTTACCAGTGGCCCCTACACAGCATTATATGCTCCACAGTGGCCCCCATACAGCATTATATACTCTACATTTCTCCTCCCCACACACAGTATAATATGCTACCCACAGTGGCCCCACACAGTATAATATGCTCCACACAGTGGTCCCCACCCAGTATTATATGAGGTAGAGGAGGTGACACAAGAGCTTACAATCTATGAGGTAGAGGAGGTGACACAAGAGCTTACAATCTATGAGGTAGAGGAGGTGACACAAGAGCTTACAATCTATGAGGTAGAGGAGGTGACACAAGAGCTTACAATCTATGAGGTAGAGGTGACACAAGAGCTTACAATCTATGAGGTAGAGGAGGTGACACAAGAGCTTACAATCTATGAGGTAGAGGGGGTGACACAAGAGCTTACAATCTATGAGGTAGAGGAGGTGACAAAAGAGCTTACAATCTATGAGGTAGAGGTGACACAAGAGCTTACAATCTATGAGGTAGAGGTGACACAAGAGCTTACAATCTATGAGGTAGAGGAGGTGACACAAGAGCTTCCATCTATGAGGTAGAGGTGACACAAGAGCTTACAATCTATGAGGTAGAGGTGACACAAGAGCTCATCCTTTAAGGGGGGGGGGTGACACAAGAGCTTACAATCTATGAGGTAGAGGAGGTGACACAAGAGCTTACAATCTATGAGGTAGAGGAGGTGACACAAGAGCTTACAATCTATGAGGTAGAGGAGGTGACACAAGAGCTTACAATCTATGAGGTAGAGGAGGTGACACAAGAGCTTACAATCTATGAGGTAGAGGAGGTGACACAAGAGCTTACAATCTATGAGGTAGAGGAGGTGACACAAGAGCTTACAATCTATGAGGTAGAGGTGACACAAGAGCTTACAATCTATGAGGTAGAGGTGACACAAGAGCTTACAATCTATGAGGTAGAGGAGGTGACACAAGAGCTTACAATCTATGAGGTAGAGGAGGTGACACAAGAGCTTACAATCTATGAGGTAGAGGAGGTGACACAAGAGCTTACAATCTATGAGGTAGAGGAGGTGACACAAGAGCTTACAATCTATGAGGTAGAGGGGGTGACACAAGAGCTTACAATCTATGAGGTAGAGGTGACACAAGAGCTTACAATCTATGAGGTAGAGGGGGTGACACAGGAGGTAGCAGGGGCGGCATCGGAGGCAGCATTGCTTATACAATGGTCAGACAATTGTGTAATAGAGGTTACTGCCATTACACATATATAAAGCTGTAGGAGCCGTCACCAGTCGTGTCCTGTAACGTGCAGTCGGTGCCCGGACATATAAAGTCAGTCTGATACGGCCTCATATCCTGTGAGGTAATGTTGAAGCATAAACAGAGGAGGGGACGTTTTAGGGATTCTAAATATGGAAGGGTTTACATTAGGAGTTGTGATCGGCCTGTCTGATAAGATGTGTATTTAGTTTGTGCTTGAAGCTGTGGAAATTGGGGGTTATTCTGATAATCCGGGATAGAACATTCCAGAGAAGTGGTGCAACTCGGGAGAAGTCTTGTATACGAGTGTGGGAGGTTCTGATAATAGAGGATGTTAGTCTTAGATCATTGAGTGAACGGAGAGCACGGGTTGTGTGATAGAGATGAGGGAGGAAATGTAGGGAGGTGCAGCATTATGGAGAGCCTTGTGGATGAGGGTGATAAGTTTATATTGTATTCTGTATTGAATAGGCAGCCAATGTAGTGACCGGCACAGACTGGAGGCCTCGCTGTAGTGACCGGCACAGACCAGAGGCCTCGCTGTAGTGATCGGCACAGACCGGAATCCTCGCTGTCGTGATCGGCACAGACCGGAGGCCTCGCTGTAGTGATCGGCACAGACCGGAATCCTCGCTGTCGTGATCGGCACAGACCGGAGGCCTCACTGTAGTGACCGGCACAGACCGGAGGCCTCGCTGTAGTGACCGGCACAGACCAGAGGCCTCGCTGTAGTGACCGGCACAGACCGGAGGCCTCGCTGTAGTGACCGGCACAGACCGGAGGCCTCGCTGTAGTGACCGGCACAGACTGGAGGCCTCGCTGTAGTGACCGGCACAGACCAGAGGCCTCGCTGTAGTGATCGGCACAGACCGGAATCCTCGCTGTCGTGATCGGCACAGACCGGAGGCCTCACTGTAGTGACCGGCACAGACCGGAGGCCTCGCTGTAGTGACCGGCACAGACCGGAGGCCTCGCTGTAGTGACCGGCACAGACCGGAGGCCTCGTTGTAGTGACCGGGACAGACCGGAGGCCTCGCTGTAGTGACCGGCACAGACCGGAGGCCTCGCCGTAGTGACCGGCACAGACCGGAGGCCTCGCTGTAGTGACCGGCACAGACCGGAGGCATCGCTGTAGCGTCTAGACTGATAGTTATTTCCTGACAGATCTTATTAATTTTATCATAGAAATAAGAGGCCAGGTCATCTGCGCTAAGGTCTGTGAATGGCATCTGCACCTTAGGGGTAAGTAAGGAATGAAAAGTTTCAAATAGCCTTTTAGGGTTACAGGAGAGAGAAGAGATTAGAGCGGTGAAATAGGCTTGTTTGGCGAGATGAAGGGCAGAATTATAGGTTTTAAGCATAAATTTGAAGTGGAGGAAGTCTGCAGGTGTACGTGATTTTCTCCACAGACGTTCAGCACACCTAGAGCACTGCTGAAGAAAACGTGCCTGTGGCGTGTGCCAGGGTTGCTGCCTCCTGCGTCTAACCTTTCGAGTGGAGGGAGGAGCCGCCTCATCCAATGCACTCTTAAGGGTTTCATTATAGTGACTGGTGGCCAGATTGGGACAGGACAGTGAAGAGATGGGGGACACAGAGGACTGTAGAGTATCTGAGAGGTGCTGGGTGTTAATAGCACGTAAATTCCTATATGTATGATGGGTAGGTGTGTCCTGTGAAGGAGAGAAAGCACTGATGGTGATAGACAGAAGGTTATGGTCAGAGAGGGGCAGAGAAGAGTTAGTAAATTTAGAAACTGTGAGGAGTCGATGGAAGACAAGATCAATGGTGTTGCCATCTACATGTGTGGCAGGAGAGGAAAGTTGTGAAAGACCAAAAGACGTGGTTATTGAGAGAAACTGTGAGGCAGCTGGGGAGACAGGGGTGTCAGTGGGGATGTTAAAGTCACCCATGATGAGGGTAGGAATTTCACTGGATAAAAAGAGGGGAAGCCAAGAAGCGAAGTGATCCAGAAATTGGTAGGGTGAACCCGGTGGACGGTAGATCACAGCTACACGTAAGGAGAGTGGGTGGAAAAGTCTGATAGCATGGACTTCTAATGAGGGGAATGTGAGTGAGGGTACCGGTGGGCTGGCCGGAAAATGCACTGTGGTAACAGAGGTATGCCTACCCCTGCACCCTTCCTGTTGTCAGGCCTAGAGGTGTGTGAGAATTGTAGGCCACCATGAAAAAAAAACAAACACACCCCCGGGCCCGCCCCACCCCCCCCCCCCCCCCCCCAAAACACCAACCCACACAAGAAAAAAAAAAAAAAAAAAAAAAAAAATAAAATATTTTTTTTTTCACACCACCCCCCGCCCCCCCCACACAGAAAAAAAAAAAAAGAAAGAGAAAAAAAAAGGGAGGGGCCACACAAAAAATTAATTTTGTTTTTTGGTTTCCCCGTTTTTTAAAAAAAAAAAAAAAAGAGGAAGGGGGGGGCGCGCGGGTTTGGGGGGGGCCCCCCCCCCCCCGGGGGGCGCAAAAAACACAGACCCAAGGGGGGTTTCTTTTTTTTTTTTTTGTTTTTTTTTTTTTTTTCCCCCCCAAAACCCATTTGGGGGTTGGGGTTTTTGGGGGGGGTGAAAAGTGTGTGGGGGCTGTACATGGGAAAAGGCAGAAGAGAAGGACTGATATGGATAGTGTACACTGGTGGTAGAGATGGAGGGGAGGACTGATATGTATAGTGTGTACTGGGGGGGGGGGGGGGGGGGGGGACGGATATGTGTTGTGTGTTCTGGGGGGGGGGGTGTGGGGGGGGGGGCGGATATGTATAGTGTGTACTGGGGGGAGGGGGGGGGGAGGGAGGACTGATATGGATAGTGTGTACTGGTGGTAGAGATGTAGGAGAGAGGACTGATATGTATAGTGTGCACTGGTGGTAGAGATGGAGGAGAGAGGACTGATATGGATAGTGTGTACTGGTGGTAGAGATGGAGGGGAGGAGAGAGGACTGATATGGATAGTGTGTACTGGTGGTAGAGATGGAGGGGAGGAGAGAGGACTGATATGGATAGTGTGCACTGGTGGGTGGTAGAGATGGAGGAGAGAGGACTGATATGGATAGTGTGTACTGGTGGTAGAGATGGAGGAGAGAGGACTGATATGGATAGTGTGCACTGGTGGTAGAGATGGAGGAGAGAGGACTGATATGGATAGTGTGCACTGGTGGTAGAGATGGAGGAGAGAGGACTGATATGGATAGTGTGTACTGGTGGTAGAGATGGAGGGGAGGAGAGAGGACTGATATGGATAGTGTGCACTGGTGGTAGAGATGGAGGGGAGAGAGAGGACTGATATGGATAGTGTGTACTGGTGGTAGAGATGGAGGGGAGGAGAGAGGACTGATATGGATAGTGTACACTGGCGGTAGAGATGGAGGAGAGAGGACTGATTGTTAGTGTGCCGGGGGAGAGGAGGAGAGAGGACTGATATGGATAGTGTGTACTGGTGGTAGAGATGGAGGGGAGGAGAGAGGACTGATATGGATAGTGTGTACTGGTGGTAGAGATGGAGGGGAGGAGAGAGGACTGATATGTATAGTGTGTACTGGTGGTAGAGATGGAGGAGAGGAGAGAGGACTGATATGGATAGTGTGTACTGGTGGTAGAGATGGATGGAGGGAGAGAGGACTGATATGGATAGTGTGCACTGGAGGTAGAGATGGAGGAGAGGAGAGAGGACTGATATGGATAGTGTGTACTGGTGGTAGAGATGGAGGGGAGGAGAGAGGACTGATATGGATAGTGTGCACTGGTGGTAGAGATGGAGGAGAGAGGACTGATATGGATAGTGTGTACTGGTGGTAGAGATGGAGGAGAGAGGACTGATATGGATAGTGTGCACTGGTGGTAGAGATGGAGGGGAGGAGAGAGGACTGATATGGATAGTGTACACTGGTGGTAGAGATGGAGGGGAGGAGAGAGGACTGATATGGATAGTGTACACTGGTGGTAGAGATGGAGGGGAGTTGTTGGGGGGGGGGGGTTTGGGCGAGGGAGGAAAAAAAAGGAGAGTGTGGGTGGGGGGGGGGGGGGGGGGGGGGGGGGGGGGGAGAAAAAAAAAAAAAAAAAAAAAAAAAAAGGCGAGACAACACAAACAAAAAAAAAAGGTTTTTTTTTTTTTTTTTTTTTTTTCTGGGGTCCCCCCCGGGGCGGGCCGCCCAAGGGCCAAGAAAAAAGGGCCTTCGGTAAAAAAGGAGGGGGCATTAGGAAAAGCCCCCCCCCATTGGAAATGCTTCCCCATAAACTATATCTACTTATATAGGGATGCAGAGCTTCATAACTAGCACTAATTTAAGTCGTTAACCAATTAATCAACAAAGTGTGACACATGAGGAGACTGGGCTATGTAGTTACAAATACACTGACCAGGGAACTACCATAAAATCACTGAGCATCAAAAGACTGACACTAGGACAGATAAGGACACATGGGATTGCAAAAAATACAGCATGGATGAAATTCTAGGATAGGGGTCAGAGAACAGCCATGTAGAGATGGGTTCAAGAGAATATGTACCATTCAAAGTAGCAGGAGGAGCTGAAGGTAGACACAGCAAGCAGAGATGGGTTGAAGAGAATATATACCTGTATGATGAGAAGAAGAGTGAAGGTCAGATTCATGCCATGTGTAAGTGCACTTTGGTTAATCTGCACTTCGGTTAAGATGGATTCTGCCTTAGGAAATACCCCCTGCGTTTACTCCTGTCATCAGATGTTGGTAAGATCATTTTATTTTTTCATCTTTGTGTAACTGCCACATTACAGAATTCTCTATGCTGGTGATTCTTTGATGGTTTGTTTATATTTAGGGGCCCTTGTATAGTTTAACATAATTATTAAATGTTAAGTTCTACTATTGTTTGCATCAGTGCTTTGTACTAAGGTTAACACTCTGTTGTAATTGGTGCATAATTCTGACCAATGACACGGGATTTACACTATCGCTCATTCTTTGCTTATTGCACCCCTCAGACCCTGGCAGACTTGATGTCTGCAGACAATACACTTCACTTCCCGGCATACAAGTGTAAACTTTGTTATCTCTGCAGGGAAGATCCTAAAGGGATGTGTATTCAAACTTTTCTAGCAGACGGGATGTCTCTAGTGGAACATCAAAGGAATTATAGTAATATCATAATATTTTATGAGGGGAGAATCCTACAGTCACACTGATGAATTCCTTGGGTGCGCAAGACTTGAACGGACGTATCAAGTCCAAACGTGGCACTGTCAGGAACATGGAAAAGGTCCGGACACTCAATTCTCTACCCAAGGGGATCTGGGGGGGTCAATCTTGGTGTCTACGCGATGGAAACATCACCACGAACCCCGTCATACCCTTCGCTTGATACTACATTCGTATGGCGAGAAGTTGTATGTAGTTTTCTGGTCCAAGGATTTAGGGCTGGGCTTCTTCTCCTGGTGACATCACACAGGGAGGAAACTAGCACAAGTATATGGTCTCAGTCCAGGGAGTGAAGGTAGCTCTTATCCTGGGAGAGATGTGAGGTCACACGTGTCCTGTTGTTGACTGAAGGAAATGCCCTGGAGCTAAACAGCAGAAGCCTCAGCAAACCAAACTGCAAACTCATCTCAGTATTCATTTTCTCTTTTAATCCCATTTTATTTCTGTGCTGTATTCCTTGTTTATACCTGTATTTGCTTGACCATCCTCTGATGTGTATTCTGTATACGTTAGCGACTAGTACCAACCCATTCAGGTTAATAAATATATAAAGTATAATGGCTTCGTAAGAAGCATTTCAAGGTCCTGGAGTGGCCTGAGCCAGTCTCCAGATCTCAGCCCCATAGAAAACCTTTGGAGGGAGTTGAAAGTCCGTGTTGCCCAGCAACAGCCCCAAAACATCCCTGCACTAGAGGAGATCTGCATGGAGGAATGGGCCAACATACCAGCAACAGTGTGTGCCAACCTTGTGAGGACTTACAGGAAACGTTTCACCTCTGTCATTGCCAACAAAGGAGATAGAACAAAGTATTGAGATGAACTTTTGTTATTGACCAAATACTTATTTTCCACCATAATTTGCAAATCAATTGTTAAAAAATCAGACAATGTGATTTTCTGGATTAGTTTTCTCATTTTGTCTCTCATAGTTGAGGTCTACCTATGATGACAATTACAGGCCGGCCTCATCTTTATAAGTGGGAGAACTTGCACAATTGGGGGCTGACTAAATACTTTTTTTCCCCACTGTATGTAGGTGATGATATAAATTCGCCCATAGAAACAATTTTTATTTTATACATATTAGCCATTTCCCGGTGTCCCCCTCGGTGAATTAGTTTGACTTTAGGTTTTTGGGGATTAAGTTAGCCAATATGGCGGGCTTTCTAACTAATGCCATGAATTTGGATACATGGCTTGATGAAGCAAAGTCAGTGTTTTCTGAGAATAAACTTTCATTTAACCCTAATGGTAAATCTTTAAAAGGCACTTTTAAGCAGCTCACGAAGGTGTATCGTAATTATGTTAGAGCATGGTGGGAGGTTCAAGCTCTTAAAAAACATATTGAACATGGTATTGTCCCTAGGGGTCTCAGAAGTATGGTGCTACCGAATAGGCGCCTGAAAACACCAAATTTAATGAAAAAGTGGGAGAAAGAAGTGACAGAGAGTTCGCTTGGCTTAATGAATTTCTTGGTTGAGGAGGAACGAACTAAAGGAAAGTATTGAGGCGGCTAAGAGATACTCCAGTGATCCTGAGTATGAGAGGAGAGAAACTTTACAAAATAATATTGAACAGTTTGTAACACTTATCAAAACCAGGAAACATTTCCAATTCCAGAGGGATCTTGCCGAATTTAAAGAAAACCAGACATATGACTATGTCCTCTCTAATAAAGGAAGGGGAGAGGTGTCTTCATCTGAGTATGAGACATCTGATAGTGAGAGACCTATGAGGTCAAACAGTAGAAACCCCCGGTCTAGGGGGAGGGGGACTCCTAGAACCAGGGGGGGTCAAGTAGGCCGTAAACCCCCATCCACTAGATCTGATATGACATCCGGTGGGGAAACATCGAGCCACGTTTTTTTAACACATGGTCCAACCATCACCCAATATTTGCTCAGGGGGCGAGCAGAGCCCTCCGGGAAGGGGACAGAATAATGCTGGATGGACAATGTGGTGGACCGGCACTAATAGATTCCTCTTCAACTACAGAAGAAATTTTTCATGATAAATCGAATGAGACCCAGATTATCAACCTTTCTAGTAGACAATTAACCAACTATGAATATGAGGTGTTGGCTAAGGGATTGTCGTATGTGCCAACACAGGTTATTTGGAGTTAGTCTGTTATTTATTAATGGTGAATGACCCAGGAATATCTTTGGGTCTTCCCTTTAATTAATAGGTGTACCGCTTTGTTTGTAGTAGCCACTCAGACTCTTTTGTGCGAATAACTATAGCACACTACCAACAGAGAATTATTATGAGGGTCCTTTGTTGTATTCTATTGTCGTGAGCAAGCTCATTGTGACTCATAGATTGAGTATAAGTATTGTGAATTGGGCGAGTTACATATTATGACTCGGTTCACATTCCCTATGTTTGGGCGGTATCTTCACCTATCTTAGAGAGTAACAGTGGGGTTGGGATTTGATCAGCAACAACTACCCTATCACTATGTTTAGCGGTGCCGCTCCTTAGGGCTGACATTATTAGTGGGTAATAGTACTTAGTACAGTCGGTTTTCACGATCCTTCTATATACTGTGCTATCTCTTCACCTTTAGTGTCATGGCAGTATACCCAATATATATAGGGATACGCCAATAATCATTTTATATTATATCTGGGACTGTATACATCGTTTCATGTATATCAATAAAGGTTTTTTATTTTATACATATTAGCCATTTCCCGGTGATATTGGGCTCTACTTGTATAAGCGTTTAATAGAACAGGTTCTGTAGACATCTATGTGGAATCAGCAGACGACGGTGTAATAGGAGTGCGCTCTATCACGCTACAGTAGGATGTTGGGCCTCTGCACAGTTCTTTATACCTGGCACTAACATGGACCTGTACGGCTGGGGGTGTCTGATGTGACTTGGGATGAAGTGGATGACCAAGTCAACCATTCTACCACCGTTGGGTTGCCTGTAATTTTCTACTTTCAAGAGAACGGCAAATAAACTCCTTATTTGTTTCCTCAGTAATAAACACCTTTAAAAAGGAATAATAACAGATTACTGCGGGGATTACTGTATAGGAATTATGTTTATTTGCCACTACTGTACTGTAAAAGGCTTGTAATGTTCTACCTTGAACACACAGGTATGATCTACTGCAAACCTGCAATGAGCAGCAGTATAATGGCAGTGAGTGCAGCAAGGTGTAGTAGGATTGTTACTATTACCGATGCTGCAACCACCCCAAATGAGCCCTGTTCTGCTTCAATACTCTTCTGTAAATTCCTCCCTATCCTTTCCCTACACTTCTAATGCTCTTTCCCTGAACTTCTAGTAGTTTTCAAGTGTTTTCTAGCACTTTCCCTAGCGCCTGCTGACGTCTCTCCCTCCACTAAGTACAATGTGAAATGACTGAACCTAAAATGGCGGAGGGTATTTATAGGGCTGTGACATCACAGGGCCGGCTGCTGATTAGCTGCACGCTTGGCATTGTGGGTGATCCCGCATTCCCAGAGTTCCTTGCCCCTTGTGCTAACATGTGCAGCAGCCATTTTATGAAAAAATTCGATTCGATACATCGAAATGTGAGGAAATCCAGAAATGAGGCGAATCGAAGATTTCCTCAAATTCGGATCAAATTCCACTTTGGCAGCCTCGATTCTCTCATCTCTACTGTTCACCTCTGGAATGCTCCAAACAGGTATTTTTTGAGCATTCCTAAACTTTCCCAGTCTTTTGTTGCCCCTTGTCCCAGTTTTTCTGGAACATGTTGCAGGCATCAAATTCAAAATGAGTGAATATGTGCAAAAAAACAATAAAGTTTATCCGTTTGAACATGAAATATCTTGTAGTGTATTCAATTAAATATAGGTTGAAAAGGATTTGCAAATCAGCGTATTCTGTTTTTATTTATGTTTTACACAAAGTCCCAACTTCATTGGAATTGGGGTTGTTTATTAATTCCATGATGCTGAACATTATTATATTAATCTCATTGTTGCTCTGTACATTGTTATATTAATTCCATGGTACTGGACATTATTATATTAATATCATAGTGTACAAAAAAATATTATATAATTCCATGGTGCTCTGTATATTATTATATTAATTCCATGTTGCTCTGTATATTAGTATAGTAATTCCATGGTGCTCTGTATATTATTATAGTAATTCCATGGTGCTGTATATTAGTATAGTAATTCCATGGTGCACTGTATATTAGTATAGTAATTCCATGGTGCTCTGTATATTAGTATAGTAATTCCATGGTGCTCTGTATATTAGTATAGTAATTCCATGGTGCTCTGTATATTATTATAGTAATTCCATGGTGCTGTATATTAGTATAGTAATTCCATGGTGCTCTGTATATTAGTATAGTAATTCCATGGTGCTGTATATTAGTATAGTAATTCCATGGTGCTCTGTATATTAGTATAGTAATTCCATGGTGCTCTGTATATTAGTATAGTAATTCCATGGTGCTCTGTATATTAGTATAGTAATTCCATGGTGCTGTATATTAGTATAGTAATCCCATGGTGCTGTATATTAGTATAGTAATTCCATGGTGCTCTGTATATTAGTATAGTAATTCCATGGTGCTCTGTATATTAGTATAGTAATTCCATGGTGCTCTGTATATTAGTATAGTAATTCCATGGTGCTCTGTATATTAGTATAGTAATTCCATGGTGCTGTATATTAGTATAGTAATCCCATGGTGCTCTGTATATTAGTATAGTAATTCCATGGTGCTCTGTATATTAGTATAGTAATTCCATGGTGCTGTATATTAGTATAGTTAATCCCATGGTGCTGTATATTATTATAGTAATTCCATGGTGCTCTGTATATTAGTATAGTAATTCCCTGGTGCTCTGTTATCATTATTATAGTAATTCCATGGTGCTGTATATTAGTATAGTAATTCCATGGTGCTCTGTATATTAGTATAATAATTCCATGGTGCTCTGTATATTAGTATAGTAATTCCATGGTGCTCTGTATATTAGTATAGTAATTCCATGGTGCTGTATATTAGTGTAGTAATCCCATGGTGCTCTGTATATTAGTATAGTAATTCCATGGTGCTCTGTATATTAGTATAGTAATTCCATGGTGCTCGTATATTAGTATAGTAATCCCATGGTGCTGTATATTATTATAGTAATTCCATGGTGCTCTGTATATTAGTATAGTAATTCCCTGGTGCTCTGTACATTAGTATAGTAATCCCATGGTGCTGTATATTAGTATAGTAATTCCATGGTGCTCTGTATATTAGTATAGTAATTCCATGGTGCTGTATATTAGTATAGTAATCCCATGGTGCTCTGTATATTAGTATAGTAATTCCATGGTGCTCTGTATATTAGTATAGTAATTCCATGGTGCTCTGTATATTAGTATAGTAATTCCATGGTGCTGTATATTAGTATAGTAATTCCATGGTGCTCTGTATATTAGTATAGTAATTCCATGGTGCTCTGTATATTAGTATAGTAATTCCATGGTGCTCTGTATATTAGTATAGTAATCCCATGGTGCTCTGTATATTATTATAGTAATTCCATGGTGCTCGTATATTAGTATAGTAATTCCATGGTGCTCTGTATATTAGTATAGTAATTCCATGGTGCTCTGTATATTAGTATAGTAAGTCCATGGTGCTGTATATTAGTATAGTAATTCCATGGTGCTGTATCTTAGTAAAGTAATTCCATGGTGCTCTGTACATTAGTATAGTAATTCCATGGTGCTCTGTATATTAGTATAGTAATTCCATGGTGCTCTGTACATTAGTATAGTAATTCCATGGTGCTCTGTATATTAGTATAGTAATTCCATGGTGCTGTATATTAGTATAGTAATTCCATGGTGCTCTGTATATTAGTATAGTAATTCCATGGTGCTCTGTATATTAGTATACTAATTCCATGGTGCTGTATATTAGTATAGTAATTCCATGGTGCTGTATATTAGTATAGTAATTCCATGGTGCTCTGTATATTAGTATAGTAATTCCATGGTGCTCTGTATATTAGTATAGTAATTCCATGGTGCTCTGTATATTAGTATAGTAATTCCATGGTGCTCTGTATATTAGTATAGTAATTCCATGGTGCTGTATATTAGTATAGTAATTCCATGGTGCTCGTATATTAGTATAGTAATTCCATGGTGCTGTATATTAGTATAGTAATTCCATGGTGCTGTATATTAGTATAGTAATTCCATGGTGCTCTGTATATTAGTATAGTAATTCCATGGTGCTCTGTATATTAGTATAGTAATTCCATGGTGCTGTATATTAGTATAGTAATTCCATGGTGCTCTGTATATTAGTATAGTAATTCCATGGTGCTCTGTATATTAGTATAGTAATTCCATGGTGCTGTATATTAGTATAGTAATCCCATGGGGGGTGGGTTTTTTTGTTGGTTTTTTTTGGGGTGGGTGGTGTGTGTTGGTAGTTTGTGTGGTTGTTGTTTTTTTTTTTTTTTTTTTTGGTGGGTGGTTGTTTGTTGGTGGGGGGGGGGTTTTGTGGGGGGGGCGTTTTTTGGTGGGGGGTTTTTTTGTCCCCGGCCCCCCCCCCCCCTTTTTTTTTTTTTTTTTTTTTCTTGATAACAAGTTTGGTGTAGTTGAACCATTGACTTGGACATCCCTGTCCTTAAGGTTTGTCCATAGAACACTTTTGCTTTTACCCTTCCCCTGGGTTAGGTCTCAGGGTTAAAGAGGCTCCACTAAATGCCTTGACTACCTAACCTCCCCCCTTCTACTCCATGGGCGGGGGTGCAGGTATCATCAGAGCTGTTTTGCAGCGCAATTGTTTGTATCCTTGTATTTATTAGAGTCATTACATGTGCGATTTATCCTTTATAATGTATTGTATGTGAATAAAATTGATATATAAATACTTTATTCTGGGTTGTTTCCATATGTGCTTTGGGTATCTCTATATGTTGTTTATGGGACTCCAACTGAGATATTGATTAGAGGAAATTTGTTTTAGTGACCATCCTGACACTATAGCTTAATGTTTCCGAGACTACTACCAAAATCTCTACAATCAGATTTACAAGTGCAAGAGATACAAAACATCAACGATTATTTGTGAATTCTCTTATGTCTAATAAGATTTGATCTCTCAGTAAAACATTTCCCACATTCTGGACATGAATATGGCTTCTCTCCTGTGTGAGTTCTTTGATGTTTAACAAGTTCTGCTTTGGAGGTAAAACATTTCCCACATTCTGGGCATGAATATGGCTTCTCCCCTGTGTGAATTCTTTGATGCTTAACAAGGTCTGATTTAGAGATAAAACATTTACCACATTCTGGGCATAAATATGGCTTCTCCCCTGTGTGAATTTTTTGATGTTGAATAAGAATTGATCTCTCAGTAAAACATTTCCCACATTCTGGACATGAATATGGCTTCTCTCCTGTGTGAGTTCTTTGATGTTTAACAAGTTCTGATTTGGAGGTAAAACATTTCCCACATTCTGGGCATGAATATGGCTTCTCTCCCGTGTGAGTTCTTTGATGTTTAACAAGTTCTGATTTAAAGATAAAACATTTCCCACATTCTGGGCATGAAAATGGCTTCTCCCCTGTGTGAATCTTTTGATGTTTAACAAGATTTGATTTCTGAGTAAAACATTTCCCACATTCTGGGCATGAATATGGCTTCTCCCCTGTGTGAATCTTTTGATGTCGAACAAGTTTTGATTTAGAGCTAAAACATTTCCCACATTCTGGGCATGAATATGGCTTCTCCCCTGTGTGAATCTTTTGATGTCGAACAAGTTTTGATTTAGAGCTAAAACATTTCCCACATTCTGGGCATGAATATGGCTTCTCCCCTGTGTGAATCTTTTGATGTCGAACAAGTTTTGATTTAGAGCTAAAACATTTCCCACATTCTGGGCATGAATATGGCTTCTCCCCTGTGTGAGTTCTCTGATGTATGACGTCCTTTCTGCTGCTTTCATTTTGCTTAACAGACTGTGATGTATTAGAAGAAAGATCTTTCTCCTCAAGTGCTGAAGGCATATCTGAGGTAATGGCATGTTCTTCATATGGATCTTGTGTGATATCATGATCCTCTATTTTATAATCTGTAGATATCAGATGTCCCTCTGAGCTCCTGGTACAGTCATCTGACAAGAAGAAAACTGATGTTACTATTTTTGAATAACATAACCTTATAAGTATATTCCCCACTGAGCTGCCGCTGCCTGAGACACTTCAGACCGTGTGAAGAAGTGAAGTCAGTGGCACAGGCAGCAAACGACGGCAGCGCGGCCTACTCCATTAGTACTCACTGTGCTGAGACGGAGGTCAGTGATAGTGAATAGTAATGAAGCGGGGCAGGAGACGCCACCACTGCTCTAGGTCACTGTAGAGGTGAACACAATCCATGGCTGCTTAAATATGGCCACTTATGTGGAATAATACTGTAGGATGCTATAAATCTTACTGTATTACACCCCATACACACAATACAATCCAAACCACATCAGCTGGATTTCCCAGCCCGAACTCACCGCGGATCTGCTGTCCCATACAGTATGTAGTATGGGTCTGTGGAGTCACAAGGAAGCAGGGACTCCTAGCTTCATACATCACTAAGATACGGGGAGTCCTGGTGTGTGGACACAGTTCGGGCTGGGAAATATGACTGATGTACAGACCAGATTTTCTAGTCCGGATTCCATAGTGTGATTGGGGTTTAAGGTGAGGTTTACACAGTGAAATTTGTAGAAGCTGCTTCAGGAATTCAGAAGAAGAATTTTTCCGCTTTACCAAATCAGCCACCGAATCTCCATCATATTCCTTACTGGCCAGGCGGTATTTTCCACCTCCCATTTATTTCCATAGAGCTCTGAGGTGGAATCTGCCTGAAGATCGAGCAGGAGGATAATTTTTTCCGCTAGCTGAAATAATCTGCTATATAATTCTGGTAAATTCTTTTCCTTCACGAGGACTGACAGCCGGTGAGGAAGAAATTTGCCTCGTTCACACAGATGTCAGGTCCATATTC
The DNA here is from genome assembly GCA_947044405.1 of Leptodactylus fallax. Lineage (NCBI taxonomy): Eukaryota > Metazoa > Chordata > Amphibia > Anura > Leptodactylidae > Leptodactylus > Leptodactylus fallax. The sequence goes on along the minus strand of CAMRHE010001059.1, from coordinate 69,711 downwards.
CTGCTGTACGTTATATTCTATACTACATTTATTATCCCCTATAGCGGTATCACATTTATATTCATGTATTATTAGTATTTTATCTGAATCGGGAACAACAAATAGTCTAATAAATGACTGAATAGAATGAGTGACCCTTCCGTGCTGTATATAGTGGTGACTCCTCACCTGGGCGGTTACCTGTAGGAATGTCCTCCTCACACTCCTCATCACCACTCACATAGGGCTCTTCCTTTATTGTCATAGATAGAGCATTAATGTCCTTCAGATCTTTATCCTGATGGAAAATCTGTGAAACAAATAATGTAAAAGTCACCGGACAAATGGGGAAGTCACAGAGAATGTTCTAGATCATGAATCCGCATGAAGATCAAAGATGTCCTGACAGTAGCTGCAGGTCTCTGAGAAGCTGGAGAAACATATTAGATGGCGGCTCAATGACACCGCCCATGTATATAACCATATAATACTGCTGGATACAACAAGACTGACCACAAGGACTTCACAGCCCGTCTACACATCATAGGGAATATCTCCATCTACCTGATCATCCTGTGGAAGAAGAGGACTGGGACATCTCTCCGGTGTTGTCCTCTTACTGGATCTACCTGTAGGAAACACAGACAGGGACTGAATTCATTCTGTACATACAAATAATGGAAGTCCATGTGTATATAGTCATGTCTATTACCTGCTGATGTGAGGGGCTGGTGGTCCTCCATCATCACCTCCTTGTACAGATCCTTGTGTCCTTCTAAATACTCCCACTCCTCCATGGAGAAATAGACAGCGACATCCTGACACCTTATAGGAACCTGACAACACAATGATACAGTCATCCCCCAGACCCCTCCAGTTACTGTATAATGTCCCAGCATTCCCAGCACTGTCACCTCTCCAGTCAGCAGCTCCAGCATCTTGTTGGTGAGTTCTAGGATCTTCTGTCCATTGATCTCCTTCTGTATCAGGGGGTGAGGTGGAGGCCCCGGGATTGGGCTCAGGGTTCCTCCATATCCTTCATACACAGGAGCCTGACAGCGCCCACTAGAGGTCTTCTTCACTACTGTGTAATCCTGGTTATGGGGAGACACATTAATAAATATCACTACATACATGTGCAGAGTCCATCACCTCTCCAGTCATATCATCTGTTATTACTATAGATAAGAATGATGTAATGTGACATCATCAGAATCTCTCACCTCTCCAGTAAGCTGGTAGATGATCTCTAGGGTGAGATTTAATAGACTTTCCGCCATCTTGTTCCTGTCTCTTTCCATCCTTGATGGATCAATCAGGAATATTCTCTTATATAGAAGATACTGAGAGGATTCTATATTGTAGGAACCTGAATGGAGAGAAGATGAGACAATGTAATCACTACACGGAATCCCATGTAATAAATACAACAGTTGAGTCACATTATTATGACCACCTCCTACTTCTGACGTCGGCAGCGTGTAGCTCAGGAAGGAAGTGACTTGTTGTGGGCCGGCTTGGTGGGTATATAAGGTGTGTGATAGGCTGAACAGAATCTCATTGTTGTCTCGGGTAAAGGGGACGATTTATCAGAGCTGTAAAAGGGATGATTATTGGCTGTCGGGCCAAGGGTGACAGTATTTCTCCAACAGCGCAGGTTGTGAACTGTTCGTGTGCTGCTTTGGTGAAAGTGTATTGTGAGTGGAGAAATGGCACCATTGGGAATAACCAACATGGAAACTGTGGAGAATCACGTGCCACTGATGTGACAACAGGTGCAAAGTAGAGATGAGAGAACCGATTAGTTACGAGCTGAAGTCAACCTGAGTATTTCAAATTGTTTATTTTTTAACAAAACTGAATACTTTGCGATTTGTGGAACTACAATGGTCTTTGTGACCTACATTGTGCAGTGAACATACAGAGGAGACGTGTCTGTGACGTGGGCTGGGGTTCTGGCATCACCTGACAGCCTCGCAGCCAATAATGAATGGTAGGCGGAGACCTTACAGTGCTGATGTCACAGACATAACATAAGATTTTATCTGAGGAGGACGGGGCCATTTTGGGATGTGATCAAGCTGAGAGACACTTATGTTACCATCATCACTGCATGTTCCAAAGAAATCATAGGAGTGGGGGAGGGAGAATTTCTGCACTGTGCTATAGGCCTGACTGCTGCAGTTTGCACAGAGTTCCACAGACAGTGGACAGTTAACCCTTTCATTGTCAATAACTTAATTTTGTTCAGTCTTTTTTGTGATAGAGCAGTTTTTTTGGTAATACATTGTCAGATTGATCTATGAATATCCACAGAGTGTCTTATATTGATTTTTTTTTTTAAATCCATACAAAGGGCAATTCTAATGACATAACACTGACACAGCCTGTTCTAGTCTGAACAATCTCCTTTTGTTAAAGCGTAACTAAACTTTCGGACAACTTTTGATTTTCTGCCAGTATCTGTATCATTGATAAATTCTGTTATATACTTTATTAACACATTTTGTCTCTTTCTATGAAATCCTGCATCACTTTCTTCTTTCTTTGCTTCTCTATTGAAATCTGTCCCTGTCTCTGACTGTGTATGGAGGACGGGGCTGTGTAAAATGAAGAGAAAATGAAGGGCAGGTCAGATCTATCCGTTATATCTCGTGGATTATAAAACATAGAAATCTGGTGTAATATGAAAGAGGAAATTCTCTTCTTTCATACGATACTAAGGCTGCAGGGCTATCTGTATTATTTCCAGAGATATCACTGGTTGGTGACACAGTTGGGATTAGGATATTTATAGGCAGCCGCTCTTTCATATGACACAAGAAGCAGCAAATGTCTATGTTTTATAATGGCCAAGATATAACTGTATGAAGTCCGGGTCACTCAGTCAGCGCTCCACCTCCTCTGCCAGTGCCACAGCTACAAGTAGCCGGAGGACGAGCAGCAGCATCAGCAGCCAGTACAGTATCTGGAACATGAGGAACCAGAAATGTTTCACCTCGCAGCACCAACCAGACCCACAACAGGCACCGACACCCACCGGCTGCACCAGCAGGTACAGACATAACTAGATGGTTCCTATGTTCCAGCAGGTACAGACATAACTAGATGGTTCCTATGTTCCAGCAGGTACAGACATAACTAGATGGTCCCTATGTTCTAGCAGGTACAGACATAACTAGATGGTTCCTATGTTCCAGCAGGTACAGACATAACTAGATGGTTCCTATGTTCCAGCAGGTACAGACATAACTAGATGGTCCCTATGTTCTAGCAGGTACAGTCATAACTAGATGGTTCCTATGTTCCAGCAGGTACAGACATAACTAGATGGTTCCTATGTTCCAGCAGGTACAGACATAACTAGATGGTTCCTATGTTCCAGCAGGTACAGACATAACTAGATGGTTCCTATGTTCCAGCAGGTACAGACATAACTAGATGGTTCCTATGTTCCAGCAGGTACAGACATAACTAGATGGTTCCTATGTTCCAGCAGGTACAGACATAACTAGATGGTTCCTATGTTCCAGCAGGTACAGACATAACTAGATGGTCCCTATGTTCCAGCAGGTACAGACATAACTAGATGGTTCCTATGTTCTAGTAGGTACAGACATAACTAGATGGTTCCTATGTTCCAGCAGGTACAGACATAACTAGATGGTTCCTATGTTCCAGCAGGTACAGACATAACTAGATGGTTCCTATGTTCCAGCAGGTACAGACATAACTAGATGGTTCCTATGTTCCAGCAGGTACAGACATAACTAGATGGTTCCTATGTTCCAGCAGGTACAGACATAACTAGATGGTTCCTATGTTCCAGCAGGTACAGACATAACTAGATGGTTCCTATGTTCCAGCAGGTACAGACATAACTAGATGGTTCCTATGTTCCAGCAGATAACTCTGACCCCATGGCATTATGGGCCAATAGGTTAGAGCAGTGGAAGGAGCTGGCCCAGTCTGCCATGTTAGTATTTGACCAGCCTCAGGCGTACTGGCTGAGAGGGTGCTCAGTGCTGCCCGTGGTGTTGCAACACAAATTGGATCTGGAAGAACCAAAACCTGATGCCGAACAGCCCAGGAGGCTCCAGCAGCTCTAGTAGAATGAGCCGTGCTACCCACTAAGGAGGGGGAAGAAACCCTTAAAAAGGTGAGGAAGAGTCCAAAGATACCGAGCTGACAATCCTAAAGATGACACTGACTTTCCCTGCAGCTTCATTCCCAGCAAGTGATGGTTAGTCCATCGATCTCTTGGAACAGCCACAACTGTCACAGATAGATCTCCCACATTTCTGTCTGGACTACAATCTACTGGCCATAGAGGTGGAAGACACTTGGCCCCTGATATTACCAGCACACTGGAACTAACTGTACAGTCCTCCCTGACCCTCACAGAAGAGGAAGTATTACAGCATAGTACACACCGTGCAACAACAAGTTACTAATGCAGAGGAGAAAGTGGCCAACGGGAATCTGGAGGTTTGTGACTTACTGAAATGACCAGAATCTTACATGATGGTATAGAGGACGTAGAGAATGGGCCCCGCTGTAGTGACATGAGAGTAATGAGTGTCCCGAAGAATGTTCCATCCAGAGATCTAACACCGATACAGGGGCTTGTAAAAGTCTTCACACCCCTTGAACTTTGTCAATTTTATCACAACCACAAACTTAAATGTATTTTCTTGTGATTTTCAGTGATACACAACACAAAGTATCAGATAATTGTGAAGTGGAAGGAAAATGATACAAGGCTATCAACATTGTAAGTCTTCAGCCCCCCTATAGCAATACTTTGTAGAGCCGCCTTTGGCTACAATTCCAGCTCCAAGTCTTTTGGGCTCGGTCTCTACCAGCTTTGCACATCTAGAGATGAGATTTCTGCCCCTTCTTCTTCTTCTTTGCAGCCAGATTGGATGGAGCGTCTGTGATCGGTAATTTTCATGTCTTGCCACAGATGCTCAATGGGATTTAGGTCTGGACTGTGACTGGGCCATTCTGATATAATGTATCGTGTTAGCCATTGAACATAGTGGACGAGTGAAGAAATCAGGCGATACCTTTTAGAGGCAAACTGAGTATATTTGATGGTAAGCTTTCAGGAGTACTCGCTCCCTCCATCAGACATGGTGTTATACAAGAAACTGAAAATTCACAGATTATTTTATACCCTAAAGACATGGACCTTCAAAGAATCCTTATAAAAAAACAAAATGCAGTCTAAGTAGAGAAGTTATTTACAACCGGTCAAAAAATAAACAAACAATCTGGAAACTTGTGGGGTGCGTGACGGAGGGATCAGTAATTCTTGCTGTTATCTGTTTGCTATCAGTAGGTGATTTGTGACCCTCACAGTTCATACATAGTGTGACATAAAACTGGCAGGAATATTAAGTCCAAATTGCAGAGTTTGAAATTTTTGCATTAGCTTATATTCCCATTCTTTCCTCTCCCTCTGCATCTTAAAATGTCCCATTAAAACCACAACCCGCAAATCCTCAATAGAGCGGTCTTCTCCGGAGAAATGTGCGGCCACTGGGAGATCGGTTCTGCTGTTATTAATGGTGGATCTGTGTGAGTTCATGCGCTGACTGAGTCTCTTCCCCGTTTCCCCCACATAGAGGCCTCTGTTGGGACATTGCTCCATTACTCCAAACTTGGAAATGATCCCACAAAGGCCTATATGAAAGAACTAAAGAATATGATGAAGAAGTTTCCAATCCAGATCCAGAATCAGGTAAAAGGACTTATCCCACAGGATCCCAGGCCGGGCTGCTTCTATATGCTCCCAAAGATACACAAAGATGGCAACCCTGGGAGGCCTATCATTTCTGGCATTGGGACACTGACAGAAAACATCTCAGGTTGGGTGGAAAATCTCCTAAAACCCCTTGTCAGGGACACTCCAAGCTATATCTAGGACACCACTGACCTTAACAAACTGAATGCCCTGGGCCCTCTACCTGAGGGTACCATTTTGGCCACCATGGATGTGGAATCCCTGTATACTAACATTCCCCACAAGGATGGAGTTGCAGCATGTCGGGTACACCTGGAGAAACAAAACCTCCCAACAGAACCAGTAACACAGCTCATACAATTCATCCTTAGCCACAACCATTTTACCTTTGGAGAGCATCTACAGTCATGGCCAAAAGTTTTGAGAATGATACAAATATTAATTTTTACAAAGTCTACTGCTTCAGTTTTTCTAATGGCAATTTGCATATACTCCAGAATGTTATAAAGAGTGATCAGCTTAACAGCAATTACTTGCAAAGTCAATATTTGCCTAGAAAATGAACTTTATCCCCCAAAACACATTTCAACATCATTGCAGCCCTGCCTTAAAAGGACCACCTAACATCGTTTCAGTGATTGCTCCATTAACACAGGTGTGGGTGTTGATGAGGACAGGGCTGGAGATCAATCTGTCATGATTAAGTAAGAATGACACCACTGGACACTTTAAAAGGAGGCTGGTGCTTGCCATCATTGTTTCTCTTCTGTTAACCATGGTTATCTCTAAAGAAACACGTGCAGTCATCATTGCACTGCACAAAAATGGCCTAACTGGGAAGAGTATTGCAGCTAGAAAGATTGCACCTCAGTCAACAATCTATCGCATCATCAAGAACTTCAAGGAGAGAGGTTCCATTGGTGCCAAAAAGGCTCCAGGGCGCCCAAGAAAGACCAGCAAGCGGCAGGACCGTCTCTTAAAAGTGTTTCAGCTGCGGGATCGGGCTACCAGCAGTGCAGAGCTTGCTGAGGAATGGCAGCAGGCAGGTGTGAGTGCATCTGCACGCACTGTGAAGCGGAGACTCTTGGAGCAAGGCCTGGTCTCAAGGAGGGCAGCAAAGAAGCCACTTCTCTCCAGAAAAAACATCAGGGACAGACTGATATTCTGCAAAAGGTACAGGGAGTGGACTGCTGAGGACTGGGGGAAAGTCATTTTCTCTGATGAATCCCCTTTTCCATTGTTTGGAACATCTGGAAAACAGCTTATTCGGAGAAGAAGAGATGAGCGCTACCACCAGTCTTGTCTCATGCCAACTGTAAAGCATCCTGAAACCATTCATGTGTGGGGTTGCTTCTCAGCCAAGGGAATCGGCTCTCTCACAGTCTTGCCTAAAAACACAGCCATGAATAAAGAATGGTACCAGAATGTCCTCCAAGAGCAACTTCTCCCAACCGTCCAAGAGCAGTTTGGCGCTCAACAATGCCTTTTCCAGCATGATGGAGCACCTTGCCATAAAGCAAAGGTGATAACTAAATGGCTCAGGGAACAAAACATAGAGATTTTGGGTCCATGGCCTGGAAACTCCCCAGATCTTAATCCCATTGAGAACTTGTGGTCAATCATCAAGAGACGGGTGGACAAACAAAAACCAACAAATTCAGACAAAATGAAAGCATTGATTCTGCAAGAATGGACTGCTATCAGTCAGGATTTGGTCCAGAAGTTGATTGAGAGCATGCCAGGGAGAATTGCAGAGGTCCTGAAGAAGAAGGGTCAACACGGCAAATATTGACTTGCTGCATTAACTCATTCTAACTGTCAATATAAGCTTCTGTTACTCATAATATGAATGCAATTCTATTTCTGTATGTGATAAAAACATCTGACAAACACACAGAAAAACCAGAGGGCAGCAGATCATGTGACAATAGAATATTTGTGTCATTCTCAAAACTTTTGGCCATGACTGTATATCTACAGCGAATGGGAACTTCAATAGGGACCAGATGTGCACCCCAATATGCAAATCTCTTTATGCCAGAACTGGAAGGAGCAGATTTATCAACATGCGCCACCAAACCTATGATTTATCTTCGTTATATCGATGATATCCTTGTCATCTGGACTGCAGGTGAGGAGGCCCTACTTCAATTCCATAATGACTTCAATGACTTTCACCCGACCATCAACCTTAAACTTAGTTATTCAGGGAGTGAAATCCACTTTCTGGTTACCACAATATACATCAAGGACCACCGGCTACTCACATCAATATACCACAAACCCACAGACAGAACGGCCTACCTGAGAAACGACAGCTTCCACCCCAAGCACACAAGACAATCTATAATCTACAGCCAGGCTATATAATACAATCGTATTTGCTCCGACAAAGCAGACCTGGACAAGCACCTCCTGGATCTGAGGACGAAATTTCTCCGATTGGGATACAAACCAAAAGTGATGGACAACCAATTAAACAAAGCGGCAGCCATTACCAGAGACAGTCTGCTCACATATAGAGAGACCCAGAAAGATGCCCGAGTGCCCCTAGTTGTCACCTACAACCCACAGCTGGAGATCCTACGAAGGATTGCCAAGGAGCTCCAACCTGTGCTACATAGGGACAACAGACTCAAGGACATATTTCCAGTCCCCCCTCTCCTTTCCTTTCGACAACCACCAAACCTGAGGTGTATTATTGTCTGGAGTGCCCTGAAGGCCCCAACTGAAAATGGCGCCTCACCTTGCCTACATAAAAGGTGCATAACCTGCAGGCACATCCACACCGCTGACAGTGTACCTATCCCACAGTCACAACAGGTGCACAGAATTAGGGGGACATTCTCCTGCAGGTCTTCCAATGTGGTGTACCTCATAATGTGTGTGCAATGTCCCACCACAGGCCTCTATGTGGGGGAAACAGGGCAGAGACTTAGTCAGCGCATGAACTCACATAGATCCACCATTAATAACACCAGAACCGATCTCCCAGTGGCCGCACATTTCTCCGGAGAAGACCGCTCTATTGAAGATTTGCGGGTTGTGGTTGTGTATAACACCATGTCTGATGAAGAGACCTAGTACTTCCGAAAGCTTACCATCAAATATACTCAGTTAGCCTCTAAAAGGTATCGCCTGTTACTTCACTGGGCCATTCTAACACAAGATGATCTAAACCATCCCCTGGAGCTCGGGCTGGAGGTTTAGGGTCATTGCTGGAAGGTGAATCTCCTTCCCAGTCTCAAGTCTTTTGCAGCCTCCAACAGGGCACAAGGAGGACATTATACTGTGTGGGGGCCACAAGGAGGACATTATACTGTGTGGGGGCCACAAGGAGGGTGACTGAATTTATGAGAAGGGCTGAGAGCGAGCACTTACCTCCTCTGGTACAGCAGCCATGTGCTCACAGGACCTGTGATGATGTCATAGGTGTGGGAGGAGTCAATGAGTCACATGATCAGGTCCTGCTGTTATAGCTTCATCTGTGCAGAAGATACTAAATCCTAGTGAGCTAAAGGACCTGTGATGATGTCACGTGTGGGAGGAGTCACAGAATCACATGACCAGATATTAGATGTCTTTGCAGAGTCGTCTGTGTGTGACGTGTATGTAGGCGGAGCCGTCTGCGTGTGACGGTATGTGCGGAGCCGTCTGCGTGTGACGTGTGTGTAGCGGAGCCGTCTGCGTGTGACGTGTATGTAGCGGAGCCGTCTGCGTGTGACGTGTATGTAGCGGAGCCGTCTGCGTGTGACGTGTGTGTGGCGGAGCCGTCTGCGTGTGACGTGTATGTGGCGGAGCCGTCTGCGTGTGACGTGTATGTAGCGGAGCCGTCTGTGTGTGTGACGTGTATGTAGAGGAGCCGTCTGCGTGTGACGTGTATGTAGCGGAGCCGTCTGCGTGTGACGTGTATGTAGCGGAGCCGTCTGCGTGTGACGTGAATGTAGCGGAGCCTTCTGCGTGTGACGTGTATGTAGCGGAGCCGTCTGTGTGTGACGTGTATGTAGCGGAGCCCTCTGTGTGTGACGTGTATGTAGCGGAGCCCTCTGTGTGTGACGTGTATGTAGCGGAGCCGCTGCGTGTGAAGTGTATGTAGCGGAGCCGTCTGCGTCTGCGTGTATGTAGCGGAGCCGTCTGCGTGTGACGTGTATGTAGCGGAGCCGTCTGCGTGTGACGTGTATGTAGCGGAGCTGTCTGTGTGTGACGTGTATGTAGCGGAGCTGTCTGTGTGTGACGTGTATGTAGCGGAGCCGTCTGCGTGTGACGTGTATGTAGCGGAGGCGTCTGCGTGTGACGTGTATGTAGCGGAGCCGTCTGTGTGTGACGTGTATGTAGCGGAGCTGTCTGTGTGTGACGTGTATGTAGCGGAGCTGTCTGTGTGTGACGTGTATGTAGCGGAGCCGTCTGTGTGTGTGACGTGTATGTTGCGGAGCCGTCTGTGTGTGTGACGTGTATGTAGCGGAGCCGTCTGTGTGTGTGACGTGTATGTAGCGGAGCCGTCTGTGTGTGTGACGTGCATGTAGCGGAGCCGTCTGCGTGTGACGTGTATTAGCGGGGCCGTCTGCGTGTGACGTGTATGTAGCGGAGCCGTCTGTGTGTGACGTGTATTAGCGGGGCCGTCTGCGTGTGACGTGTATGTAGCGGAGCCGTCTGCGTGTGTGACGTGTATGTAGCGGAGCCGTCTGTGTGTGTGACGTGCATGTAGCGGAGCCGTCTGTGTGTGACGTGTATGTAGCGGAGCTGTCTGTGTGTGTGACGTGCATGTAGCGGAGCCGTCTGTGTGTGACGTGTATTAGCGGGGCCGTCTGCGTGTGACGTGTATGTAGCGGAGCTGTCTGTGTGTGTGACGTGTATGTAGCGGAGCCGTCTGTGTGTGACGTGTATGTAGCGGAGCTGTCTACGTGTGACGTGTACGTAGCAGAGCCGTCTGTGTGTGACGTGTACGTAGCAGAGCCGTCTGTGTGTGACGTGCATGTAGCAGAGCCGTCTGTGTGTGACGTGTATATAGCGGAGCCGTCTGCGTGTGACGTGTATGTAGCGGAGCCGTCTGTGTGTGTGACGTGTATGTAGCGGGACTGTCTGCGTGTGACGTGTATGTAGCGGAGCCGTCTGTGTGTGACGTGTATGTAGCGGAGCTGTGTGGGTGACGTGTATGTAGCGGAGCCGTCTGTGTGTGACGTGTATTATCGGGGCCACACATACTAATATATCGTCATATTAAGACAATTCTGAAGGTAGTTTTGCACTTCCAGGTTTGGTTTTTAAAAGCTCAGGGGACAAAAAAAGATTTGTAAAACTAAATAAATTATAGTTCTGATATAATACTGCTATACCGGGGAGAATTATTACCACTATAGAATAAGCTACTGAATAAAACATATATCGCTGTTTACTTGGCCCCTCCCTTGATATAGCGCACATTTTCCTGACCCCAACACAGTATAACACCCCATTTACACACACTATAATTTCCCATAGTGGCCCCTCCACACAGTATAATGTCCTACAGTGGCCCCTCCACACAGTATAATGTCCTATAGTGTCCCATATGTTGCTCCAAAACCTGTATGTACCTTTCAGCATTAATGGTGCCTTCACAGATGTGCAAGTTACCTATGCCATGGTCACTAACACCCCCCCATACCATCAGAGATGTGCCATGGTCACTAACACTCCCCCCATACCATCAGAGATGTGCCATGGGCACCCCCCCCCCCCCATACCATCAGAGATGTGCCATGGGCACTAACACATCCCCATACCATCAGAGATGTGCCATGGATACTAACACTCCCCCATACCATCAGAGATGTGCCATGGTCACTAACACCCCCCATACCATCAGAGATGTGCCATGGGTACTAACACTCCCCCATACCATCAGAGATGTGCCATGGATACTAACACTCCCCCATACCATCAGAGATGTGCCATGGACACTAACACTCCCCATACCATCAGAGATGTGCCATGGATACTAACACTCCCCCATACCATCAGAGATGTGCCATGGGTACTAACACTCCCCCATACCATCAGAGATGTGCCATGGACACTAACACTCCCCATACCATCAGAGATGTGCCATGGATACTAACACTCCCCCATACCATCAGAGATGTGCCATGGTCACTAACACTCCCCCATACCATCAGAGATGTGCCATGGTCACTAACACCCCCCATACCATCAGAGATGTGCCATGGACACTAACACCCCCCATACCATCAGAGATGTGCCATGGGCACTAACACCCCCCCCCATACCATCAGACATGTGCCATGGGCACTAACACTCCCCCATACCATCAGAGATGTGCCATGGATACTAACACTCCCCCATACCATCAGAGATGTGCTATAGGCACTAACACCCCCCATACCATCAGAGATGTGCCATGGTCACTAACACTCCCCCATACCATCAGAGATGTGCCATGGGCACTAACACCCCCCCCCCATACCATCAGAGATGTGCCATGGGCACTAACACATCCCCATACCATCAGAGATGTGCCATGGGTAATAACACTCCCCATACATACCATCAGAGATGTGCCATGGGTACTAACACTCCCCCATACCATCAGAGATGTGCCATGGATACTAACACCCCCCCCCATACCATCAGAGATGTGCCATGGGTACCCCCCCCCCCCCATACCATCAGAGATGTGCCATGTGCACTAACACCCCCCCATATCATCAGAGATGTGCCATGTGCACTAACACATCCCCATACCATCAGAGATGTGCCATGGGTAATAACACTCCCCCATACCATCAGAGATGTGCCATGGGCACTAACACCCCCCATACCATCAGAGATGTGCCATGGGTACTAACACTCCCCCATACCATCAGAGATGTGCCATGGGCACTAACACCCCCCCATACCATCAGAGATGTGCCATGGGCACTAACACCCCCCCATACCATCAGAGATGTGCCATGCGCACTAACACTCCCCCCATACCATCAGAGATGTGCCATGGGCACTAACACTCCCCCCATACCATCAGAGATGTGCCATGTGCACTAACACACCCCCATACCATCAGAGATGTGCCATGGGCACTAACACCCCCCCATACCATCAGAGATGTGCCATGGGCACTAACACCCCCCCCATACCATCAGAGATGTGCCATGGGCACTAACACCCCCCCATACCATCAGAGATGTGCCATGGGCACTAACACCCCCCCATACCATCAGAGATGTGCCATGCGCACTAACACTCCCCCCATACCATCAGAGATGTGCCATGGGCACTAACACTCCCCCATACCATCAGAGATGTGCCATGGGCACTAACACCCCCCCCCCATACCATCAGAGATGTGCCATGGATACTAACACCCCCCCATACCATCAGAGATGTGCCATGGGCACTAACACATCCCCATACCCTCAGAGATGTGCCATGGGTAATAACACTCCCCCATACCATCAGAGATGTGCCATGGGCACTAACACCCCCCATACCATCAGAGATGTGCCATGGGTACTAACACTCCCCCATACCATCAGAGATGTGCCATGGGCACTAACACCCCCCCATACCATCAGAGATGTGCCATGGGCACTAACACCCCCCCATACCATCAGAGATGTGCCATGGGCACTAACACCCCCCCATACCATCAGAGATGTGCCATGCGCACTAACACTCCCCCCATACCATCAGAGATGTGCCATGGGCACTAACACTCCCCCCATACCATCAGAGATGTGCCATGTGCACTAACACATCCCCATACCATCAGAGATGTGCCATGGGCACTAACACTCCCCCATACCATCAGAGATGTGCCATGGGCACTAACACCCCCCCATACCATCAGAGATGTGCCATGGGCACTAACACCCCCCCATACCATCAGAGATGTGCCATGGGCACTAACACCCCCCCATACCATCAGAGATGTGCCATGGGCACTAACACCCCCCCATACCATCAGAGATGTGCCATGCGCACTAGCACTCCCCCCATACCATCAGAGATGTGCCATGGGCACTAACACTCCCCCATACCATCAGAGATGTGCCATGTGCACTAACACTCCCCCATACCATCAGAGATGTGCCATGGGCACTAACACCCCCCCCATACCATCAGAGATGTGCCATGGGCACTAACACTCCCCCATACCATCAGAGATGTGCCATGGGCACTAACACATCCCCCCATACCATCAGAGATGTGCCATGGGCACTAACACTCCCCCATACCATCAGAGATGTGCCATGGGCACTAACACCCCCCCATACCATCAGAGATGTGCCATGGGCACTAACACTCCCCCATACCATCAGAGATGTGCCATGGGCACTAACACCCCCCCATACCATCAGAGATAGTGCCCCAACCACCCCCCCAAAAAAAAAAAGAGGCAACAGGCACAAAAACACCCCCCAAAAAAAAAAAAAAAAAAAAAACCTTTTAAAAAACCCACAGTGGGGAAATTCAGTGTGTTACAGCAGCAAAGATAAGCAGATACAAATACAAATACAACATGTACAGGAATATTCCAAGGTGAGAGGCATTACATTGATAGCAGACAGACAGATAGGGCAGCAGTAGGGGGGGGGGGGGGGGGGGGATTTAACAGGCAGAGAGATATTTTCAGTTCTCTGTGTGTAATGATCTCCGCTTAGGTCGGTGTTGGTTGTACAGCCTAACCGCGGTGGGGAGGAAAGACTTCCGATAGCGCTCCTTCTCACACCTAGGGTGGAGCAGTCGGTCACTGACAGTACTGCTCAGCGCGATCACAGTCTCATGCATGGGATGGGACTTCTTCTTCTGCATGGAGCTCACCACGGACAGTATCCTTCTGTCACCCACCACCTGCACTGGGTCCAGTGGGCTCCCCAGGACAGAGCTGGCCCTTCTAATCAGCTTGTCAAGTTTATTTCTGTCCCTGGTTGATATACTGCTCCCCCAGCAGGCCACTCCAAAGAAGATGGCTGATGCCACTACCGAGTTGAAGAAAGTTCTAAGAAGTGCCCCCCGGATTCCAAAGGCTCTCAGCCTCCTAAGCAGGTAGAGCCTGCTGTGGCCCTTCCTGTACAGGGCCTCCATATGATCTGCCCAGTCCAGCTTATTATTAAGGAGCAAACCCAGGTACTTATAGGTGTTCACAATCTCGATGCCCGTCCCCAGGATGTCCACTGGTTTAGGAGGGCTTCTGCCTTTGCGGAAGTCCACCACCATCTCCTTGGTCTTCCCCGCGTTAATCTTCAGGTGGTTCCGGTGGCACCAGTCCACAAAATCCCGGTTCAGTTCTCTGTACTCCCTGTCATCATCATCTGTGATGAGACCCACTATTGCAGAGTCGTCAGAATACTTCTGTAGGTAGCAGCTGGATGAGTTGCACCTAAAATCTGCAGTGTACAGTGTGAAGAGGAAAGGGGCGAGAACCGTACCCTGAGGTGCCCCCGTATTACAGATCACTGTACCTGACACACAGTCTCGGGCTCTCACGTATTGAGGTCGATTTGTGAGGTAGTCTAGGATCCAGTTGGAGAGGTGGTGGTCCACTCCAGCAAGGCCCAGCTTGTCCCTCAATAACCTGGGCTGTATGGTGTTAAAAGCACTGGAGAAGTCAAAGAACATTATTCTCACTGTGTTCCCTGGTTTCTCCAGGTGAGACAGAGCCCTGTGCAGAAGATGGATGATGGCATCATCTACCCCAATGCCCGGCCGATAAGCAAACTGGAGTGGGTCCATAGCGGGGCTCACTAGAGGGCGGAGATGTGTGAGAACCAATCTCTCCAAGATCTTCATCAGGTGGGATGTCAGTGCTACAGGTCTGTAGTCGTTGAGGTCCATAGGGTGGGGTTTCTTTGGAACTGGTACCACACAAGAAGATTTCCATAATTCAGGGACTATTTCCTGCCTGAGGCTCATATTATACATATATGTAATTATACCACACAGCTGGTCCCCACAAGTCTTAATTAGCCTTGCACTGATGTCATCTGGCCCTCCGGCTTTCCTCGCCTTGATCTTTTTCATCTCCTTCCTCACCTGGGCCCGTGTGAAGGTCAGACTGTGGCCAGATAAAGATGGATTTCTGGATTTACTGGTCTGTTGGGAAGTAGCTGCATGGGGAGAAGTCATTGTGGTGGGGGGAGCTGAAGGACATACTGGGGTGGGAGGAGCTGGTGTGTGATCAAATCTGTTGAAGAATAGGTTTAGTTCATTAAGCCAGTTAACATCTGCCTCAATCTGGCAGACAGACTGTTTATGACCCGAAATTGACTTAAGCCCCTCCCAGACCCCCCTTATGTCTTTTCTTTCCATTTGCTTTTCCATTTTTTCTTTATAACTGGATTTTCCCTGCCTGATTTGATGCCTCAGCTCCTTTTGTACTTCCCTCAACCCCTCCTTATCTCTTGTCCTGAATGCCATCTTTTTCTCCTTAAGTAGTGTTTTTATATCAGAGTTAATCCATGGTTTGTTATTGGAGAAGCACCTCACCACTTTTGTGGGTACTGTGTTGTCCACACAAAAATTAATGTAGTCCGTTATGCAGTGTGTGAGTCCTTCTATATCTTCCCCATAAGAATCCTGCAGAACTTCCCATGCGGTTGTGTCAAAACAATCCCTCAGAGCCTCATCACTCTCCTCGGACCATATCCTCACTGTGCGGGTGACAGCTGGTTCTCTACGTACAAGTGGCTTGTACACAGGTCGGAGATGTACTAGGTTGTGATCCGATCTCCCCAGGGGCGGTAGGGCTGATGAGTTGTATGCCTCCCTCACGTTGGCAAAGAACAAGTCCAGTGTTTTGTTGTCTCTTGTGTGGCAGGTTACATACTGTGTGAAACTGGGCAGTGTGGATGATGGAGAGGCATGGTTGAAATCACCCGACAGAAGAAAGAGGGCCTGGGGGTGCTGAGACTGTAACTGGCTCAGCGTGGCTTGTAGGACCTCGCAGGCAGCGTCAGCTTTCGCAGAGGGGGGACATATGCAGCTATCACGATGACATGTGATAGTTCCCTTGGTAGGTAGAAAGGTCTCATGCTCACAGCTAATAGTTCAATGTCCTCACAGCAAGTTTGATCCTTAATCACAATGTGCCTAGGATTACACCATCTATTATTCACAAACATTGCCAGCCCTCCTCCTTTCCTCTTACCGCTCTCCCTTGTCCTGTCTGCCCGAAGGAGTTTAAAACCATCCAAGGAGACCAGAGGGTCAGGAGTAACTTCAGTGAGCCAAGTCTCTGTAAGTAGCATCATGCTGCACGCCCGAAACTCCTGATGCTGCCTGGTGAGCGCTGTTAGTTCATCCATCTTGTTTGCAAGAGATCTCACATTGCCCATGATGATGGAGGGAACAGCTGGTCGGTAACGCCTCTTTTTAATCCTCTGAAGAGTTCCTGCTCTGCATCCCCTCACCCGCTTTTTCTTTCTCCAAATCTCACTGGGGATGTGTGACCAGATGGTATGCCCTCCTGCTGTGCCTCTGAGCTGCAGAATTTCCTCTCTTGTATAGACAAAGGAATTGTCTGCATACACAAAAGATCCCATTTTCAAGCAGAACAAAGACATATAAAAACAAAAAAAAAAAAAGTATCACAAGGGTCCAAGTCTTTGTGTGTGTTTCATAGTGCAAAGTCCTTAAGTAGAGAGGTACAAAACGAGTCATAGAAAGAAAAATAAGATAGAGAGTCTCAGAGCTGCTGTAGCTGGCAGCCACTCCAGCGGCGCCATCTTGGAAAAAAAAAAAAAAAAAAACCCCCCCCCCCATATAATATATGTTATCCATTCTCCCCCCCCCCCCCCCCCCCCGGGGGGGGTCCCCGCCCCCCCCCCCCCCCCCCCCCCCGAGGGGCGCCCCGGGCCCCCCCCCCCCCCCCCCCCCCGAGAAGGGCCCAGGGCCCCCCCCCCCCCCCATACCATCAGAGATGTGCCATGGGCACTAACACCCCCCCATACCATCAGAGATGTGCCATGGGCACTAACACCCCCCCATACCATCAGAGATGTGCCATGGGCACTAACACACCCCCATACCATCAGAGATGTGCCATGGGCACTAACACCCCCCCATACCATCAGAGATGTGCCATGGGCACTAACACTCCCCCATACCATCAGAGATGTGCCATGGGACACTAACACTCCCCCCATACCATCAGAGATGTGCCATGTGCACTAACACACCCCCATACCATCAGAGATGTGCCATGGTCACTAACACCCCCCCATACCATCAGAGATGTGCCATGGGCACTAACACTCCCCCATACCATCAGAGATGTGCCATGGTCACTAACACCCCCCATACCATCAGAGATGTGCCATGGACACTAACACTCCCCCATACCATCAGAGATGTGCCATGCCCACACCCCCCCCCTCCCAGTGTGCGTAACACCCCCCATACCATCAGAGATGTGCTATGGGCACTAACACCCCCCATACCATCAGAGATGTGCCATGGGCACTAACACCCCCCCCCCCCCCCATCAGAGATGTGCCATGGACACTAACACCCCCCATACCCCCCATACCATCAGAGATGTGCCATGGGCACTAACACATCCCCATACCATCAGAGATGTGCCATGGGTAATAACACTCCCCCATACCATCAGAGATGTGCCATGGGTACTAACACTCCCCCATACCATCAGAGATGTGCCATGGATACTAACACCCCCCCATACCATCAGAGATGTGCCATGGGCACTAACACCCCCCATACCATCAGAGATGTGCCATGCGCACTAACACTCCCCCCATACCATCAGAGATGTGCCATGGGCACTAACACTCCCCCATACCATCAGAGATGTGCCATGTGCACTAACACATCCCCATACCATCAGAGATGTGCCATGCGCACTAACACTCCCCCCATACCATCAGAGATGTGCCATGGGCACTAACACTCCCCCATACCATCAGAGATGTGCCATGTGCACTAACACATCCCCATACCATCAGAGATGTGCCATGGGTAATAACACTCCCCCATACCATCAGAGATGTGCCATGGGCACTATCACCCCCCATACCATCAGAGATGTGCCATGGGTACTAACACTCCCCCATACCATCAGAGATGTGCCATGGGCACTAACACCCCCCCATACCATCAGAGATGTGCCATGGGCACTAACACCCCCCCATACCATCAGAGATGTGCCATGGGCACTAACACCCCCCATACCATCAGAGATGTGCCATGCGCACTAACACTCCCCCCATACCATCAGAGATGTGCCATGGGCACTAACACTCCCCCCATACCATCAGAGATGTGCCATGTGCACTAACACACCCCCCATACCATCAGAGATGTGCCATGGGCACTAACACCCCCCATACCATCAGAGATGTGCCATGGGCACTAACACCCCCCATACCATCAGAGATGTGCCATGGGCACTAACACCCCCCATACCATCAGAGATGTGCCATGCGCACTAACACTCCCCCATACCATCAGAGATGTGCCATGGGCACTAACACCCCCCCCCATACCATCAGAGATGTGCCATGGATACTAACACCCCCCCATACCATCAGAGATGTGCCATGGGCACTAACACATCCCCATACCATCAGAGATGTGCCATGGGTAATAACACTCCCCCATACCATCAGAGATGTGCCATGGATACTAACACCCCCCCATACCATCAGAGATGTGCCATGGGCACTAACACCCCCCATACCATCAGAGATGTGCCATGGGTACTAACACTCCCCCATACCATCAGAGATGTGCCATGGGCACTAACACCCCCCCATACCATCAGAGATGTGCCATGGGCACTAACACCCCCCCATACCATCAGAGATGTGCCATGGGCACTAACACCCCCCCATACCATCAGAGATGTGCCATGGGCACTAACACTCCCCCATACCATCAGAGATGTGCCATGGGCAATAACACCCCCCATACCATCAGAGATGTGCCATGCGCACTAACACTCCCCCCATACCATCAGAGATGTGCCATGGGCACTAACACTCCCCCCATACCATCAGAGATGTGCCATGTGCACTAACACATCCCCATACCATCAGAGATGTGCCATGGGCACTAACACTCCCCCATACCATCAGAGATGTGCCATGGGCACTAACACCCCCCCATACCATCAGAGATGTGCCATGGGCACTAACACCCCCCCATACCATCAGATATGTGCCATGGGCACTAACACCCCCCCATACCATCAGAGATGTGCCATGGGCACTAACACCCCCCCATACCATCAGAGATGTGCCATGCGCACTAACACTCCCCCCATACCATCAGAGATGTGCCATGGGCACTAACACTCCCCCATACCATCAGAGATGTGCCATGTGCACTAACACTCCCCCATACCATCAGAGATGTGCCATGGGCACTAACACCCCCCCATACCATCAGAGATGTGCCATGGGCACTAACACTCCCCCATACCATCAGAGATGTGCCATGGGCACTAACACATCCCCCCATACCATCAGAGATGTGCCATGGGCACTAACACTCCCCCATACCATCAGAGATGTGCCATGGGCACTAACACCCCCCCATACCATCAGAGATGTGCCATGAGCACTAACACTCCCCCATACCATCAGAGATGTGCCATGGGCACTAACACCCCCCCATACCATCAGAGATGTGCCATGGGCACTAACACCCCCCCATACCATCAGAGATGTGCCATGTGCACTAACACCCCCCCATACCATCAGAGATGTGCCATGGGCACTAACACCCCCCATACCATCAGAGATGTGCCATGTGCACTAACACCCCCCCATACCATCAGAGATGTGCCATGGGCACTTACACCCCCCCCATACCATCAGAGATGTGCCATGGGCACTTACACCCCCCCATACCATCAGAGATGTGCCATGGGTACTAACACCCCCCCATACCATCAGAGATGTGCCATGGGCACTAACACTACCCCATACCATCAGATATGTGCCATGGGAACTAACACCCCCCATACCATCAGAGATGTGCCATGTGCACTAACACTCCCCCATACCATCAGAGATGTGCCATGGGTACTAACACCCCCCATACCATCAGAGATGTGCCATGTGCACTTACACCCCCCCATACCATCAGAGATGTGCCATGGGTACTAACACCCCCCCATACCATCAGAGATGTGCCATGGGCACTAACACTCCCCCATACCATCAGAGATGCTGCTTTTGAACTTTGTGCTGATGACAATCCGGACAGTCCTTTTCCTCTTTGTCTCGAAGGACACGACGTCCATGATTTCCAAAAACAATGTGAAATGTGGACTGGTCAGCCCACAGGACACTTTTCCACTTTGCGTCAGTCCATCTCAGATGAGCTCGGGCCTAGAGAAGCCGGCGGTGTTTCTGGGTGTTGGTGATATACGGCTTTCGCTTTGCATGGTAGATTTACTTGCAATTGTAGATGTAGCGACGAATTGTGTTCACTGACAATGGTTTTCTGAAGTGTTCCTGAGCACATGTAACGGTAATATCTGTTACAGAATGATGTCGGTTTTTAATGCAGTGCTGCCTGAGGGATCGAAGGTCACGGGCATTCAATGTTGGTTTTCGGCCTTGACGCTTAAGGGATTAAAACCTGTCCATTATTACAAAACTGACCCGAGCAGTGTGAAATTCCAAAATGTTGCAACATTTTAAGCTAAAAAAAGTTCATATTTTTACCAAAAAAGTGTCACAAATCACTTAATCTGACCCTATAGAAAAATATTTAATAATTCTAAATAAAGAAAAATTTTAAATTCTCTTACATAAAACTTTACAATATCTTACAAAAACAGAACAAACCCCTAAAATATAATTGTTACCTCCACATCTGGAATGAGCTAAAAATGATCCTGATATTTATCATACAAGGAAAATGTCTCAAAAAGAACTGAAAATCACCAACAAAACGGGAATAAAAGGACATCAAACACTTGTGTGTACCCGAAAAGGCACCTGAGGAAAACTACAAGTCATCCCACACACACCGAGCCCTCACACCGCTCCGGAGAAAGATGAAAGTTCGGGCTCTCAGAATATGGCGAGACAAGAAGAAATGATTTAGTAAGTTCTTTCTAGCGTAGAAGTAATAAAACCTAAACCCTGTATAAATGTGGTATCAGTGTAACCATAGCGACCTGTAGAATAAAGCCATCATGTGATTTATACCGTAGGGTGAAGGCCCAACTACTATTTACCTCTATAAATGTGGTATCAGTGTAACCGCACCGCGCAACCAGAATTACTGAATGACTCCACAAAATACACAATAATGAAGGGACATTTTCTGAAGATTTTTTCCACAACTGTGAGAAAAGGCTACGGAAACCATTATCAACATTTTCTTATGCCCATTGCATTTATATTAGTATTATACTGAGTGGGGACCACAGGGAAGAGATTATAGTGTGTGAGGACTACAAATGGACATGTTATGCTGTGTAGGGGCCACAAGGAGGACATTATACTGTGTGGGGCCACAAGGAGGACATTATACTGTGTGGGGGCCACAGGGAGGACATTATAGTGTGTGGGGGCCACAAGGAGGACATTATAGTGTGTGGGGGCCACAAGGAGGACATTATACTGTGTGAGGGCCACAAGGAGGACATTATAGTGTGTGGGGGCCACAAGGAGGACATTATAGTTTGTGGGGGACACAAGGAGAACATTATAGTGTGTGGGGGCCACAAAGAGGACATTATACTGTGTGGGGGCAACATGGGGGACATATACTGGGGGGGCCACATGGAGGACATATAGTGTGTGGGGGCCACAAGGAGGAAATTATAGTGTGTGGGGGCCACATGGAGGACATTATACTGTGTGGGGGCCACATGGAGGACATTATAGTGTGTGGGGGCCACAAGGAGGACATTATACCATGTTGGGGCCACTAACCAGTCTTTATACTGTGTGTGATTCTGGAATATGTTCTCTGTCTAGATTTGGAGGATTTACAGGGAGATTCACTTTCTATTACTCGGCTCCACTGGGAAGTTTGGGTGTCCATTATTGTCCATGTAGTGCAGATACATATGGCGCTACAGAGGAGGGGGAGCGGAGCTGAGGCCGTGCTGGGGAGAGGGAGGAGAACGGGGGGGGGGGGGGGGGGGGATCCGCGCGCGGGGACCCAAAAACCGACACAGAAGGGGGGGGGGGAGGGGGGGGAGGGGGGGGGAAGGTACGGGGAGGGCGGGGAGGCCCCCCCCCCCCGCGTAATAATTAAGGGGGAGGGGGAAAAGGAGACGACGACGCCAAGCACGGGACCGGGGCCGGGGGGGGGGGGGGGAAAATACAGGAGGGGGGGGGGGGAGGGGGAAAGGGGGGAAAGGGGGGGAGGGGGGGGGACACGGGGGGGCATAATACGGGCACCAAGGGGGGGGGGAGGGGGGACAAATTAAGGGGGGAGGGGGGGGGGGGGGGGTAAATCATATGACCCCCAAGAGGGGGGGGTGGGGGGGTATTATATGAAGCCTAACAGGGGGACCTGGCAGAGCATTACCTATGAAGCATAGGGGTACAGGGGGGATTTGTACATTAGCCCTAAGATGGGGACATGTGGGTACACTATATATCTTTATACGTTATATATTTACATATCTATATATCATATATATATATATATATACATACATATGGGAAGTAGCGGGCCACCCGCCCCCTTTTTACTCCCCCCCCCCCCCCCCCCCCCCCCCCCCCCCCCCCCCCCCCCCCCCCCCCCGGGGGCCCCCTGCCCCCCCCCCCCCCCTTGCGGGGGCCCCGGTGGCCACCCCCCACCCCTGAACAGGACCAGGGATTGGTAAGAGTATATTTTTTTTTATATAACTGTAATTTTATTGAAAAATTTTTCATTAACAAGGAATAAAGAAAAAACAAAAAAACAATAATAATCAAACAAACAGGAAGCATTGAGGTAAATAGAGGCTATCTGCCTCCTCCCCCTTAAGCAATATGCATTTAAATTAAGCAGTGAACAAGGGAGGGGGGAATGGAGGGGTTAAGAAGACAAGGGTAGGACCAAAGGGAAGGGGGGGGGGGAAGGAGAGGACTAGAGATCAGAGACCCTGTAATGTACAATACATGTCCCAGGGTGCCCAAATAGCCCCAAAGGCTTCCCGTGAATTATGTAGGCCAGCAGTCAGGTATTCAAGACTCCTCACATCCTTCATTCTAGCCACAAGCTCAAGACTAGATGGGGGACTCACCTTCTTCCAGTTTCTAGCTATGAGAGTTTTAGCTGCAGTACAAAGATGCAAGAAAAGCCTGGATGACTTATTGCTCAGGTGTCTGGGGGGAAGGTTCAGGAGATAAAGAAGAGGGTCAAGAGGAACCTCTTGCAAAAAGAGAGCAGTCGTCAGAGTCCTGACCTCCCTCCAAAAACCGAGGATGAGAGGGCACGTCCAAAAGATATGGTGCAGGGTACCCACCGCAGCTCCACAGCGCCAGCACCATGGGGGAACTAATGGGTTTAAAGTATGAAGGAGAGCCGGAGTATGATACCAATGCATCAACAGCTTATACTGCGTTTCCCTAAACGTAATGCACTGAGATGATTTCTGGGCCCGAGACCATACAATCCGCCACTGTTCCTGGGAGATGGGTTTACCCACCGCCTCCTCCCATTTTAAGCATATAGCGATGATTAACAGGAGAGCCTGTAGTTTGTGAGTTAAGAAGTTGGTAAATAGAGGATATAAAGCCCCTAGTGGACGTGCCTGCACGGCAAATCTTTTCAAAAGCGGTGGGGAGTGACACCTTAAGAGACCCATGGAGGGAGCGGACAAAGTGAACCACCTGCAAGTAATGGAACCATTCAGTACTTGGCAGGTTTTGATTAGCTGTAAGATAAGCAAAGGACCTGAGTTCCAAGGTTCCAGGGTCAACCATATCAGCAATCCGGTAAAGGCCAGCTTCAGACCACACTTTAGTCATGGCAGAAGTCAGGCTCTCTGGGAGAAGGGGGTTGTATAGTATGGAGACCATAGATGAGCGCGGGGACATCAGGGAGAATCTAGCACAACAGGTAGACCAGATAGATCTAGTAAACCGAATGGGGCCCAACAGGTACGAGGCAGGGGGGGGGGGGGGGGAGCTGACCCACAGAAGCGCGTTAGGATGCATGGGTGCCAGCCATAGCTTCTCTATCTGCACCCATCTGGTGTATGCTGGCATAGCCGCCCAGAATGGGATATGGCGTAAGTGGGCCGCCCAGTAATAATGTAACAGATGTGGGACAGCCATACCCCCAGACCCCCTATCCGCCAGCATAACAGATCTAGGTATTCGGTGTCGTTTTGCTTTCCAGATAAACTGGAAGATAGCTTTCTGTAGGTTCCGTAATTCTCCCCGAGGTATCGCGACTGGGAGCGTCTCGAAAAAATACAGTAGCTTCGGGAGGAGAGTCATCTTGACCGCAGCAATTCTCCCCAAAAGGGAGATAGGCAAGGGTTGCCATTTGTCCAATAGGGCTCTTAGCTCACAAAACAACCGCGGGTAGTTTGCCGAGTAGAGGGTCGCATAGGAAGTGGATATATGGACTCCCAGGTAGCGGATAGAGGACTCCCGCCACTGGAAATCGTAATTACTGCGGAGGAGAAGGAGAAGGTCCCGTGGGATGTTAAGTGGGAGTGCCTCAGTCTTCGCGGGGTTCACCTTATACCCTGAGAGATCACCATAGGTCTCTAGCGAGCGCAGCAAGTTTGGAAGGGTAGTATGAGGGGAGGTGAGAGTGAGGAGTACATCGTCCGCAAAGAGAGATATCTTAAATTCCTTATCTTGGACCATGATGCCCTTGATATTAGGGTCTCGCCTAATCTTGGCCGCTAGCGGTTCAATGCAGAGGGCAAATATGATGGGTGACAGGGGGCAACCCTGCCTAGTGCCATTTCGAATAGGGAAGAAGGGCGAAGATGCATGGGGAAGCTTAATTGCTGCTGAGGGTAAGGAGTAAAGGGCCTGGATAGCTGTGAGAAACGGTCCCGTAAGCCCGAACGCCTTAAGCGTAGTATGCATAAACGACCAATTTATGCGGTCAAAAGCCTTTTCAGCGTCCAGGCTCAAGAGAAGGGCCGGGGTAGAATAATGATTGGCCACCTCCACCAAATCCACAGTCCTCCTGGTGTTGTCACCACCCTGACGACAGGGGATGAATCCCACCTGGTCCTTATGGACAAGCAGAGGGAGCCAAGCATTCAGTCTGTTGGCTAAGAGTTTGGTGAAAAGTTTCAGGTCCGTGTTCAGCAAAGCAATCGGTCGGTAGTTAGCACAATCCTGCAAGTCCTTACCCGGTTTAGGGACCAATGTGAGTAGTGAAGAGAGCATAGTCGGGGGTATAGGGGAACCTGAAAGGAAGGAATTGAAGAGGGACAATAGATGAGCAGAGAGTTCACCCTGGAAAACCTTATAATAATTGTAAGTGAACCCATCTGGGCCTGGGGCTTTCCCATTTGGGAGGTCCCTCAGGACCCCTTCTAGTTCCTCCCTGGTGATGGGGGTGTTCAGGGAGGTTAGGGCCTCAGGAGGAAGGCGTGGGAGACAACAATCCTTTAAATAGTCTTCCAGTAGTGTTGAGTCATCCCCAGGGAGTAGTGCTCGTGGGGGGGGTAAGTCATACAGCTTAGAGTAGTAAGAGTGGAACGCCAGCGCCACAGCATCAGGGTGATGTTGAAGAGTACCCGCGGGGTCACGGACAGAGTGTGGTGTGGAAGAGGCCCGATGATCCCTGAGGGTTCCTGCCAGGAGGGTATGAGATTTATTACCTCGTTCAAAAAACCGCTGACGGGTATAAAGGAGAAGTCGTTCCACATGGCGGGTCTCCAAATCACGGAGGTCCGCCCGGGCCAGGACCAAACGGCGAAGAACCCCCAGGGATGGATGCGCTGCCAAAGTCGTCGTAAGGGACCGAATACGGGCTTGGAGGAGCTGTTCCTGGGCCTGTCTGTCCCTTTTAAGCCTAGAAGCCAATGCGATACAGCATCCTCTCATGACCGCCTTATGGGCTTCCCAGAGAATGGCAAGAGAGTCTACCGAGCCTAAGTTGTCCCTAAAATAATCTATCAAGTGTGTGCGCAGGGTCTCGAGGGAGGTCGGCGAATTGAGCAGTGTTTCGTTAAGACGCCAATGACATTGGCGAGTAGGCACTGGAGTCGTAGATAAGGTAACCACGACTGGGGCATGATCAGACCAGGTGAGAGGGCCAATGTTCGTGTCCCTAAGCAAACGAAGAGCGGGAGCATTTCCAAAGAAGTAGTCAATGCGGGTGTGAGTGTTATGAGGGTGAGAAAAGAAGGTGTAGGAGCGCGCCGTAGGATTGTCCACTCGCCAAAGGTCATACAAAGAGTGGGCGCGGATCAGCCTGCGGAACTCCCTTGCAAGTTGGGCCAACCTATGGGGGGTTGGGCCCTGGGGTAACGCCAGACGATCCGCCCGTTCAGAGAAGACCATGTTAAAGTCTCCCCCCACCAGCCAAGCTGATGGTGGGAGAGCGCGCAGACGGGAGAATACCCGGCGCAAGAACGGGATCTGTGCTGAATTGGGGGCATAGACATTGCATAAAACAATCGGGGCACCATAAAGGAGCCCCTCCAAGATAACAAACCGGCCACCTGGGTCTATGTGGGAAGTCGTCACTGTAATTGGGCAGGATCGAGAAAGAAGGATAGCCACCCCAGCTCTGCGTCGATTGTGGAAGGCTGAAAAAGCTACGGGAAAATAATGCTTAGCGAAGGCAAAAGTACCAGCGCGGTCAAAATGAGTCTCCTGAAGAAACGCCACATCCGCTCGTAAGGAGCGGAGTTCTCTAAGGACATGGCGCCTTTTAATGTTGGAACCCAGGACCTTGACATTAATTGTCACGCACCTAACCATTGGGACTCAGGATTGGAGGACAGTGGCGGATTGCAATAAGCTCACCCATCTCACATGACGCTGGCAAGTTTCCCTCGGAGAGGCAAAAGGGCAATCCACAAACAGGAACCCAAAGTCGAGGCAGGGTCTCTAGATCAGGGAGGGGGGGGGGAAAGAGAGGGAGGGAGGGAGGCAAAAGACATCATAAATGACAAAGTAAAAATAAAAACAGTTAAACAATACTTTGTGGGCGAGGCTAAGTCACTCGCCTGGGGACCAATGAGGGCAGCCAGAGGTCCAATCAGGATCAATGGCCGCACAGTCCAAGTATCCCCTTAGGGGGGAGAGCGTGGACAGGAGGTCGGAGGGGAGGCGGTGGATCCCCAACCACCAGTAAAAAGAAGGAAGGAAGGGGAGTCACCGGAACCCCACCCCGCCCCACTCCGCTAAAACAATCCAATAATAAGCATAATAGATGAGACCCGTAGACCTAAAAAAGAAAAAAAGAGAAGCAAACATAACATTAAGGCATGCAGATTCCAAAGCACCACCGAGAAAAGGGAGAACGTCTCAAGGGGGGGGCAGCCTCCTCAGGGATCAGTCTCCAGCCGGGGCCTCCGAGTGGTCACCACCGCGGAGGATGCATGACGTCGTCTGGGCTCCAATCGTTGCCAAACCGGTGGTGGGGGAGGGGGTGGAGAGAATAGCTCCCAGTCTGTTAAATCCGGCAGGGGAACATCCAATAGGTCACAGAAGAGAGGCAAATCCGCAAAGGAGCGAAGCGTAGCGGAGCGACCATCCCTACGAGCAATGAGAGCAAACGGAAATCCCCACCGGTAAGGAATTTGGTGCTCCTGAAGAATCTGGAGGAGGGGTCGGAGATGGCGGCGTTTCTGGAGGGTGATTAGCGACAGATCCTGATAGAATTGTAGTGGAGCTCCCTGAAACTCGAAGTCTTTGAGGGTAAGAGTATATTTTGAGTGAACCCCAACAGATACTTCTATTATTATACTCGGCGATCTCTTCAGATGTCACATGGGTCAGGCCGGCGTTTCAACTAATAATGTAGCCGGTGTAACCCATGTCTGATGTCACTGAAGAGAACTGAAAACAGCAGGAAGTCTCGCTGGAGCACAGGAGAGGTGAAAAGACCCCAATGTATAATAATAGTTCATGGGTGGTGTACCCAAAAATTTTTTGCAATATTCGTAACGAACACTGTTGGGACCACGATAGGACATAATATTGCATGTAGGGGCCATTATGGGACTTAATAGTGTGTGCAGGGTGTTAGGATTCAGATGGAAGGTAAGAAATGTACTGGTCTACAGAAGAGCAGCAGCAGAAAAGGGCTGACAACTGCGAGCTGTAGAAAATGCTACTTAAAGGCAAAACACTACTGCGAGCCAAGACCCACCTCAGACGCCTTCACCACAGCTCCTCGCAAGAAGAGGTGCACTTTCGCTGAATCTGAAGATCGTAATTGTCATCAGGACAGAAAGTGTATCATAAAGAAATGCACTGCAGCAGAAACCGACACCAAATCCACACACTACTCACAGGGACAGAGAAAACAGAATGGTCGTCAATCACAGGTCAGCAGCTGAGGAGAGCAACACGGATCCAAATCACGAGACGAAGACAAATCCGGGAAACAAGCCAATAGTCGGAACCAATCAAAAATGCAAAGCTGAGTGATGAGGGAGTGGTTTATAAAGGCCTGCTCAGGAAGCTTCCCTATGTTGTCATGGCAAACTTAAAGCAGCAACAACAGATGTAACATCCCTGACACAGGGGCTGCTATATGACATTATACTGTGTGGAGGGGTGTGATGATTCTGCCTAAATATGGCCATAACTCAGCTGTATTTTGGTCTCTGGGTATAGGATTTCCCTTCTTGCTTGCTTGCATACTGTGCGCAGCTACAAGCCTAGGTGCATATTGGCAGTAGCGGCCAGGCTGGAACAATAGGGCTCCATTGTATTCCTATACAGCCCTGGCTGATCAAACAATAGTGCATTGTTCAAGCCTGGGCTGTTAATCAGATATGACTGATAACAGTGTATCAATTCACTTTGTCTCAGCTCTATACAAAAGATCTGGATTTGATTGAATTATCTCATCAGACGTACTGTTGCCGGTGACCTCATTCTGGGAGGTGGCATAAAGGGTATAAAAGATGAGGTAAGAGGTCTGTGGGTGTAGACTATCACTAAGAGATCATGCTATGAAGACTGTGCTGAGATTTATGATATAGAGTTGATGCTATGGAGATCATGCTGGGGAGTTGACACAGACAGACCATGAGGAGAGGCTGCTGTGATGAGATTCTGTTGAGACTACTGGACTAATGCTGAGAGACTGTGAAGAGCATGCAGGCTGGAATACTGTGATGCCACATGCCAGGAGTTAATGCCACATGCCAAGAAGCCTCCACTGGTGACTCACACATGCCATGTGTGAGTATTGGACTATAGAACCACATCAAGGACATGTGTGGTAAAGTAATCATTTCACCTTTAATCCCTTTTATTTTATTTGTACTGTATCTTGCAACTAGTAACTGTTAATGCTTGTATATGTCTGCATATCTGTTCTGATCTGTATATGTTAGATTTTAATACCGACCCATTTAGGGGTTAATAAATATATAAAATTTAGAAGGCTTGTCTTGTATTTATCTGGTGAACCCGGCACTCACTGGCGGTGAGTGTGGTTTTTATATGAAAGAGGACTCAGGGTGTGGCCAAAGCGGTTTGGCGCACGGAGGATCTTTCACACGGGGCCACTATGGGACATTATACTGTGTGCAGGGCACCATGGGACATTACACTGTGGCAGGGGTCACTATGGGACATTATACTGTATGGAGGGGCCACTATGGGACATTATACTGTGTGCAGGGGCCACTATGGGACATTATAGTGTTAGAGTAAGATAAGAAGGGAGTTAGACTTTGTCCGTGTAACCTGTATAAAGAGAGGGGAGTAATGTTAGAGTAATCCTATAGCTAATCTTCTATATCCTACATTGTAACCTCATATAGCCATACATATATACTCATGCATTATGAACCAATGTTTCAAAAGACTTCGTACTTCATATCACATGACCTTTCCTTGTTTTTCACCATTTTTGTACATATTCTCATTTTTATACACAGTAAACAATCTGTACTGCCTACTTTTTGTGTAGACAGTCTGACCAGATATGGTCACAGATATGGGTGAAGGATGCGAGGGAGTCAAGATTACTTCATCCATCATTGTTATGTAACATAAGAACTATTGTGTAACATGGGTTAAATATAATTTGAGATGAATTCCCAGAAATTGTGTAAAATCCCATATTTGTATGCCAATACCCCGTCCCCAATTTACGTAATATGATTGATTGCTACTCTTGGTTTATACTCTATGACAGGGGTAGGCAACCTTTTTTGTTCAGCATGCCGATTTCGATTAAAAAAAAATCAAAGTTGAGGTACTCGGAGTGCCGGTCAATAATTGTAAGTCTGACGACCCCTGCACACAGTATTATGTTACATAGCGGCCCCTGCACACGGTATTATGTCACATAGCGGCACCTGCACACGGTATTATGTCACATAGCGGCCCCTGCACACGGTATTATGTCACATAGCGGCCCCTGCACACGGTATTATGTCACATAGCGGCCCCTGCCACGGTATTATGTTACATAGCGGCCCCTGCACACGGTATTATGTCACATAGCGGCACCTGCACACGGTATTATGTCACATAGCGGCCCCTGCACACGGTATTATGTTACATAGCGGCCCCTGCACACGGTATTATGTCACATAGCGGCACCTGCACACGGTATTATGTCACATAGCGGCCCCTGCACACGGTATTATGATGATAATCCTAGTGATAATTGTTATTACTATTATTTTAGCGTGTAACAGATATCACTAGAGAGGCGGGTGGCGTATTTTACTCTATAAAGATCAGGTATGGACAGGACAGGGACAGTGAAAAAATGTAAACTTTATTGGTGACTTTGTGCATGTGTTGTGTAAGTGTTTGGTGCGACACTTCTGGCGCTGCGACCTGGACGATGGTAAATGTCTGGGTCACAGCGCCAATAACTTCCTGGTTATGTGATTAGGCTCAGAGGGGTGTTACATTATCCCTCTATGTGACTATCAGAGAGCAAAAGTACAGTATGCTCTCTGATTGATAGGAGAGGGGATAACATGGACAGAAGTCCCTGATACCCCCCCTGGGGTCATCTGCAGCTTATGCACAGACAATGATGAGTTAACATTGTCTCTGCAGCTCCTCCTCCCCCTCCTTCCTTAGATCTAAGATGCTGCCTGAGGCAGGAGGAGAGGGACACTTTTAGAGCCCCATTTCTAAGGATCTGTTAGGGCCACAAAGATGCAACTGGATTCATTTTAAAGATGAGAATCTCATCTTTAAAACGATACCAAGATCTCCATGATTGACATTATACATTCCGAGCGATTCACTGTTAAAACGATGTCGGGCATTGAGATCTGCAATGGGATTTCAGTGCCGAACATCCCTCAGGATGTTTATGGACGATCATGGTGATCTTGGTATCATTTTAAAGAGATTCTCATCTTTAAAATGAATCCAGGTTTTTTTTATAGCTTTAACCAATCCTGAGCAATTCACTCAGGTACAGTATTGAAGCCGGCAATTACCGGCTTCAATACTGTACATAGACTGTGCAGAAGCCGGGTGCTGCCGCATCCATCTTCAGGCAGCACCCGGCGCTAATGAAATTTAAGGAAGCCGGATGGAAAAACGCTGCAGGTAACATTTTTCCATCCGGCTGAGGCACAAATACGGCGCCAGAACTGATGCCTCTTGTGCCAGAACCGATCCCATAGAAAACTATGGGATCCGTCCTGGCATCAGTTTCCCTCCAGCTTGTGTGCGCCGGACATATGTGTACTCACTTTTTCCTGCGCTCCGCAGCCACTGTGTGGGCGCTTCTCCCTGACGTCAGCGACAGCTGATTGGGTCTCAGGGGTTATGTCGCATCATTATGCGTAATGACGTCGGACGTGACCCCTGAGGCCCTGTCAGCTGTCTTTTACGTCAGGCAGAAGCGCCCTAAGAGCATAGAGCGGCTGCGGATCCAGGGAAGGTGAGTTAACATTGTTTTTTATGTTTGATCAGTTCCCGGGGGCTCTGCTTATTATACACTGGGGTCTGAAGAGACCCCACAGTATAATAGCAGTTTCGTTTCGGCCGTGTTTGGTCCGATCAAAACTGCTGGGTGAGGACTCGGGCTGCCGTGCCAGGGAAATAAGCCTCACGTGCCACTCTTGGCACGCGTGCCGGGGGTTGCTGACCCCTGCTCTATAAAATAAACGCCCAATGGTCCTCGCACAGGAGATCTCTGGCAGTTACTGACAAATCTGTGTTGTCTCTGTCTTATTACCGGTACCGGGTTGGGTTACACCTGACTTATTTTCCTAATCTACCTGGGTTTATTTTTAACTCTGACATGATGGAGGCCCCAGCGAGATCACCTGACCGCGCCTCTTTTGGACTGAATGGTGGTAGAGGTGCCTTTTTGGTTGAAGGAAAGCAAATCCTAGGTAAGTGGGCCATTGTCCCACTCTGCTTTCCTTAAGCTAAAGGGGAACTCTTTGTCAGTCCATTTGAGGAGTTAGATAATCTGAGGTAGATTAATATATTGTATTTTCTTTCCTTTTTGTTGTATTTTATATTATATAGCTTTGTATTTGTATTGTAAGGGAAGGGAAGAAGTTAACTGTATAAGCAGGATTACTGACAGACTGACTAAGAACTACGAGTGTGCATCTGGACTGCTTCCAATAGTTAATAGAAGCCATCTGGTGTCCAGCGCAGCTCTCCGAATCAGTGTAAGGTAGAGTGTAAAATAGATTTAGAACTGTTATTTTCTTGTATTTTGTATTTCTATGTGCAGCATCCCAGAGTGTTACAGCTTTTATGTGTTTGTCTTGTGTGCCTCTGGGTTCTGTGTCTGTAAGTTCTGTTCTGTGTTAAATGTATTTACAGTATGTGCAGCTTTTCCCCTATGTGTTTCCCCCTGCAGTGTTCAGACCCAGACTGGGTTCAGCCCTGGCCTATCACAGGCCACTGGGCGGGGTTGTGAGGAGATATAATCTCCCCGGCGACGGTTGAAAGTCAGTTCAGTGCATGCGGCAAGCCAGACAAGGTGTGCAGAGCTGACCTGCCACCAGACTCTGGACTGAAGGCCAACCGCCGCTCTCACAGCCTCAGCAGGGATATCATCGGCCCCAGGATCATCTGAAGACAGCCCAGAGCAAGGAAGTAAAGCTTTCAAAGTGGCTGGACTTATTCGGTGTCGTGCCAGGAGGAGCAGGAGAGGACCCTGACAGGAGAGTCGTATTCGGGCCTAGTCTCCAGGTAACCAGATCCCTGTCAGGACTCCCTGTAACTCTATCCCCAGTATAACTAGCTGAGAGAGGCACAGAGGTGGAGTAGAGAAGGCCATCTTGTGGAGCAGATACTGCCTTTGGGCACCCTCCTAGAACCAAGGCTGGGGGTTGGACACTGCAGGACTACTACTCCCATCTGGAAGATGCTGTTGTTCCTTTGTTCCAGTTACCTAAATAAATGGCTGTTTGGTTTACCTGCATCGCTGACCCCTGAGTCGTGCCTGCATTACCATCAGGGCTCTTCCGACCAACACCACACCGGCTCAGGTAGGAGAGGTTCCCTTTTCAATTGGAAGTGCCCCGGGGGAAAGAACTACTACCACCACCATCCGGTAGTGCTGCAGGACCCCCCTTGACTTTGTTCCGCCTAGGAGTGGGACTGGAGCCGTTTGGGAGCGTACTCGGCCTGCTAGGTGGCACAGCATCCGCCACTACTACTCCCATCCTCCAGTCTCATCCGACTGGGTTGCGGCAAGGTGATTTTTGGCGTAGTCGGCAGGATCGTGCCTCCCGTGTCCTATACCATCACAGACTACGGTGTCAAGATCCTAAAACATCATCTACAACGAGTGAGCTGAAAACCTTTATTGGCTGTGTGAGAGACTTATCCCTGTCGATTGATACTGAGGACTCTGTGTGTGTGCCCGGAGCTGTGTGCCGCAAGTTCCCTGGATTATATTTGCAAAGTCTGTGGACTATTGCAACTGTTTGCGAAGTTTAGCCACTTAATTGCATGCCAGAGGACTGCCAGCCGTTACCAGACTGTGTTTACTGCTGCAACATCACCGGGGCACGTGAGCCCAGCCCACGAGGGGTTAACTCCAGCCTCAGACGGAGCTGCATCTTTCAAAACTCTACAGCTCCGCAGGGGTTAACCGCCAGCCCGCCAAAACCAGCGCTCAAGCGGGAAAGACTGACGTCAGAAGTGCATCAGCCAAGCTCCACCCTCCTGCTTTGAAAAGGACGAATCAGCGGCCACTGACGTCAGTGGGACAGCCCCTCCTATAGGACAGCGTCATCGGAGCCTCCTGGGCGGCGCCATCTTGGGTGAGTCCAACCCCAGACCTGTCCTATGCGTAGTAGCACCGCCCACCATCATCCATCACCAGTAGAAGTCTTGGAAAGTTCCAGAGAGTTCGCGGTAGTCGGAGATTGTATATCTTGTGCACGCAGAGTTAGTCTATCCTGCTGCACCATTTCACGTCCCCCTTCTGTCCGAGGTATTAACCACGATCCTGATGCCTGGACCTGGGGATAGGAGATGGACGCTGAGGAGAGTATAAAAGAGATTCCAGTGGCCGCGGTGCTGAATACCTCGGGGACTCTGGCCGGAGCCCCCGTTTCACCTGCTGCTGTCCCGCCAGCTGCTGTTCGCGCCCGAAGGCCTACTACCATGCTGGACACCAACAACTTAAAGTGGAGGCCATGGAGAAGATGGCCCTGGATCTGCAACACTTGTCCAGGTTGCCTGAGGCTGCACCACTGATACCCACACCAGCTTCACGTCCCAAGGCATCGGGATCTTCTTCCATGTTAGCTGAGGAGTAAAGGTCGCCACCCGTAAGTTTTGTGCCCCCCAGTCTACACCTGACTGGGGAGATCAAGTTTTCTTTGCCCTCCAAGGCACCCCCTGGAGTGACTCCCTTGGACTCCTACGGATGTAAATAGCCCCAAGTTCTTGCCCCTTTGTTTTTGTGCTGAACTTTTGGACACTTCCCCAGTTGACCGGTGCGGACTTGTGGACACTGCCCCAGTTTTCCCTACTTGTTCACCTGTCCCCATGCTCCAAGATGGACACTAACGCACCTGTGCCCTGGAGTCCCTTATTGTCCAGTTGAGGCTCTGGGATTTGACACTGCTGTATTGGTGCCTCAGGGACCTTTATATGTGTTCCCCATTTCCTTTGAGTTTTGCTGGTGCCTGAGAAGGGACACTCCTAGTTTGTGCCTCAGGTACCAGGTCTAAGTTACTGGCAAAAAAAAAAAAGACCAGCGCAATGGATGGGAAAATGGGTGAAGACTGTCAGTTCGACTCCTTGTATATATTCCTTTATAATGTATAGAATTTGCCATGTTTTATTTGTTATGCTGTTTGTCTTGTCTTGTCCGCTGTATTGCCTTCCCTAGCCTGGGCAAAGATTCGCCGAGGGCGGCTCAGGTAAAAATAGGGGGTTGTGCAGCATCCCAGAGTGCTACTGCTTTTATGTGTTTGCCTTGTGTGCCTCTGGGTTCTGTGTCTGTAAGTTCTGTTCTGTGTTAAGTGTAATTATGTGCAGCTTTTCCCCTATGTGTTTCCCCCTGCAGTGTTCAGACCCAGACTGGGTTCAGCCCTGGCCTATCACAGGCCACTGGGCGGGGTTGTGAGGAGATATAATCTCCCCGGCGACAGTTGAAAGTCAGTTCAGTGCATGCAGCAAGCCAGACAAGGTGTGCAGAGCTGACCTGCCACCAGACTCTGGACTGAAGGCCAACCGCCGCTCTCACAGGCACAGAGGTGGGGTAGAGAAGGCCATACTGGGGAGCCTATACTGCCTTTGGGCGCCCTCCTAGAACCACGGCTGGGGGTTGGACACTGCAGGACTACTACTCCCATCTGGAAGCTGCTGATGTTCCTTTGTTCCAGTTGCCTAAATAAACGGCTGTTTGGTTTACCTGCATCGCTGACCCCTGAGTCGTGCCTGCTTTACCATCAGGGCTCTTCCGACCAACACCACACCGGCTCAGTTAGGAGAGGTTCCCCTCTTCAACTGGAAGTGCCCCGGGGGAAAGAACTACTACCACCACCATCCGGTAGTGCTGCAGGACCCCCCTCGACTTTGTCCGGCCTAGGAGTGGGACTGGAGCCATTTGGGAGCGTACTCGGCCTGCTAGGTGGCACAGCATCCGCCACTACTACTCCCATCCTCCAGTCTCATCCGACTGGGTTGCGGCATATGTTATTTTGTATTTCTTGTATTTCTCTTGCAAAAGTTTAATTGTTATTGACCTTTCTGCATTTGTTTTCCAAAAACTAATACTGAATGTGTTACTGTCGCTTTATATGTGCATACCGTCTATATGTGCATACCATCTATATGTCATACTGTCTATATGTCATACCGTCTATATGTCATACCGTCTATATGTCATACCGTCTATATGTGCATACCATCTATATGTCATACCGTCTATATGTCATACTGTCTATATGTCATACCGTCTATATGTGCATACCGTCTATATGTGCATACCATCTATATGTCATACTGTCTATATGTCATACCGTCTATATGTCATACCATCTATATGTCATACCGTCTATATGTGCATACCGTCTATATGTCATACCGTCTATATGTCATACCATCTATATGTCATACCGTCTATATGTCATACTGTCTATATGTCATACCATCTATATGTCATACTGTCTATATGTCATACTGTCTATATGTCATACCATCTATATGTCATACTGTCTATATGTCATACCATCTATATGTGCATACCGTCTATATGTGCATACCATCTATATGTCATACCGTCTATATGTGCATACCGTCTATATGTCATACCATCTATATGTGCATACCGTCTATATGTCATACCATCTATATGTCATTTCGTCTTTAGGCGTTTTTTATGAATTTGACTCTGTGAGTGACTGAGATAAGCTGAATTCAATCAATAGATTTAGTTCTCATTTCCATGACGACACGCAGTCTGGCTTGACCGGTCCGTGATTCAGAGCGGTAAAGAGTTAATTGGGTCTATCTTGGAAGAGGCAAAGTGAAGTAACAGTGAAAACTGCCCAGAATAACTGTGTTAGGGTCCCTGCAGTTCCTGGTGGGTACCTGTCAAGGCGCCTCAGGTCAGGGAGTGTTTCGGAAGATTGTGTTTGAATCTTGTTATACATATGAGGCTCCTCGAATTCTTGAAGGATGTATTGAGTGAAATAAAGGAGCCCAGTTAGGTGTGGTCTGGAGTCAATTTGGACTACGGACAACTAATAGGATAAGGAAAAGTGAGAAACATCCAGGCACATTATTCCTGTCATATCCTTATTCTCGTGTACTCATCACTTTCTGATGTTTTATATGTTTTCCTATAACTTTGTGGATTGAAAGAATGAATCAGTAAGGGTACTCCATGAATAACACATTAACCTGTACCACTAATCTTAAGTGGATAGACATTGTTTGTACAGAAGGTTTTGTTCTGACTATTGTTGGATTGTTATTATTCAGTATTTGTATGGCTGTGCGTTTAACTAGAAATGTTAGGTGTAAATTTACATCTATTTGGCTGATATAAATGTCCTGTCCACAGTGTAAATTGGGATTAATATTAGCAATTTCCTCAGTTGGGTGGAGAGTTGTTAAAGTGATCCCAGGTGGATATAGTAAAAATACAGGATTAGGTCCTGTGAGAGCGGATGCTGATCTGGCTAACTTTCTGGTGTTCAGATTAAATGTCCACTGTAATCTGACTGTGGAAATCCCGATAGGGCGATTATTCAGTGATATTGAGGAGAATTAACTGTATCTCCCAGTAGATTCAGTTTTCAGATGTCCTCAGAATCTTCAGCAACCAGAAAATTCTACAGAATCAGAGAAATACTGGGTTGCTAGTCTTGGATATACTGAATGGTGAATTATATATAAATGATATTTCCTGGATATATTGTGGTGGTCATTGGTTTGCTGTTGTGGATGATTCTATATACCTATATACCTATCTTTGGTGGAGAATTTGCTATCAGGCAGTTGAATCCATTCCTCCAAATACAGACATCCAGCTTATTGCTTACAGTACAGTGGCAGATATCTAGGATAACCCTTCTTGCCGCAGGATTACACATAGCGGATGAATCAGTGACAGGGATCGCAACCCTAGATTGATTGCTATGGGAACTGTCTTTGCTAAACCGGAAAGGGAGGACGGTAAATCTATAGTTAGATTAGCTCCCAAGGTAAAAATGCAGGATTTAGTAAGGGCAGAAAATGGCAAGAAAGCGGTAAAGGATGCTGCCAAGATTCTTAAGAAAGCAGGAATGCCCAAAGTGGGGTATTTGGATGCTGGGAGGTGGAGGAAATTTCAGAGGGAAGAGAAGGAGCGGATAGCAGAACATAGGTATGAGAAGCAGGTGCGGGCATGGTTGAGAACTTCAACCAATCATGATCCCCTTTATAATCACCATAATGACTCTGAGGAAGAATATAGTACAGCACCAAGATTTCAGACTCCGAGGAGAGTACAGTTTAGGGGGAATGAAGATAGCAGTTTAGGGAACCTACAGGGTCCACCACAGCAGCAGCAATCCATGACTAACCAATCCATGACTAGCCGTGTATATCCTAATCTGTCAGTGGAATTGTCTTCTTCAGTTTCTCCAGCCAGCACAAGTACTGAATATAGAGAACTGACTAGAATAGATAGTAGTATAATGTTGTACCGTGTTAGCCATTGAAAGTACTGGAAGAATGAAGAAATCAGGCGATACCTTTTAGAGGCTAACTGAGTATATTTGAAGGTAAACTTTCAAGAGTCTAGCTCTCTTCTTCAGACATGGTGTTATACAAAAACTGAAAATTCACAGATTTTTTATATACCCTATACACATGGTATTCAAAGGATTTTAGAGTCCTTAACCCCTTCACGCATTCTCACGTACATGTACGTGGGGGAATGTGATTAGTTACCGCATCCCCACATACAGGTACGTGACGGTGATCGAGCGGGCCAGAAGCAGAGCCCGTGCGATCACCGCGGGAGCCCAGCTGACCAGTGATAACACCGATCCACGCTGTTTAACCCTTAAGATGCCGCGGTCAATAGCGACCGCGGCATCTTAAGTGTTTGCTAGCGGCACTGACTGCCGCGGACGGCATCGGGTGTTAGCTGTAACTGACAGCTAACACCCTGCTCCTTGACCTCCGATCGGGGTTTTAACCCCTTGGATGCCGCGGTCAAACATGACCGCGGCATCCAAGGGGTTCCGCCATGTTGCCCCACCCGGCACCCCCCGCGGCGAGATCAGGGGGTGCCAATATCTATAATATGCAGCCAGGGTCTGGCCAGTGACGCCAGGCTGCCTGAAGCCCCCACTACCTGGTTGATCCTGCCGGGACCTCTGGAAATCAGCCTATGTCTACATAGGCTGAATTCCTGTATAGACTGCAATACACGTGTATTGCAGTCTATAGTGCTGAATCAGCGATTAGAGTATCGTTGGTTCAGGTGTCCTAGTGGGACATATAAAAAAAAAGATAATATTTATTCACTTATTTGGGTGGTATGACTAACTGTTTGAAAAGCAGAGCATTTCACATTTTCAAAATTGCGATTTTTTTTTTCCAAATTTCCATCAAATTTCCTATTTTTTCATAAATAAATACAAAAATATTGATCAATGTTTACCACTAACATGAACTATAATGTCTCACGAAAAAACAGTCTCAAAATCACTTGTGCAAGTTAAAGCGTCTTAAAGTTATTGCCATATAAAGTGACATATGTCAGTTTTGAAAAATGAGGCCTGGTCCTTAACGCACTTTTGGGCTCAGACCTGAAGGAGTTAAAAAAACCAAACCAAAATGCAATCTAAGTAGAGAAGTTATTTACAACAGGTCAAAAAACAATCTGGAAAGTTGTGGTGCGTGACAGAGGGATCTGTTATCTGTTTGCTATCAGGAGGTGATTTGTGACCCTCACAGGTCATACATAGTGTGACATGAAGCTGGCAGGAATATTAAGTCCAAATTGCAGAGTTTGAAATTTTTGCAGTAACTTATATTCCCATTGTTTCCTCTCCTCCTGCGTCGTAAACTGTCCCATTAAAACCACAACCCGCAAATCTTCAATAGAGCGGTCTTCTCCGGAGAAATGTGCGGCCACTGGGAGATCTGTTCTGCTGTTATTAATGGTGGATCTGTGTGAGTTCATTCGCTGACTAAGTCTCTGCCCTGTTTCCCCCACATAGAGGCCTGTGGTGGGACATTGCACACACATTATGAGGTACACCACATTGGAAGACCTGCAGGAGAATGTCCCCCTAATTCTGTGCACCTGTTGTGACTGTGGGACAGGTACACTGTCAGCGGTGTGGATGTGCTTGCAGGTCTTGCACCTTTTATGTAGGCAAGGTGAGGCGCCATTTTCAGTTGGGGCCTTCAGGGCACTCCGGACAATAATACGCCTCAGGTTTGGTGGTTGTCAAGAGGAAAAGAGAGGGGGGACTGGAAATATGTCCTTGAGTCTGTTGTCCCTATGTAGCACCGGTTGGAGCTCCTTGGCAATCCTTCGTAGGATCTCCAGCTGTGGGTTGTAGGTGACAACTAGGGGCACTCGGGCATCTTTCTGGGTCTCTCTATATGTGAGCAAACTGTCTCTGTTAATGGCTGCCGCTTTGTTTAATTGGTTGTCTGTCACTTTTGGTTTGTATCCCAATCTGAGAAATTTCATCCTCAGATCCTGAAGGTGCTTGTCCAGGTCTGTTTTGTTGGAGCAAATACGATTGTATCGTATAGCCTGGCTGTAGATTATAGATTGTCTTGTGTGCTTGGGGTGGAAGCTGTCGTTTCTCAGGTAGGCCGTTCTGTCTGTGGGTTTGTGGTATATTGATGTGAGTAGCCGGTGGTCTTTGATGTATATTGTGGTAACCAGAAAGTGAATTTCACTCCCTGAATAACTAAGTTTAAGGTTGATGGTCGGGTGAAAGTCATTGAAGTCATTATGGAATTGAAGTAGGGCGTCCTCACCTGCAGTCCAGATGACAAGGATATCATCGATATAACGAAGGTAAATCATAGATTTGGTGGTGCATGTTGATAAATCTGCTCCTTCCAGTTCTGCCATAAAGAGATTTGCATATTGGGGTGCACATCTGGTCCCCATTGAAGTTCCCATTCGCTGTAGATATAGATCCTCTCCAAAGGTAAAATAGTTGTGGCTAAGGATGAATTGTATGAGCTGTGTTACTGGTTCTGTTGGGAGGTTTTGTTTTGCCAGGTCTACCCGACATGCTGCAACTCCATCCTTGTGGGGAATGTTGGTATACAGGGATTCCACATCCATGGTGGCCAAAATGGTACC
Organism: Leptodactylus fallax; assembly: GCA_947044405.1. Classification (NCBI taxonomy): domain Eukaryota; kingdom Metazoa; phylum Chordata; class Amphibia; order Anura; family Leptodactylidae; genus Leptodactylus; species Leptodactylus fallax. Next base: position 27,599 of record CAMRHE010001059.1, on the reverse strand, counting down.
CTCAGGTGGTTTTCTAAGGACTCTAAAATCCTTTGAAGATCATGTGCATAGGGTATATAAAAAATCTGTGAATTTTCAGTTCTTGTATAACACCATGTCTGAAGAAGAGAGCTAGACTCTTGAAAGCTTACTTATCAAATATACTTACTAGAATAGAGGAACAGATATATATACTGTAGTTTTAAACCACCTCCACCTTCTGTAAGCTCAATACAGTGCAGTCCAGGCGCTGCGTCCCCTGTTACACCCTCTAGTAACTCTTCCAGAGAGGGGTGAGTGTAGGGATGGCAGTGCCAACAATACGGTACATGTAATGTTGATAGTGCAGTGCCTTACGTAGCCTGTCGCACATCTAAAGTTTAGATTACAGACTTGGATCTGTGACTGTGGGAATATATATAGACATAATGAGAAGTGTGTTACTTGTCAGAAGACTACACCCAGAATGGGAATGTATCCAGTGGTGACGCAATTGTCCACCGCCCCTGGCGGGGGGAGAGATGCTGCGTGAATAGAAATGCAGACTGTCATCTGGTACAAGCACTGGAGTCCTAGTGAGCAACTTACTATGGCTAGTGCTTTACCTGATCCTTACAAAAATCCCTCTGGGTTTCAGAAAGCTTTAGGAAGAATACAGATGACTTATGACGCAGCTTGGCTTGATTTAGCATCTCTATGTATTGTAGCAGTAGGTGCTCCTTTTGTTGATAAGATTAAGAAGGTTTTGACTGATGATGAGACTGGAATAGAACAAGTTGCAGAGGGGAAGGATCTGAAGTTAAAGAAAAGTGGGGAACAGTTCATTAAGAGATTGCAAGATGTTACCAGAGAGTTAAACAATCAACTAGTATCTGGATTACCTGAAGCTTCCCAGGGTGCAGAGGAGACAGTAGACAAATACTATGGTCGGTTAGTCAGCATTTTCACTGATCAAGATTTTGATGTTACTACTTCTAACAGTAGGGACTCTCTAATTCTTCGCACTTGTTTTATTAATGGGTTAAGGGAAGAATTAAAAACAGAACTGATCAAGATTCGTCCTGAGTGTATGCATACTCCCCTTAAACACTCATTGACAGTCATTGATTGTTCTCTGGAGTCTTGAAGATCAAAATAATAAAAGGAAAATTAAGAAAGCTCAGGAACAATCAGTGATTCCAATACTATATGTGTCAGACAATAGCCAACCCACAACCCCAGCCTGCGCTGTCTTGAAAGAAAAAGTTGCAGATATGGTGTCGGATCATGCTTTAACCATTTATGTCCCACATGCAGTTCAGGAATTGCTGTCACAAGCTACTATCAGGCATTTGTCCTTGGCCCGATTGACTAAGTACGAAGTTGCACTTCTTACACCACCTAATATTATGATAAAAAGGTGTACTGTACTTAATCCAGCTACTTTACTTCCTGAAATTGAACAAGATGGTGAGCCTACACCAGATCATGATCACGAATGTCTTGAACTAATGAAAATTGAAACTAAAGAGTTCGGTAATGTTACTGAAGTGCCAATACCTAATGCTGATTGTGAATATTTTGTAGATGGATCCAGATACTACGTAGATGGGAAACCATACACAGGATATGCTGTAACCACCCTTGAGGGAGTGGTAAAGCAAGGATCTCTCCCACCTGGATGTTCCGCCCAGGAGGCAGAGTTGAAAGCACTCGCTGAGGCGTGCACAATGGCTGAAGGTCAGACAATAAATATTCACACAGATTCCCGGTATGCATTTGGCATAGCACATGATTATGGTCCCATTTGGCGCAGTAGAGATTTTATTGGATCCTTGAGTAAGCTCATTAAAAATGCAGAATCAGTGGCTCAACTATTTAGAGCACTCATGCTGCCCAAGCAGGTAGTGATTATAAAAGTTCAGGCTCATACAAAAGAGCAGACTAAGGAAGCAGAAGGAAACCGAAGGGCAGACGTAGCTGCAAAGGCCGCTGCTCGACTTCCTCTCCCTATGGCGGCTTATACTGCAGAAGCAAAGGCTCTATATAGTGGGGAGATGGATTCAAACCTTCTTCAGAAGCTTCAAGAACAAACTACGCATCAAGAAAAAGAGGCCTGGAAGAAGAAGATGGCCGAGAAGAATGAGGAAGGCCTGTATGCTGTCAATGCAAAATTATTCCTTCCCAGGGTACTATATCCCATGATGTGTGCCCTATCACATGGCCCTACTCATCAATCCAAAGAGGCTACGGTAAGTCTGGTAGAACAGGCAGGGGTTGCTCCTGGATTCAATCACACTGCTACCATATTTGTTCAGGGATGCATTGTCTGTGCTTGCCATAACGCCGGAAAGACAGTCAAAGTGCCCACAAGGTGCACTCCAAGCACATTGTACCCATTTCAGCGAATACAGACTGATTTTATACAATTACCAAGGATGGGTACATATGAGTATGTCCTGGTATGTATTGACCTCTTTTCAGGATGGCCAGAAGCCTGGCCTACAGCAAAAGCAAATGCTAAAACAGTAGCAAAGAAACTACTAGCTGAAGTAGTTTGTAGATTTGGAGTCCCTGAAGTCATAGAAAGTGACAGAGGAACCATTTCACTTCAGAAGTCTTGCAAGAAATTCTTCAGGCCTTAGGCATAGAACAAGCTTTCGATACTCCATACCATCCACCGAGCAGTGGGAAGGTGGAGAGATTGAATGGAACGCTTGAACTCAAGATACAAAAGCCATGGCAGAGACAGGAAAACCATGGACTGAATGTTTACCAATAGCTTTACATACAGTCCGTGTGACACCTCACAAGAAAACAAAGTTAAGTCCTTATGAGATACTTTTTGATACTGCACCAAGGACTGGTTTGTATTTCCCACAACAGCTACAATTCAGATGGTAGCAGAGGATCTGATTGAGTATGTAGGGCATATACAAAAGAACCTACAGCAGATTCATAATCGTGTTTTTAGTTCCATTCCAGATCCTGATCCATTGGAAGGAACCCATTCTCTACAACCGGGAGATTGGGTTACAGTGAAGCGACACATGAGAAAAGCTTTGGATCCACGATATGATGGTCCATTTCAGGTCCAGTTAACTACTCCTACGTCAGTGAGACTGGAAGGAAAACCACAAAAAGAATTGTCAAAAAGCCAAATTGGATATAATTCCACACCAAACATAAAAAAGGGGGTGGACAAAAGTATTGGCACCCTTTGAAAAATCAAGTGATGCTTCTCTAATTTGTGTAATTAACAGCACCTGTTACTTACCTGTGGCACATAACAGGTGGTGGCAATAACTAAATCACACTTGCAGCCAGTTGAAATGGATTAAAGTTGACTCAACCTCTGTCCTGTGTCCTTGTGTGTACCACATTGAGCATGGAGAAAAGAAAGAAGACCAAAGAACTGTCTGAGGACTTGAGAAGCAAAATTGTGAGGAAGCATGAGCAATCTCAAGGCTACAAGTCCATCACCAAAGACCTGAATGTTCCTGTGTCTACCGTGCGCAGTGTCATCAAGAAGTGTAAAGCCCATGGCACTGTGGCTAACCTCCCTAGATGTGGACGGAAAAGAAAGATTGTGCGGATGACGGCTAAAGAACCTCGACTAACATCCAAACAAGTTCTAGCTGCCCTGCAGTCCGAGGGTACAACAGTGACAACCCGTACTATCCGTCGGCGTCTGAATGAAAAGGGACTCTATGGTAGGATACCCAGGAAGACCCCACTTCTGACCCAGAGAAATAAAAAAGCCAAAACTTACCTGAGAAAGCCAAAAACTTTTTGGAAGAATGTTCTCTGGTCAGATGAGACAAAAGTAGAGCTTTTTGGGAAAAAAAAAGGAACCATAGGAACCATCTAGTTATGTCTGTACCTGCTGGAACATAGGAACCATCTAGTTATGTCTGTACCTGCTGGAACATAGGAACCATCTAGTTATGTCTGTACCTGCTGGAACATAGGAACCATCTAGTTATGTCTGTACCTGCTGGAACATAGGAACCATCTAGTTATGTCTGTACCTGCTGGAACATAGGAACCATCTAGTTATGTCTGTACCTGCTAGAACATAGGAACCATCTAGTTATGTCTGTACCTGCTGGAACATAGGAACCATCTAGTTATGTCTGTACCTGCTGGAACATAGGAACCATCTAGTTATGTCTGTACCTGCTGGAACATAGGAACCATCTAGTTATGTCTGTACCTGCTGGAACATAGGAACCATCTAGTTATGTCTGTACCTGCTGGAACATAGGAACCATCTAGTTATGTCTGTACCTGCTGGAACATAGGAACCATCTAGTTATGTCTGTACCTGCTGGAACATAGGAACCATCTAGTTATGTCTGTACCTGCTGGAACATAGGAACCATCTAGTTATGTCTGTACCTGCTGGAACATAGGAACCATCTAGTTATGTCTGTACCTGCTGGAACATAGGAACCATCTAGTTATGTCTGTACCTGCTGGAACATAGGAACCATCTAGTTATGTGTGTACCTGCTGGAACATAGGAACCATCTAGTTATGTCTGTACCTGCTGGAACATAGGAGCCATCTAGTTATGTCTGTACCTGCTGGAACATAGGAACCATCTAGTTATGTCTGTACCTGCTGGAACATAGGAACCATCTAGTTATGTCTGTACCTGCTGAGAACATAGGAACCATCTAGTTATGTCTGTACCTGCTGGAACATAGGAACCATCTAGTTATGTCTGTACCTGCTGGAACATAGGAACCATCTAGTTATGTCTGTACCTGCTGGAACATAGGAACCATCTAGTTATGTCTGTACCTGCTGGAACATAGGAACCATCTAGTTATGTCTGTACCTGCTGGAGGGACATAGGAACCATCTAGTTATGTCTGTACCTGCTGGAACATAGGAACCATCTAGTTATGTCTGTACCTGCTGGAACATAGGAACCATCTAGTTATGTCTGTACCTGCTGGAACATAGGAACCATCTAGTTATGTCTGTACCTGCTGGAACATAGGAACCATCTAGTTATGTCTGTACCTGCTGGAACATAGGAACCATCTAGTTATGTCTGTACCTGCTGGAACATAGGAACCATCTAGTTATGTCTGTACTGCTGGAACATAGGAACCATCTAGTTATGTCTGTACCTGCTGGAACATAGGAACCATCTAGTTATGTCTGTACCTGCTAGAACATAGGAACCATCTAGTTATGTCTGTACCTGCTGGAACATAGGAACCATCTAGTTATGTCTGTACCTGCTGGAACATAGGAACCATCTATGTTATGTCTGTACCTGCTGGAACATAGGAACCATCTAGTTATGTCTGTGCCTGCTGGAACATAGGAACCATCTAGTTATGACTGTACCTGCTAGTGTTGTCTGTACCTGCTAGAACATAGGAACCATCTAGTTATGTCTGTACCTGCTGGAACATAGGAACCATCTAGTTATGTCTGTACCTGCTGGAAAATAGGAACCATCTAGTTATGTCTGTACCTGCTAGAACATAGGAACCATCTAGTTATGTCTGTACCTGCTAGAACATAGGAACCATCTAGTTATGTCTGTACCTGCTAGAACATAGGAACCATCTAGTTATGTCTGTACCTGCTGGAACATAGGAACCATCTAGTTATGTCTGTACCTGCTAGAACATAGGAACCATCTAGTTATGTGTGTACCTGCTGGAACATAGGAACCATCTAGTTATGTCTGTACCTGCTGGAACATAGGAACCATCTAGTTATGTCTGTACCTGCTGGAACATAGAAACCATCTAGTTATGTCTGTACCTGCTGGAACATAGGAACCATCTAGTTATGTCTGTACCTGCTGGAACATAGGAACCATCTAGTTATGTCTGTACCTGCTGGAACATAGGAACCATCTAGTTATGACTGTACCTGCTGGAACATAGGAACCATCTAGTTATGTCTGTACCTGCTAGAACATAGGAACCATCTAGTTATGTCTGTACCTGCTGGAACATAGGAACCATCTAGTTATGTCTGTACCTGCTGGAACATAGGAACCATCTAGTTATGTGTGTACCTGCTGGAACATAGGAACCATCTAGTTATGTCTGTACCTGCTGGAACATAGGAACCATCTAGTTATGTGTGTACCTGCTGGAACATAGGAACCATCTAGTTATGTCTGTACCTGCTGGAACATAGGAACCATCTAGTTATGTCTGTACCTGCTGGAACATAGGAACCATCTAGTTATGTCTGTACCTGCTGGAACATAGGAACCATCTAGTTATGTCTGTACCTGCTGGAACATAGGAACCATCTAGTTATGTCTGTACCTGCTGGAACATAGGAACCATCTAGTTATGTGTGTACCTGCTGGAACATAGGAACCATCTAGTTATGTCTGTACCTGCTGGAACATAGGAACCATCTAGTTATGTCTGTACCTGCTAGAACATAGGAACCATCTAGTTATGTCTGTACCTGCTAGAACATAGGAGCCATCTAGTTATGTCTGTACCTGCTAGAACATAGGAACCATCTAGTTATGTCTGTACCTGCTGGAACATAGGAACCATCTAGTTATGTCTGTACCTGCTAGAACATAGGAACCATCTAGTTATGTCTGTACCCGCTGGAACATAGGAACCATCTAGTTATGTCTGTACTGCTGGAACATAGGAACCATCTGTTATGTCTGTCCTGCTGGAACTGGAACCATCTAGTTATGTCTGTACCTGCTGGAACATAGGAACCATCTAGTTATGCTGTACCTGCTGGAACATAGGAACCATCTAGTTATGTCTGTACCTGCTGGAACATAGGAACCATCTAGTTATGTCTGTACCTGCTGGAACATAGGAACCATCTAGTTATGTCTGTCCTGCTGGTACATAGGAACCATCTAGTTATGTCTGTACCTGCTGGAACATAGGAACCATCTAGTTATGTCTGTACCTGCTGGAACATGGAACCATCTAGTTTGTCTGTACCTGCTAGAACTCCCTGTTGTCTGTCCTGCTGCTGGAGCCTCTGTTTGTCTGCCGCTAGCTGGAACCATCTGTTATGTCTGTACCTGCTGGAACATAGGAACCATCTAGTTTGTCTGTACCTGCTAGAACATAGGAACCATCTAGTTATGTCTGTACCCGCTGGGAACATAGGAACCATCTGTTTGTCTGTTCTCCTGGAACATAGGAACCATCTAGTTATGTCTGTACCTGCTGGAACATAGGAACCATCTAGTTATGTCTGTACCTGCTGGAACATAGGAACCATCTAGTTATGTCTGTACCTGCTGGAACATAGGAACCATCTAGTTATGTCTGTACCTGCTGGTACATAGGAACCATCTAGTTATGTCTGTACCTGCTGGAACATAGGAACCATCTAGTTATGTCTGTACCTGCTGGAACATAGGAACCATCTAGTTATGTCTGTACCTGCCGGAACATAGGAACCATCTAGTTATGTCTGTACCTGCTGGAACATAGGAACCATCTAGTTATGTCTGTACCTGCTGGTGCAGCCGGTGGGTGTCGGTTGCCTGTTGGGGGTCTGGTTGGTGCTGCGAGGTGAGACATTTCTGGTTCCTCATGTTCCAGATACTGTACTGGCTGCTGATGCTGCTGCTCGTCCTCCGGCTACTTGTAGCTGTGGCACTGGCAGAGGAGGTGGAGCGCTGACTGAGTGACCCGGACTTCATACAGTTATATCTTGGCCATTATAAAACATAGACATTTGCTGCTTCTTGTGTCATATGATAGAGCGGCTGCCTATAAATATCCTAATCCCAACTGTGTTATCAACCAGTGATATCTCTGGAAATAATACAGATAGCCCTGCAGCCTTAGTATCGTATGAAAGAAGAGAATTTCCTCTTTCATATTACACCAGATTTCTATGTTTTACAATCCACGAGATATAACGGATAGATCTGACCTGCCCTTCATTTTCTCTTCATTTTACACAGCCCCGTCCTCCATACACAGTCAGAGACAGGGACAGATTTCAATAGAGAAGCAAAGAAAGAAGAAAGTGATGCAGGATTTCATAGAAAGAGACAAAATGTGTTAATAAAGTATATAACAGAATTTATCAATGATACAGAAACTGCCATAAAATCAAAAGTTGTCCGAAAGTTTAGTTACGCTTTAACAAAAGGAGATAGTTCAGACTAGAACAGGCTGTGTCAGTGTCTTATGTCATTAGAATTGCCCTTTGTATGGATTTAACATAAAAAAAAAAATGTTTCCCAAAAAACCTTTAACAAAATATTTTTCAATAACAGGACTGAGTTCATGAGTAAAATCAATATAAGACACTCTGTGGGTATTCATAGATCAATCTGACAATATATTACCAAAAAGAAACTGCTCTATCACAAAAAAGACTGAACAAAATTAAGTTATTGGCAATGAAAGGGTTAACTGTCCACTGTCTGTGGAACTCTGTGCAAACTGCAGCAGTCAGGCCTATAGCACAGTGCAGAAATTCTCCCTCCCCCACTCCTATGATTTCTCTTTTTCCCCCCCCCCCTCCCCCTCTCCCCTTCTTTTTTCTTTTTTCTTTTTTTTTTTCGCCTTGGAACATGCAGTGATGATGGTAACATAAGTGTCTCTCAGCTTGATACATCCCAAAATGGCCCCGTCCTCCTCAGCTAAAATCTTATGTTATGTCTGTGACATCAGCACTGTAAGGTCTCCGCCTACCATTCATTATTGGCTGCGAGGCTGTCAGGTGATGCCAGAACCCCAGCCCACGTCACAGACACGTCTCCTCTGTATGTTCACTGCACAATGTAGGTCACAAAGACCATTGTAGTTCCACAAATCGCAAAGTATTCAGTTTTGTTAAAAAGTGAACTATTTGGAATATTCGGGTTGACTTCAGCTCGTAACTAATCGGTTCTCTCATCTCTACTTTGCACCTGTTGTCACATCAGTGGCACATGATTCTCCACAGTTTCCATGTTGGTTATTCCCAATGGTGCCATTTCTCCACTCACAAAACACTTTCACCAAAACAGCACCTGAAGAGTTCACAACCTGCGCTGTTGGAGAAATACTGTCACCCTTGGCCCGACAGCCAATAATCATCCCTTGTACAACTCTGATAAATCGCCCCCTTTACCCGAGACAACAATGAGATTCTGTTCAGCCTATCACACACCTTATATACCCACCAAGCCGGCCCACAACAAGTCACTTCCTTCCTGAGCTACACGCTGCCGACGTCAGAAGTAGGAGGTGGTCATAATAATGTGACTCATCTGTTCTATTTATTACATGGGATTCCGTGTAGTGATTACATTGTCTCATCTTCTCTCCATTCAGGTTCCTACAATATAGAATCCTCTCAGTATCTTCTATATAAGAGAATATTCCTGACTGATCCATCAAGGATGGAAAGAGACAGGAACAAGATGGCGGAAAGTCTATTAAATCTCACCCTAGAGATCATCTACCAGCTTACTGGAGAGGTGAGAGATTCTGATGATGTCACATTACATCATTCTTATCTATAGTAATAACAGATGATATGACTGGAGAGGTGATGGACTCTGCACATGTATGTAGTGATATTTATTAATGTGTCTCCCCATAACCAGGATTACACAGTAGTGAAGAAGACCTCTAGTGGGCGCTGTCAGGCTCCTGTGTATGAAGGATATGGAGGAACCCTGGGCCCAATCCTGGGGCCTCCACCTCACCCCCTGATACAGGAGGAGATCAATGGACAGAAGATCCTAGAACTCACCAACAAGATGCTGGAGCTGCTGACTGGAGAGGTGACACTGCTGGGAATGCTGGGACATTATACAGTAACTGGAGGGGTCTGGGTGATGACTGTATCATTGTGTTGTCAGGTTCCTATAAGGTGTCAGGATGTCGCTGTCTATTTCTCCATGGAGGAGTGGGAGTATTTAGAAGGACACAAGGATCTGTACAAGGAGGTGATGATGGAGGACCACCAGCCCCTCACATCAGCAGGTAATAGACATGACTATATACACATGGACTTCCATTATTTGTATGTACAGAATGAATTCAGTCCCTGTCTGTGTTTCCTACAGGTAGATCCAGTAAGAGGACAACACCGGAGAGATGTCCCAGTCCTCTTCTTCCACAGGATGATCAGGTAGATGGAGATATTCCCTATGATGTGTAGACGGGCTGTGAAGTCCTTGTGGTCAGTCTTGTTGTATCCAGCAGTATTATATGGTTATATACATGGGCGGTGTCATTGAGCCGCCATCTAATATGTTTCTCCAGCTTCTCAGAGACCTGCAGCTACTGTCAGGACATCTTTGATCTTCATGCGGATTAATGATCTAGAACATTCTCTGTGACTTCCCCATTTGTCCGGTGACTTTTACATTATTTGTTTCACAGATTTTCCATCAGGATAAAGATCTGAAGGACATTAATGCTCTATCTATGACAATAAAGGAAGATCCCTATGTGAGTGGTGATGAGGAGTGTGAGGAGGACATTCCTACAGGTAACCGCCCAGGTGAGGAGTCACCACTATATAAAGCACAGAAGGGTCACTCATTCTATTCACTCATTTATTAGACTATTTGTTGTTCCCGGATTCAGCTAAAATACTAATAATACATGAATATAAATGTGATACCGCTATAGGGGATAATAAATGTAGTATAGAATATAACGTACAGCAGGAATATGGACTTGACATCTGTGTGAACGAGGCAAATTTCTTCCTCACCGGCTGTCAGTACTTGTGAAGGGAAAGAATTTACCAGAATTATATAGCAGATTATTTCAGCTAGCGGAAAAAATAATCCTCCTGCTCGATCTTCAGGCAGATTCCACCTCAGAGCTCTATGGAAATAAATGGGAGGTGGAAAATACCGCCTGGCCAGTAAGGAATGTGATGGAGATTCGGTGGCTGATTTGGTAAAGTGGAAAAATTCTTCTGAATTCCTGAAGCAGCTTCTACAGATTTCACTGTGTAAGGGTAGGTTCACTTGTATCAGTTGCATCAGCCTCAGGTTTTTTGTCCCTGAGTCATTACAACTAATTCCAAAACTGATGTGAAAATGCTGCATCAGTTGTCATCAGGCTTTTTTACAAATTTCTACTCCAAATCCATAAGTTGTCGTCAGTTTTTACTATCAGTTTTTACCATGATGGTTCACAAGGCATGATGGGCTGCCGAGGCCAATAGAGTAGGGGTACTAACTACTTTTAGTAAATTTCCATTGACCGGGACCCACCCGCCATCAAGTAAAGGTCCAAGCTGAACACTTCCAGTGACCTTAAGACGCACCCCAGGTTTAAATAAGAAAATTAAGGATTAGGTCGGGGGCGACTAACATGGCATTATACTGTGCAGGGGGCACTAACGTGGCATTAAACTATAGGGGGGCATTAAGGAACATTATATTGTGGGTACTGACATTAGTGCTCCCATTATTGTTCCTTCTTAGTATGCCCTTTAGATTGTCAGATTGGTGTAACACGACTACTTTATTGCTCACATATTATGAACACAACCTCTGAAGTTCCTGCGGTTCGTCATTACTGGTGTTAGAGAGTCTGACGACCTACTGGAAGTGCAGGGGTTTAGTTTGTACTGTGGTTGCAAAAAAAAAAAAGGCACCATCTGAAAGCTGCAAAAAAACGGGGTTTTATATTTTATAACATTCAGTGGGTGACAATGTATTATCTGACTGATGGAACTTTACCGTCTGTCAGAAGTGTTTTATATGTTCATCATTATTGCTAGAGAGGAGCGAATCGAAGCTGACGAAGTGGAATTCGATCTGAATTTCAGGAAATATTCGATTCCCATTGAATCCGGATTTCCTCACGTGTTGTAGTAACGAATTGCATTTTTTCCTAAAATGGCTGCTGCACATGTTAGGACATGGGTCACGGAACTCTAGGAACGCGGGATCACCCACAATGCTATGCATGCAGCCAATCAGCAGGCAGCTAGCCCTGTGATGTCACAGCCCTATAAATACTCTCCGCCATCTTGGACTCAGGCATTTTCCAAGTGGTAGAAAAGATGCGAAAACTGATATTTTGCTCAATCGAAGTTCAGGGGAAGAGCATTAGAAGTGTAGGAAAGGGGGGCGTGGCTAGCCGGAACAGTGTTTAGACGTGCTTTGTAGCTGCTCTCTTGAGAGCTTCGCAGTATCTATCGTTTACTCCAGCCATCTCGTTCTCTACACTCCACCTAACGCCCAAGGGCTCTCCCCCAAGCTCCAGTCTACTCATCCAGGGTGTTATTTGCGCATTCTGAAGCCTCTTGCCGGTTGGCCCGGCTTGAGGCCTGTATCTCTTTCCAGGGTGCGCCATCTTGGATCCGGCGCTTCACATCATAGACAAGATAGACATAGTTAATTCCATCAGGCCCGTAGCCATCGTTGGCCACTGCATTACCTGTTCCTGCGGCTCCTACACCCGAACCTGTGGGTATCCCAAAACGTTGCAGCCAACGGAGAACAATTTCTGTGTTCTACCTGCTTCCTCACAGTACGATCCGCCATCTTGGGGCCTACCCCACTCACCGCCGGCGGTGAAGGGGACGCCTGCTACTGCTCTGCCTGCTTCCACCGCTGAGATCGACGCTGTCAGCCCTAGTGGACGCGTGGCTAGCGGCTGTTTCAACCTGCTCCGGCCAACACAGCTCGATGCCTGAAGCCTGTGGCCTACCGGCCTATCTACAACAGAGGTCGCCATCTTCGGGCCTACCTCCTCCTGTACCTCCTGGCCGAATCATTCTGCATAGCGGGCTGCCTTCTTCTTCTGCTGGGCCAGTGCTCTCAAAGGCCCTCCACGACACCAGCGCTGTCACGGTTTGGTAAGTCTTGACCCCCCCCCCCCTTGACCTCCTTGCTCTTGGTCCTTCATAGCTCTTCAGGACTGTGACTTTTGCACTAAAAGCCTTGTGGGAGGGAGTGCTTAGCCTTTACACTTCGATCAAGGGGGCTCCTCGCTTTCCCCTTGGCCACTAGTCTGCTGGCAGTACCGCAGTTACCGCTACACCTATCCTGCCGTCCTACACTTCTCTGGTCTGAGCACCTCCTGAACGCTGTCTTGGGGAGGGGGAGTGCTGAGCCCCCTACACAACCATCAGGGGGCTCCTCACCTTCCCCCTTGACTTTCTACGAGCTACTCCCATAAGCCTGCTTCACCACACATCAAGTTGATAGTAGTAGTATAATGTTGTACCATGTTAGCCATTGAAAGTAGTGGAAGAGTGAAGAAATCAGGCGACACCCTTTATAGGCTAACTGAATATATTTGATGGTAAGCTTTCGGAAGTCTAGCTCCCTTCATCAGACATGGTGTTATACAAGAACTGAAAATTCATCCCAGGGGCCTTCAATTTGTGTGGCCCGGCCCGGCACACCTGCAGCAGCCGATGTGCAGAGCAGCTGTGTATTCAGACATCTGAGGGGCCGCGGAACAATGTGATTAAAAATTTCCTGTGGCAACAAAAAAGGAACATGGGACGAGATGCAGGCCCTGAAGTCATCATTGGATGGTGACACGGGGGAAGTGAGGGCCGGATTCCACGTATACTGCTGGACATGCTTATTAGCAGCAAGAAGAGAGAACTCCACGGTCTGAGGCGGGAGGGCCTTTTTGCCGCGGCCGCGGGTGCCAGCCTGGCTCGGCGGGGATGTGTTGTGGGTCTTTCCTCCTGTGGGCCAGGCAGACACAGGGTGTCGATTCTCTCCGGGGTCTCTCCTTCTGCCCCTCAGCACACACTGACCATGTCGGGCTCTGCAGTGATGTGGAGGAGTTTTTCAGAAGGATGAGATTGAGGGAATATTTTTATGACGAGCACCTTCCGTCTAGCAGCGACTCTGGGATGGAACAGCCCGTGAAGAATCCTGCCAGGAAGTCTGCCTGGACCCCTGGAACTGACACAGCACTGGATGAATATATTGACTGTTTCAGAAGCAAAGTAAAATCAGAAATCCTGGAGAGACAGGAGAAACAGGTGCATGGTCTAGCCCTGCGGGAACGGAGGGCTGTTGCTTCACTGAAAGAAAGTCAGGATATGATGATAAAACCAGCTGACAAGGGGGGGCGCAGTGGTCATGATGGACGCCTCAGACTGTGTCTGAGAAGCAGACAGGCAGCTGTCGGGTCCCGTCCATTGCTTCCAACTTAGAGGTGATCTCACAAAGGCCTATATGAAAGAACTAAAGAGTATGATCAAGAGGTTTCCAACCAAGATCCAGAATCAGGTAGAAGGGCTTATCCCACAGGACCCCAGGCCGGGCTGCTTCTGTATGCTCCCAAAGATGCACAAAGATGGCAACCCTGGGAGGCCTATCAGTTCTGGCATTGGGACGCTGATGGAAAGCATCTCGGGTTGGGTGGAAGATCTAGAGCCCCTTGTCGGGGATGCTCCAGGCTGTGTCCAGGACACCACTGACCTTCTTAACAAACTGAATGCCCTGGGCCCACTACCATTTTGGCCACCATGGATGTGGGGTCCCTGTGTGCCAGGGTTCCCCGCAGGGATGGAGTTGCAGCATGTCGGGTGCACCTGGAGAAACAAAGCCTCCCAACGGAACCAGTTGCGCAGCTCATGCAGTTCATCCTTGGCCACGGCCGTTTTACCTTTGGAGAGGATCTATGTCTACAGCGAATGGGGGCTTCAATGGGGACCGGATGTGCGCCCCAGTGTGCAGGTCTCTTTATGGCAGAACTGGGGGGAGCATGTTTGTCGGCATGCGCCTCCAAGCCTGTGGTTTGCCTTCGTTGTATCGATGGTGTCCTTGTCATCTGGACTGCAGGTGAGGAGGCCCTACTTCAATTCCATAGTGGCTTCGGTGACTTTCACCCTGCCATCAACCTTGAACTTGGCTATAAGGGGAGTGAGGTTCACTTTCTGGATGCCATAATGTACATAGAAGACCACTGGCTACTCACATCGATATACCACAGGCCCACGGACGGGGCGGCGTACCTGGGAGGCGACAGCTTCCACACCAGGCACACGGGACAGTCTGTTGTTTGCAGCCAGGCTATACGATACAATCGTACTTGCTCCGACAAAGCAGACCTGGACAAGCACCTCCTGGATCTGAGGATGAAATTTCTCCGATTGGGATACAAACCCAAAGTCACAGACAACCAATTAAACAAAGCGGCAGCCATTAACAGAGACAGTCTGCTCACATACAAAGAGACCCAGAAAGAAGCCCGAGTGCCCCTAGTTGTCACCTACAACCCACAGCTGGAGATCCTACGAAGGATTGCCAAGGAGCTCCAACCTGTGCTACATAGGGACAACAGACTCAAGGACATATTTCCAGTACTCCCTCTCCTTTCCTTTCGACAACCACCAAACCTGAAGCGTATTATTGTCTGGAGTGCCCTGAAGGCCCCAACTGAAAATGGCACCTCACCTTGCCTACAAAAAGGTGCATGACCTGCAAGCACATCCACACCGCTGACAGTGTACCTGTCCCACAGTCACAACAGGTGCACAGAATTGGGGGGACGTTTTCCTACAGGTCTTCCAGTGTGGTGTACCTCATGGTGTGTGTGCGGTGTCCCACCGCGGGCCTCTGTGTGGGGGAAGCGGGGCAGGGACTTAGTCGGCGAGTGAACTCTCGCAGATCCAACATTGATGGCAGCGGAGCAGATCTTCCGGTGGCCGCACATTTCTCTTGAGAAGACCACTCTATTGAAGATTTGCGGGTTGTGATTTTAATGGGACATTTTAATGTTTATGCAAGGATTTCGAACTCTGCAGTTTGGACTTGGTATTCGTGCCGGCTTCATGTCGCACTGTGTGTGAACTGTGGGGGTCACGGGTCACCTCCTGATAGCAAACAGATAACAGATCCCTCTGTCACGCACCACAACTTTCCGGATTGTTTGTTTTTTGACTGGTTGTAAATAACTTCTCTACTTAGATTGCATTTTGTTGTTTTTTTTTTTAAGGACTCTAAAATCCTTTGAAGACCAGGTGTATAGGGTATAAAAAAATCTGTGAACTTTCAGTTCTTGTATAACACCATGTCTGATGAAGGGAGCTAGACTTCCGAAAGCTTACCATCAAATATACTCAGTTAGCCTCTAAAAGGTATCGCCTGATTTCTTCACTCTTTCACTACAGATCTACAGAGTCTTCAATCCTCCTGGAAGTAATAGCTTTCTCAGCGTTAGCTGCGGGGAGCGGTTCCTCGCTTGGCTCTCTCTGCAGTGTGCGACATAATCCCCTGAGCTGAGTGATTCCTGGTTTTGTGTCCTGATGCCCACCGTGTAATTGTGCGTAAGTCCTGCTATAAGTGGCACCCTGCAATCCTCAGCTTCAGATCTGGTTCCTTCTGATACTTATCTCCTATAACTTTTGGGACTATGGTTCACAGGGGAAAGAAAGGCCCACCCAAGAAACTTATGGATTTCTTCAATACCCCATCCACCATACAAGCAGACGACGAGTCCCGTTCTTCAGTCGCAGTAACCCAACTGTTGACTCCCTTTGGCGTTACTTCTCCTTCTACCCTCTCAATTGGAGCTGACAAATAAAAGAGGCTTTTCCTCAACGACTGCTGACGACCTTCTGTGATCACGGGGAGGAGAGAGCACATCAAACTCCCCCTAGCTCTCCGACCAATAGTCCAGCTAAACAGCGCATAAAATGGGACACAACATTTGATTTCTCCTCTGAATCCCATCCTCAAACCCAAGGGCCTTCTCCTGACACTCCCGACACTCTTAAGACCTTTCCCGCTGGTAATCAAGTGGTCTCAGAATCTTTTTTGAAGGACATTATGTTAGCCCTTCACAGCACTATTCAAAAAGATAATACAAAAGCTATTTCTAATGTGTCCTCTACAATTGATTCGCTTGGTGAACGCATAGACCACGTCAAGTCAAAGATGGGCGAATTTGCTGGTGCTCACAACTCTCTGGTCGACACCCATAATGACCTAGAAGAGGACATGGAAGCTCTGAAATTAATGCTAGCGGATATTGAAGATTGTTTCTGCGGTTTCTATGTGAAATTCCGCGGCATCCCTGAATCTGTTTCTCCGTCTGACCTGCCTCAATTTCTCCAAACATTCATCAAAGCAGTCCTGCCTCTCTGTACTGATCAAGATTTAATTCTAGACTGTGCTCATAGACTTCCCAAACCGAAAAATCTTCCTGACTCTGTTCCGTGAGACGCTATTGCTAGAATCCACTTCCACCATGTGAAAGATCAACTTATGTCAGTTTCCAGAAGAATGCCTACTTTTCCTGTTCCTTTTCAGAATATCAAACTATTCACCGACCTGTCTCAGGCAACCATAGCAGCAAGGAAGAAATTAGCTCCCATCACTCAAACACTTCGTCATCATTCCATACCTTACAAGTGGGGCTTTCCAGTGAAAGTGATCGTATTTCAGAAAGGAGCATCTCATATTTTCTCTTCCCTGGATCAGGGATCGAAACTTCTTCAGCAATGGGGTTTGGACTCCCCCCCCCCCAAGCTCAGTCCCACAGGATCAACTCCCCATCTAAGATGAAGCCTATATGGAACCAGGTATCCAGGATCACCTGAGGACATTGTAAAGCTACGATATAGTGGACGTTTTCATGTCCTTCCTTTTGCAAACTACACCCCGAGTTTGCGCGGTATCCTTTACTGCTCAGTATGTTGTTTCTCTGTTTATCCGCTGTTGATTTGACATTCCCGATTTCCACACCGGTTACTCAATCCTTGCCCCTCATTTGGACCAACTTCTCCTGGTATGTAATTTGTGCTTTAGTGTTGTGGGATTCTCTCCATTCTTGTATGCCTGTCACATCTCAGAAGCATTTCTCTTGGCTTCTCCATGGCCATTAACTTTTTTTCCATGAATGTTAAGGGTCTTAACAGTCCCTATAAGAGATCTCTGATATGGAAAGAGGCGGCTAACTCCAATGCTGATATGTTCTGCATACAGGAATCACATTTTAAGAAACAGTCTCCTCCTAAATTCTCCCATAAAGCCTACCCTCAAATTTACTGTACAGTCATGGCCAAAAGTTTTGAGAATGACACAAATATTCTATTTTCACATGATCTGCTGCCCTCTGGTTTTTATGTGTGTTTGTCAGATGTTTTTATCACATACAGAAATAGAATTGCATTCATATTATGAGTAACAGAAGCTTATATTGACAGTTAGAATGAGTTAATGCAGCAAGTCAATATTTGCAGTGTTGACCCTTCTTCTTCAGGACCTCTGCAATTCTCCCTGGCATGCTCTCAATCAACTTCTGGACCAAATCCTGACTGATAGCAGTCCATTCTTGCAGAATCAATGCTTTCATTTTGTCTGAATTTGTAGGTTTTTGTTTGTCCACCCGTCTCTTGATGATTGACCACAAGTTCTCAATGGGATTAAGATCTGGGGAGTTTCCAGGCCATGGACCCAAAATCTCTATGTTTTGTTCCCTGAGCCATTTAGTTATCACCTTTGCTTTATGGCAAGGTGCTCCATCATGCTGGAAAAGGCATTGTTGAGCGCCAAACTGCTCTTGGACGGTTGGGAGAAGTTGCTCTTGGAGGACATTCTGGTACCATTCTTTATTCATGGCTGTGTTTTTAGGCAAGACTGTGAGAGAGCCGATTCCCTTGGCTGAGAAGCAACCCCACACATGAATGGTTTCAGGATGCTTTACAGTTGGCATGAGACAAGACTGGTGGTAGCGCTCACCTCTTCTTCTCCGAATAAGCTGTTTTCCAGATGTTCCAAACAATGGAAAAGGGGATTCATCAGAGAAAATGACTTTACCCCAGTCCTCAGCAGTCCACTCCCTGTACCTTTTGCAGAATATCAGTCTGTCCCTGATGTTTTTTCTGGAGAGAAGTGGCTTCTTTGCTGCCCTCCTTGAGACCAGGCCTTGCTCCAAGAGTCTCCGCCTCACAGTGCGTGCAGATGCACTCACACCTGCCTGCTGCCATTCCTCAGCAAGCTCTGCACTGCTGGTAGCCCGATCCCGCACCTGAAACACTTTTAAGAGACGGTCCTGCCGCTTGCTGGTCTTTCTTGGACGCCCTGGAGCCTTTTTGGCACCGATGGAACCTCTCTCCTTGAAGTTCTTGATGATGCGATAGATTGTTGACTGAGGTGCAATCTTTCTAGCTGCAATACTCTTCCCAGTTAGGCCATTTTTGTGCAGTGCAATGATGACTGCACGTGTTTCTTTAGAGATAACCATGGTTAACAGAAGAGAAACAATGATGGCAAGCACCAGCCTCCTTTTAAAGTGTCCAGTGGTGTCATTCTTACTTAATCATGACAGATTGATCTCCAGCCCTGTCCTCATCAACACCCACACCTGTGTTAATGGAGCAATCACTGAAACGATGTTAGGTGGTCCTTTTAAGGCCGATGAATGGGGGGAGAGG
Source organism: Leptodactylus fallax (assembly GCA_947044405.1). Classification (NCBI taxonomy): domain Eukaryota; kingdom Metazoa; phylum Chordata; class Amphibia; order Anura; family Leptodactylidae; genus Leptodactylus; species Leptodactylus fallax. The sequence continues at coordinate 8,276 of CAMRHE010001059.1, read as the reverse complement.
TGGATTAAGCGAGCAGCACAGTTTAAGGTGGACTGGAGGGGGTCGAGAGTGTTGGCTGGGAGGCCATGGAGAAGGGTGTGTGACAATTTGGGGGGACTAGTCTCAATGGTAGCAGCCTCCTGGACCTGACAGTGGTGTTCTTGGTACTGGGTGCCGGAGGAGCAGTGTGCAGACGGTGCTGGTGTAAAGCAAAATGGCTTTATTTCAGCTTAGGAAAAAGGTGCAACATAACAAAACAAAAACAGCCTGGGCCACCGTTAGGGCACTAACTCACTGCTTGACCTCTATCTATCCTCTGGGGCAACAAGCAGCCTGACTTATGCTCCGCTTGAGCCAAAAGTCCTCTTTTGGACCCCAGCCCTCCTGGGACAGACCACCTATCTGTCCTTGGCTGGTTCCACAGTCCCTGCTTCCTGCAGGACTCGACAGCAGCTCTGCCTCTGTATCCACTCCCCTTGGAGTTACGCCCCACCCATAGGTGTGGCTGAGGGCCTTTTCAGGCCTGGCCTTGGGTTGCTCCCTAGCGCCCTCTAGGTTCATACTCTCACAGGTGTTACAGTAGTCTAGGTGGGCAATTATGAGGGCGTGGACTAGCATCTTCGTGGTTTCAGGGGTCAGGAAGGAGCAGATTCGAAGGATGAGGGTTTGAATATGCGGCTTGAAGGATAGGTCAGAGTCTAAGGTTATCCCAAGGCAGTGGACCCGTGGGACTGGGGTGAGTGTGGTTCCATTAACTTTGATAGATGGGTCAGGTAGAGGGGCTGTGCGAGGAGGGGTGAAGATTATGAACTCCGTTTTCTCCATGTTGAGTTTGAGAAAGCCGGAGGAGAGAAAGGAGGCTACGGCTGCTAGACATTCTAGGACTCTGGCCAACAGGGAGGTAATGTGTAGAATGAAATAAAAAGAAAAAACAACACAGAGCGCTAATAGTGTAAAACCAAAGGGTGATAGATATCAGAACACTGATACAAATTGCTCACCTTGGTGGGTTGTGATCAGCTCACAACAACTTAGTAGGCATGTAGAATCAGATTATCTTCATTGGAACCTTGTGAAGCAGCTGCTAGCCTCGGAACCGTGGTATGAAGCACGTGTGGAAGAATCCAGATGCAGGTAGAAAAGAGGAGGCAGATGAGCGCTGGTCCAGAATAAATGTAGTCTGTTTTTTATGCACAGTTGAAAAAGGGCTTGTCCCGAAACGCGTCATGTGTTTTAGTCAATTGGATTAAAGACTACATTTATTCTGGACCTGCGCTCATCTGCCTCCTCTTTTCTGCCTGCATCTGAACAGGGAGGTAATATCTGGTCCAGAGAGATATATTTGGGTGTCGTCAGCATAGCAATGGTAATGGAAACCATGGGATTCTATGAGTTGGCCAAGGCCTAGGGTGTAGATGGAGAACAGGAGGGGTCCTAGGACGGAGCCTTGGTGGACACCTACAGAAAGAGGGCGTAGCGGGGAGGTGGTGTGCGAGTGGGAGACGCTGAATGTGCGGTTGGTGAGGTATGAGGAGATCTAGGAAAGGGCCAGGTCTGAGATGCCAAGGGATGAGAGAGTTTCTAGCAGGAGGGAATGGTCGACTGTGTCAAAGGCAGAGGAGAGGTCGAGGAGGAGGAGGACCGAGTAGTGACACTTGGCTTTGGCAGTTAGAAGGACATTAGTGACCTTGGTTACGGCAGTTTCTGTGGAGTGATGGGGTCTGAAGCCTGACTGTAGTCTGTCAAAGAGCACATTGGACGAGAGATAGGAGGATAGTTCGGAGTGGACGTGTTGCTCCAGCAATTTAGAGGTGTATGGGAGCAGTGAGAAGAGGGATAGTTGGCTGGAGAGGACGAGTCGAGGTAGGGTTTCTTAAGTATAGGTGTGACGGTAGAATGTTTGAATGCGGAAGGGAAGGATCCATTGGTTAGGGATAGGTTGAAGAGATGGGTTAGGGCAGGAGTAATGACTTCAGTGAGTTTGGGGATGAGTTGTGACTGGATCGGGTCAAGCGCACAGGAGGTGAGGTGGGATTTAGAGATTAGGGTGGAGAGCGTTTCATCAGTGACGGTGGAGAAACAGGTTAAAGATGAAGAGCACAGGACAGTTGGGTAGAGTGGTTGTCGGGGGTGTAGGGTGAGACTGTCTCTGGTGTCAATTTTGCTTTTGAAATAAGAGGCAAAGTCATCAGCTGTGATAAGTGATGTCGGAGGGGGCGCAGGAGGACAGAGAATGGAGTTGAAGGTAGTAAATAGCTGTTTGGGGTTGCGGGATAGGGCAGATATTAGTGTGGAGAAGTAGACCTGCTTTGCAGAGGTGAGTGCGTTCTTGAATGTGAGAACTGCCTCTTTATACCTAAGGAAGTCCTCCTGGGAGTGGCTTTTCTTCCAGAGGCGTTATTCAACCCGTGAGGCACGTCTCAGTTTTTTAGTCAGGTCAGTGCGCCAGGGTTGCCTATTGATCGGTCGGATTCTGGTGCTATTGAAGTGGGCCACAGAGTCAAGGGCTGAAGTGATGGTAGTATTGAAGAAGTCAGCAGCGGTATCTGCGTCCTGGAGTGAGGATATGTCATCAAGCGGTAGGAGAGAGTCTGAGAGTGTGCGGATGTCAAGGCGATTAAGGTTCCTGTGGGGGCGCGTTGGTTTAAGGGTTGGGGGGGTCTATTACAGAAGAGAGGGTAGAGAATGTCAGCAGGTTGTGGTCAGAGAGTGTGGAAATTTGGAGAGCACCCTGCCACCCATCATCGAAGATCCACTGGACTACTGGGCAGTCAAACTGGATTTGTGGCCGCAACTTGCCGAGTTTGGCCTGGAAAAGCTGTCCTGCCCTGCCAGTAGTGTGGCATCAGAGCGGGTGTTTAATGCGGTGGGGGCCATAGTTACCCCAAGGAGAACTCTCCTGTCCACTCAAAATTTGAACCAGAGGAAGCGAAGGAAAGAGTTGTCTCAGCAGCTTAGAAAGAAAATTATAGACAAGCATGTTAAAGGTAAAGGTTATAAGACCATCTCCAAGCAGCTTGATGTTCCTGTGACTACAGTTGCACATATTATTCAGAAATTGTTTCTAATTTCCTGTGACAACTTTTTCCTTCGCTTCCTCTGATCCATGTTGAGTATGGTACTCACCATGTCACCAAACAGCACAGCGAGTATCTGTAGCCCTATATACAGGCCACGGACTGATTACAGGATTGTAGACACCGGGGATGCTAATAGTGGACACACCTTGATGTAACAGGTCCCTTTGGTCACATTATTTTCAGGGGTACCATCATTTCTGTCCAGGCCTGTTTCATGAGTTTTCTTTTTTTAAAAATTCTGTTGAAGCCTGGTTGGAAAGCAATGTCTGACTTTCATTTGTTCATTTTCCTAGAATTTTTATATATTATTACTTTTGTCAGATTCAAGTTATTTCTGTGACCATTGTGGGGTTTTCTTTCATTAAACGAGGGGTACCAACAATTTTGTCCATGTGTGTGTATGTATAATATATATATGGATTACAAATAATTTGGCACCACTTGACAATCAGAATATTGAACCCAGTTTGGATTTTGATAACATTAGGTCCTAAATATGACTTCTGTTGGGATAAGATAAACTACTGTAGGTGCAGAAATTGCAATTAGATTGTGTTGAATGTCCTTTATGTAATGTGAGCAAGGTGATCTACCCGGGACAGGCAGGGCCGTCATCAGAACAGTACTGGTGCTGTCAGGGGCCCGGTCACCGGTCTAAGGAAAAGGAATCCGGTAGCTTGTACCAGAAATGAAGCTTATGTGATGTATAGCTGGGATGATTTAGGAAAACCTGCTTTTGCAGGGGGTTGGACTCGATGGCCCTTGAGGTCCAACTCAAAAGAAATAAAAAAAAAAAAAAAAAAGTGCCACCATCCCTTTCCTTAGAGCTGTGACTGGGTGGGCCCACTTCTTTCACCCACCACCAGCACCAATATAATAAACTAAAGCATCAGTGGCATCTCCTGCCCCGCTTCATTACTATTCACTATCACTGACCTCCGTCTCAGCACAGTGAGTACTAATGAAGTAGGCCACGCTGCCATCGTTTCCTGCCTGTGCCACTGACTTCACTTCTTCACACGGTCTGAAGCGTCTCAGGCAGCGGCAGCTGAAGTTGAATAACTTATAAGGTTATGTTATTCAAAAATAGTAACATTTTTTTCTTGTCAGATGACTGTACCAGGAGCTCAGAGGGACATCTGATATCTACAGATTATAAAGCAGAGGATCATGGTATCACACAAGATCCATATGGAGAACATGTCATTACCCCAGATATACCCCCAGCCCTTCAGGAGGAAGATCTTTCTTCTAATTCATCACAGTCTGTTAAGCAAAACAAAAGACACAGAAAGGGCGTTATACATCAGAGAATTCACACAGGGCAGAAGCCATATTCATGCCCAGAATGTGGAAAATGTTTTACTTGGAAATCTGATCTTTCTGCACATCAGAGAATTCACACAGGGGAGAAGCCATATTCATTCCCAGAATGTGGGAAATGTTTTACTCAGAGATCACATATTTTTGAACATCAGAGAATTCACACAGGGGAGAAGCCATATTCATGCCCAGAATGTGGAAAATGTTTTACTCGGAAATCAAATCTTGTTGAACATCAGAGAACTCACACAGGGGAGAAGCCATATTCATGCCCAGAATGTGGGAAATGTTTTAATCAGAAATCAACTCTTGTTAAACATCAAAAAATTCACACAGGGGAGAAGCCATATTCATGCCCAGAATGTAAGAAATGTTTTAATAAGAAATCACATCTTGTTGTACATCAAAAGATTCACACAGGGGAGAAGCCATATTCATGCCCAGAATGTGGGAAATGTTTTACTCAGAAATCAACTCTTGTTGAACATCAAAAAATTCACACAGGAGAGAAGCCATATTCATGCCCAGAATGTGGGAAAAGTTTTATATCTAAATCCAATCTGTTTAAACATCAAAGAACTCACATAGGGGAGAAGCCATATTCATGCCCAGAATGTGGGAAATGTTTTACTCAGAAATCACCTCTTGTTGAACATCAAAGAACTCACACAGGGGAGAGGCCATATTCATGCCCAGAATGTGGGAAAAGTTTTATATCTAAATCCAATCTGTTTAAACATCAAAGAACTCACATAGGGGAGAAGCCATATTCATGCCCAGAATGTGGGAAATGTTTTACTCAGAAATCACCTCTTGTTGAACATCAAAGAACTCACACAGGGGAGAGGCCATATTCATGCCCAGAATGTGGGAAAAGTTTTATATCTAAATACAATCTGTTTAATCATCAAAGAACTCACACAGGGAAGAAGCCATATTCATGCCCAGAATGTGGGAAATGTTTTACTTCTAAACACAATCTTATTGAACATCAAAGAATTAATTCAGGGGAGAAGCCATATTCATGCCCAAAATGTGAGAAATGTTTTACTTCTAAATCCAATTTTGTTAAACATCAAATAACTCACACAGGGGAGAAGCCATATTCATGCCCAGAATGTGGAAAATGTTTTACTCAGAGATCAAGTCTTGTTAAACATCAAATAACTCACACAGGGAAGAAGCCATATTCATGCCCAGAATGTGGGAAATTTTTTACTCAGAAATCATATCTTGTTAAACATCAGAGAATTCACACAGGGGAGAAGCCATTTTAATATGCAAATGGAAAATATTTTCAACTGCACATCTCAGAACACACATAGAAAAAAACTGTTTTCTTTCCAGAATGTTTTACCCCTAATTCACATCTTAAAACTTAAATAGCTTTACAAGTACAGGAACCATTTTATTTTTTTTTTTCTTAAACTCATTTTATTGACAATTAGAACAAGAATAAAATACAACATTTAGACTGAAATCACACCTGCATTCTTGTGACATTGTTTGATATAGTTTTTCAGTAAATCCTGGAGCAGTTTATTTTCCCTTTATCCAGGCATAAAACTTTACAGTCCTTTATTCTTGACAAGGCCTGGGGTTACAAGAAGTATTTTTGTGGCTTATACTGTTTAAACATCTTTCCCATATCCCTCTAAACTACCATATACAGTGAAACCTCTCCAGACAATCACTCCTTTGAGAAATTCACCCCCTTGTAATGACTGATATTTTCAGTGACTGATTTTCCTCCCTTTATTCTTTATAAAAGCTGCCTCTCTATAAGCAGACCACCCCCTTATCCAACCAAAGACCAATTTTTTTTAGCAAACTTTTCAATAGGAACCCCTAGGCCCAGATTTACTAATAGTTAGTGTAAACATATACAGGCAGTCTGACATTACACCAGATTTCCCAAAAATCGAAGATTGACGCCGAGCCACTTTGTTAGATGATGTTCTCACAATTGGACAAATCCAGACCGGTTAAACCCTTGCCTGATCACGTGATAATTCGTGAGATGGTCCAAGGTAGGGGAGGCAGCTGGGTGTGGTTTAGCGTAGATAACGTTGGAGGGTAAATATATGGAATCTATGGTTGCCCAAGGATCCACTGTACCAACCCGCGCTCTTAGGAAATAACCCCTAGTTGTTGAACAACTGCTGAGCTATAAGAATGAGCTGTCTGTGCTACTCTACAAAAACCTTTACTGGGACCATCACATCAGATTGTTTTTATGCACTTGATAAAGGAGCTTGGTGCTCCAAAACGCGTTGTGCTTATCACCCTAATAAATGTGAATTCCTTCTATCATCATCTGTGACTGCGGGGGTTATTTCCTAAGAGCGCTGGTTGATACAGTGGATCCTTGGGCAACCATAGATTCCATATATTTACTACACCAGATTTATCACAGTGACTGATGCTGAATGATAAATCTGCCGTATCTATATCATGTCTAGTCTACATTTATACCACCTCTTAGTTGGCTTGCGATTTTATGACACAGTTTTGGCCCAAGGGTGCCACAGGCGGTCAGTCTCGGTAGAGGTGGTTTAATCCACTCAATCACTGTCAGGGGCAACTGGGACTTCCAGTGTCTTGGAATGACCTGCAGGTCACTTGTGTGTAGATATGAAAGATCGCAGTACAAAATAGTTGTAGCACGGGTCATGACCACCATATGTGGAGGATCGAGCCTTCGGCTGTTCTACACCTCCAGCAGCGGTCCAAGACCTCTGTGAACAGTTTCTGGAGAAGGGCAGGGCATCTATACCATGTCGTCAGAAATTTAAAGTTCTTTTCCTGAGGGTGGCAGGCCATAGGAACTTTGTGATAGAGAATGAAAATTTTTTGCCAGTCTTGGTCTTACAGTTGCATTTCCAAAGGTCTTATTTGTGTTGTCTCAGGCCTCGCAGCCCAGGACAAATGCAACCTGGTCCGTATGGATGACCTCTGGTAATGGAAGGGACAGACGGTTCTCAATGAGTTTCACACATAATTTCACATCATTGTTTATGAGAGAAATTGGGCGATGGTTAGCTCTTAATGTGGCATCCTTTCCTGGTTTTGTTATGACTTTTATTGTGGCCAAGAGAATTTGGGGAGTAAAGGGGTACCCTCAGACACTGAATTGAAAACCCTCGTTACTAAAGATGCAAGTTGGGGAGCAAAGGTTTTGTAGGACTTCACGGGGAAACCATCCAGGCCCAGGCTCTTACCACTAGAGGAGTGCCCAATCACATGGGAGAATTCCTCATCTAGTGTGGTCCTACTCTCGTCTGTAAGCCTAGGGAGTGCTGTTGTGGCCACATAATCGTCAATCCTGTTTTACATCTCTTGCAGTTGTCACTATGAGAGGGGGCCCCTAAGATAGTAGAGATTTCAGTAGTAGTCTTGGAAAGATTGAGCTATAGTGTCAGGGTAGGACAGGGACTCCCCAGTGTCGTTTTTATTGGTAGGAACAAACGCAGTGGGTGCCTGTGGGTGGAGAATTTTTTTCTAGGGAGCTGATACACTTGTTAGTGAACTTGCTTTGTCCATTATTATATCAATTTTATGATACTCTGTACATTATTATATTGATTTCATGGTGTTGTACAACATTATATTACCATGGAATTAATATAATAATGTGCAGCAACATGGAATTAATAATAATAATAATGTACAGCACCAGACATGATAATAATGTACACACGTTGCCTAGCCATTCTATGTGCAGTTCCTCTCTCCCTATCAAATCCTATGGATATGTTTTTATCTAGGACTGAATAAAAAGATGTTTTATGAAAAAAAATGTACGCCTGGGTGAGTGCCCCCTTTATACTTTCTCTACATGTTTTTTCATATATTATAGTAACTTTAGTAGGGAGGACATGGAAGGTCTCACAC